>JAPVCE010000006.1:0-12924 GCA_029606265.1 Paecilomyces dactylethromorphus | reverse complement strand
TTTTTTTTTTTATAATATAAAAAATTAATTATAGAGGCTATAATATCTCTAATATAAATTTTTAAATTATTTAAATTTATTTTGACTAAAGCTGCTAGACTTAATATATTAAATAGTTTATTACTACTAATTAATAATAAATTATTAGATATCTAATACTATTAGCCTAAAATCTAAGATAATTCTATTAATACTATATAATATTTCTAAACTATTGCATTTTAGTAAAAGCCAGAGCATAATATTAATAAAAAGTGGCAGATAGTAGCTGCTATATAGTTAATTTAATTAGTAATAGTATTAAAATATTTATATACTTTCTTTTTATTTATAGTATAATCTTTTAGCTGCTTCTAAATATCTTAAAGCTTATATTTTAAAGACTAAAGAGTAGGTTTATTTTTAATATATTTATAAAATATATTTATTATCTCTATTAGCTAAATAAAAAGTTTAAAAAAAATTTATATTTTTCTTTCTAATAGTTTTATTAAATAGAATTATCTACTTTAATAATTTTTATATATAATATTATATTATTAGATTTTTACTAATATTTAAATTAAACTCTAGCTATAGTAGCTGCTTTAACTTTTTTAACTTTTTTATTATATAGCTATATAATAAGATTTTTATAGCTAAAAAAAAATTTAATAAATATATTAAATATATTAAATAAGGTTTTAGCCCACAAAGCTTAGTTTTTATAGTATAGGCACTAATTTGTAGTTACTATTAAGTTTTTTTTTTAATATTTAAACTTTTAAGATATATTTATATTATTAATATTTAAAAAATTTATTAAAATTATATTTAAGATTTTTACTCTAAAAAATTAATAATTTAAGTAATAATAATAATAGTAATAATAATAAAAGCTATTATAGATTAGAATTATAATATTAAAAAAAATTTAGCTTTCTTCTTTTTTTTAATTTAATAATATATTTATATTTATTAGGCTATTAAAGAAGATTATTAATAAGAATTTTAACTTACTTAAATATAAGTTTTTCTTAGCCTATTTAACATAGAGAATTATTACTATAAATATTATATTATAGTTCTTCTAAAGAATCTTTTATTTAATCTTTTTAATATCTTTAACTTTAAATAAAAAGTTAATAAGAATATTATATATAAGAATATTATATTAATTAAATAATATTTAAGTCTAATATTTTAATAAAAATATTAAAAATTAGTCTTTTATATTATAGATAAATCTTTTTTATAAATTAATATCTAATATAAACAAATCTAAATTACTACTTTTTAATTTTTTTATATTTATTATTTAGATTAATATTATAAATAAGTTCTAACTATATTATAGAATTATATTAATTTCTTTTATAATAACTAATACTTATTTTTTATTATAAAAGAAGTTAAGGCTTTTTTATTTAATTTAAATTTAAATATTTTCTTTATTTATTAATACTACAGAAAGTAAATTTAAAGAAATTAAAATATATAAATTTAATAATAAGCTTTTTATAACTTCTAAATTTTATGATTCTAAGTAGTGCATGCTAAATATTATAAATAAATATAATAAAAGTTAATTTTTTAAGTAATTTTTTAAAAGTCTTTAGAAATGCTTATCTAGTCTTTTAGTATTAATTTTAAACTTAGTCTAATTTTAATATTTTTAAGACTTTAATTTAGTAGTTTAATTATAATTTTATTTTATTTATAAATATATTAATATATTATATAATTAGTCTTTTTATAAAATAAATATTAGTAAATTATATAATTATATAATAATAGGCTTTTAAATAGAAGACTTTATTAGTAATTAATTTTAAATTATTAATTTTTAAAATAAGCTAGTCTAAAGAAGAAGTTATTTAAATAAAATTTATTAAATTAAATTAGATAAAACTAATTAAATAATAAAATATATATTTAAAAGAAGATATATTTTACTTAATTTATAAAAAGATATTAAACTTTTAGAGGCTTATAGACATAATATTAGTTTAACTTTATAATATAATTTAGTTTAGAATCATATTATAGAGACTATAGACTTTAGAAGCTTAGACAAATAAAAAAAATATATTTAATAATATAAATAAAGATATTAAGACTAATAAAATAATTTTATTAATTTTAGCTTTAATTTAAGATAGAATCTCTAAAAAAATATTATTTTAATTAAAATATATTAGTTAATATAAATATTAATAAATATATATAAAAAAAGAAGGTTTTAAGTTAAGCTAAATTTCTATTAAAGCTAAATATAGAATTAAGTGAAATATTAAAATTATAGTATTACTAGTACTAATATTAGTATTGCTTATAATAAAAATATATAATAGTATATTTATATCTATTATAGTAATAAATCTTTTGCCTTAAAAATATAACTAATAGAGATAAAATTAATAAGGAGCTTAAATAAAAATTAAACTTAAAAATATAGCTAATAGAAATAAAATTAATAAAAAACTTAAATAAAAATTAAGCTTAAAGATATAGCTAATAGAAATAAAATTAATAAGAAGTTTAAATAAAAATTAAGCTTAAAAGCATAGCTAATAGGGATAAAATTAATAAAGAGTTTGAACAAAAATTAAGCTTAAAGATGTAGCTAATAGAGATAAAATTGACGAGGAGCTTGAATGAGAATTAAGCATATTTAACAGTGCGATTAGTGCGGCCTGTCAGTAGAAAGGTCTATTATAAGAATGACCTTGTCTCCAGGCTGACGTCAAGCAAGTGCAGAAGGCTGCAGCATTACCAACCTGCCATTAATGCATGTTTAAACATTCTTCCTGACCAGCAACCGGAAGAAAAGAAGCTGTTGCAGTTTCTTCTAGGCTAGGCTAGAAACTTGGATTATTACGTCGTGTTGCTAGTTAAATTCTATTTAATTTTAAATATTTATTTTTTTTCTAAAATTTAAACTTTTTTTCTAAAGAGTAGTCTACTAGAGTCTAGATATTATTTTTATAATAAAAATTAATTTTATCTAGTATAACTATTTACTATTTTTTTTAGTTTAGATTTATTTATACTTTTTAAAATATTTTTAATTTTAATAAGTTACTATTTTATTAGACTTAAGCTAGAAGCTAATAGATAATATTAATTAAATTAAATTATATTTAAAATTAAAGCTATTAGAATAATGTTTTATTATTTATAAATTTTAATATCTTAAGTATTAATAGATATAAAATAGATTTAAAAATAATATTATATAATTAATTTTCTATTACTTTAATTTCTAGTTTTAAATGCTTATTAAGCTTATTATTAAAAAAAATAAATATATTCTAAAAAATTATTATTTAGTTTAATCTACTAAAAACTAATATTAATAAGAATTCTAATATTATAATTAACTATTTATTTTATTAAATTTATAAGCTAAAGTAGTTATTAATAAATTATAAATTTAAATTTTTATTTTTATTATATTTATTATATTTTTTATTTTTTTATTTAAAAGTTAGTATTAGTATCTATTTAAAAATTTTAACAATAAAATTATTTTTTAATAATAATTTAACTAACTTATTATTATTTATAAATATTAATTTATTATTAAATTTTTTAAATAATATATTAGCTATTGGTATAGCTAGCCTTTTTATTAGTATATTAAATAATTTATTAATTTTTAAATAAAAATTAGGTTTAGTATTAAATATTAATATTTCTTTTTTAAAAGTAAAAACTACATATTATTATCTTTTAAAAAATAATTTTATATTAATTTTAATATTAATAAGTTTTTTTTATTTTATATTAAATTTTAAAAAATATACTATTAACTCTAGTATCTATAGATATAAAAGATTTAGTTTATTTAATAATTATATTTAAAGATTAATTATATAGATATATAATAGATTTTAATATTTTTAAGTATTATTTTAGTATTATTTTAAACTTAATAAAAAATAAAAACTATTTTTATTAAATTAAAGCTAATACTACTATTTTTAATTTTTTATATTATTATATTCTAGAGTTTTAAAGTAGATAAAATAACTTTTATTTCTAAAGATATATTATTTATAGGATATTTAGTAATATTATTTATAATAGATTTAGTATTTTATCTATTACTATTATAAAAATAAATTTAGAGTAGTAGTAGTAGTAGTAGTAGACTCAATTCTGTATCTGCCGGCTAATAGGCTAATTTGACAGCAAGTTTGTAGTTAAGTAGTAGGCATTCTGCTAGTCTGCTTCTATTATCTACTATACTACTCTCTAACTAAGTCTAGCTAATAACTTTAATCTAACTGTCTAACTATCTAATGTCATTTTTAAATTATATTTAAATTTAGCTCAGAATGCCATGCTTTATATAATATAAATAAAGAGAGGATTTTATATAATAATTTAAGTAAATTACATACTAAAATATTAGTTTATAAGTAATTACTCTCCAATCTAATAGTCTAAGGAATATACTACTAATCTAATAATTAGTAAAAGTATAAGTAAAATTTAAGTTAATTTAATAAATTAAAAAAGGCAGCGAAACTATTTAAAAATATAAATATTAAATATAAACTAAGCAGCTTATTTAATAAATAATATTTAACTAAAAATTCTCTAGTAATTAGTTTTTTTAAAGTAGTTCTTTAAATAATATTTTTATGCTAATTTTAATATTATAAGTATTTAGTAAGAATATAATTAATATTTTAAATACTAATATTATATAGGTATTAAGTTAATTTTATTATAAAAATTTTAAAATAGCTAGTAAGCCTAATCTTATTAATTTATAATTAAATAATTATTAAATTAGCTATATAGTAAAGGCTAATATAAAGATTTAATATTTTTTTAATTAAAACTATAAGAATTCTTTAAAAATAAGCTTTATAAGAATTAATATATTATTTAATATATTAATTACTAATTACTAGAGCTTAAAGCTGCTAGTAGTTAACTATTATTAGCATATAATAGATATTTCGAAAAACTCGATAGTAACCACGAATCAGCGCCCACACTGCGAAAATTAAGCTTTGCGGGCCAAAACCTTATTCAATCACTTTATACACCCATTAGATACCTTCTTTGGCTATAAAAACCCTATTGTGCGGCCGTGTGATGGGAAAGTTAAAGAGGTTAAAGCAGTTACTGTAGCTAGAGTTTAATCTAGATATTAATAAGAATTTGACTATATAATATTATATGTGAAAACTGCTGAAGCAGATAACTCTATTTAATAAAACTATTAAAAAGAAGAATATAAGTCTTTTTTTTAAACTCTTTATCTAGCTGATAGAGGCGATAAATATATTCTATAAATATATTAAAGATAAACCTACTCTTTAGTCTCTAGAGTATAAGCTTTAAAATATTTAGAAGCAGCTAGAAGACTATATTATAAATAAAAAAAAAGCATATAAACACTTTAATATTATTACTAATTAAACTAATTATATAGCAGCAGTAATCTGCTATTCTTTATTAATATTATACTCTAGCTCTTATTAAAATATAGCTATTTAGAGTTATATATCTTCTATAAAGTTATCTTAAGTCTCTAGCTAATAGTATTAAGTGCCTAGCAATCTATTGCTAATTAATAATAACAAACTATCTAACATATTTAGTCTAGCAGCTCTAGTTAAAAGAATCTAAAATAATCTAGAGATCTATATTAAAGATATAATAGCCTCTATAGTCAACTCTTTATATTATAAAAAAAAGAAGATTATAGCTTAGGCCAACTATATTATTATATAGCTTAACTCTACCATAAAATATTATAAGATTGCTTCTAGCTAGATAATGCCTAGTAATAATATTAAAATGCAAGTCTATACTCTAAAAGATCTAGAATAGTTGACTTAGAGTCTAAAATAGATAAAAATATTTAGTAATAATATCTATATTTAAAAGTAGGTATTTAGAGTAGTAGTCTATAATATTCTTATTAATAAAGTTAATACTCTATTTAAATAAGGCTTAATTAATAAGCTATAGATAGAGAATATAGATTGGCTATAATAAATTTTAGAAATACTTATCTTTGCTAAGTAGTTTTTAGAATTAAAGAAAGTCAAGAAACTAGCTAATTAAAAAAAGAAGACTTCTTTTATACTTATAATAAAGTTTAATAATAATTAACTAGCAGATATAGCCCTAGACTAAAATATTATATTATTTAGAGAATGCTATAATATAATCTACTATAATAAAATAGTAAGAGTTTAGCAATGCTTTAAGTGTTAATATTATAGATATATAGCTAAGCACTATAGGCAATCTCTCTATTATATCTATTATATAAGAGACTATAACATTAGCAACTATAAAAATCTTAAAAATACTAAATTCACTAAGTATGCAGTTTGCTTAAATACTAAAGAGGGAAAAGAAAATGTAGTTAAATACTTTAAATAAGTAAAGTATTTTATCTATTTTAGAGACTGCTTAATCTAAAAGATAAAAATAAAGGCAGCTTATAATATTTATTTATATAGACTATAGTGCTATAAGCCAGTCTCTAAAATAGAACTAAAAAAAAATAAAAGCTTTTTAAGTAACTCTAGTAGAGATCTAACTTTTATAAAAGTAGTAATAGCTACTACTATTATAGAATTAGAATCTAAAATCTAATTCTAAAAATAATTTTAGGTAGAGAAGAGCACTATAAAGACTCTATAGACTAGCTAATCTAAATCTTAAGTATTATTATTATAAAACTATAGCAAAAGTGTTTTAAAGAAAGATACTCTCTTCATATAACTAGTGAATAAGAAACCTTAAATAGAAGGTAATAATATAATAAATATAGAGATAGAGATAGATCTCTTAGCTCTATAGCCTAGAATCTTTATTAGAAAAAAAATAATCTATAAGATAAAATAAAAGATTTTAAAAGTATTAACTACTAAAAGTAAATATAATATTATATAGTTAGATCTACTAAATATTTTAATCTTAAAGACTTTAGCCTAAGTTAAACTATAGTAAAGAAATTAATTAGTATAAGAAAATAAATTAAAAAATAAACTCTCTTAGAACCTATTTTATAATATTATAATAAAGAAAAACAACCTAAAAGAAGATACTCTTAGTAATATATTATTTAAATAATAAAAGAGATCTAATAAATTTAAATTCTACAGGCTAACTGTTAGAAATTATAAGAATAGATTACTATACATCTATTTAATAAAGAAAAGCTTTATAATTATAAAGTTTTAGCTATTTAAAAACCTAGCATTAACTAATATAGGGAATAGATTATAACTTATTTATAGACACTATAAGAACAGTTCTATATATTATTTAAATTAATATTTTTTAATAATAATGCCCTATAGGTCTGTCTTTTTATTAATAAATAAATTAATTTATAGAGCTAGTTAATTAAGCACTATTTATATAATCTAAATACTTTAACTTTATAGGCAGCTGAAAGAAATATATATATTTATAATATCTATAATCTAAGCTTAAGCTTAGAGTTTAAACCAAGCTAATTTACTTTACTAATACTGCAAGCAGCATTAGTAGATAGTTTAGATAGAAAGCATATTATCTTAAAAGACTTTAACCTCTATTATTTACTATAGTCATAATCTAGCTATATATATATTTATAAATTAGCTAAAAAGCTAATTAGTATTACTATAAATTATAAACTTATATAACTACTCTCTAAGAATATTATTATCTATAAAAAATATATAAAAAATAGCTAGATCTAAAAAACTATAATTAATTTAGTTTAAGATAGCCTCCTAGTAGTAGATTAGCTAATCTACTATAAAGCCTAGCAGTAGTAGTTATATACTATAGACTATATATCTATTCTAACTAAACTTAATTTTTTAGTATCTAAGATACTACTAATAATATATAAGCAATAGACACATACTAATTAGAAAAAGTTTTTTACTAAAATTTAGAAATAATATAAAAATCTAGACCAGTTAGTATATTATAATACTAAAGATATTAACTATATAGTAACCTAGCTAGTAGCAGTGCTAAATAGTATAATAATAATAGTAATCTTAGAGATTAAAATTATAGTTAATTCTTAGCCTAAGTATACCCCAGAAATAAAATATTTAAAATATTAAGTAAACTAAGCCTGCTATTAAACCTGTTAAACTAGCCTAAAAAAATACTAAAAAAAATATTAATAAGCCTAATATTATCTTAAAAAAGAAAGTACTAAACTTGCAAAAAATCTGCACTAAAATTATATAAAAAAAAAAACTTAATTAATTAAAAGCTTTTAAAAGCTAGCCTATTAAACTTAATAATAAAGAGTTATATAGCTAATATTTACTCTAACTTTAAAATATAATAAATATAAATATAATATATTAAAAGTAAAGGTATAGCTTTTCTAAAATATATTATATCTATAGCCTCTAGCAGCAGACCTAACTAATTTAAATAGCTTTATCTATCTAATACTGCTGTAGATGCTATCAATTATAGTTTATAAAATAACTTATATAATTAAGAAAGTTGTTTTTAGTAAAGCTTCTGGCTCTAATAATATATTAAACCTAGTACTATAGCAAATTTTTTTAATTTTTAGCCTATTTCTAATCTGACTATTTAATAGCTGTATTTAATATAGATATTATCTAAAGCACTTTTAATGCTCTACTACAGTAGTTTTCTAAAAGTCTAATAAAGAAAACTATACTAATCTAAAATTTTATTGCTTTATTATACTACTAAGCACTATTAATAAAGTATTAGAAGTAGTTTTAGCTATCTAAATTAGCTATCTAGTTAAGCAATACTAGCTACTTCTGCAGAACTATATAGAAAGTTAATATAAACACTTCTGTAAATATGCACTACATCTACTGCTAAAATATATTTTTATTGCCTAGTATATTAATAAGCTAATTATAATACTGCTAACTTTAAATATTATTAATATCTTTAATAATGTTAACTATAAACAACTTCTATATAACTTATAAAAGTGATAGATCCTCCTAATAATAGTAGATTAAATTAGAAGCTTTTTTTAAGACTATAGTATTATTATAATACTATAAGAGGGCCTAATAGATATCTTTAATCTTTATATTAGTATCTTATAGGGGTTTCTACTATTACTTATTCTTTATCTATTTTTTAATATTAATTTAATTAATAATATTTAAGCTTGCTTTTTTTAGAGTATTATAGTCACTAGCTATATTAATAATATTTATATATTAATATAGAGTAATTTAGCTATTAGAAACTGCTAAAAGTTAATAAAGACATACTAACTAGCAGAGGTATAGAAGTATATATATATATTAAGATTTTCACCAAGCAAATATAAGCTAATTTATTTTATCTTGAAATATTAAGTATTTACCTACTTTATTGGGCCTATTAGAGGGTCTATATAGATTTAAGATATTAATATCTATCTAAGTAGTAATATTAAATATCTTAAGGTCTAGCTAAACAAACACTTTACCAGCACTAAATAGATATAAAAGATATAGATAAAGACAGCTAAGCTATAAGCAGCATTTGCTTTAATTATAGACTCTATTTAAGAGGTTAGCACCCTTTAGCTCTAATATATATATACTATAGTTCTGCTACTATAGATTCTCTATAGATATTTAGTTTAGTATATCTACAGGGGCTATAATTATAAAAATATATAGAAAGAAGTATAGAAGACTATAGAAATAATTTAATACTAAATTCTTTACTAGATTATAGATGCTTTCTATATAACTAGCTAGGCTGCACTAAAGATCTACTTATATATATTACTCTTAATAATAGCATTAGCTCTAGCAGCAAAAAAGGCATATTTATAAATTTTAATCTTATTATTAAAAAACATAATTAAAGCTATATAATATAAAAATAATATTAAAGATCTCTATACTATAGTAGTCCTACTATAATATTTAAAAGTATTACTATAAGACTAACTTACTCTAAATAATAGACTTTATATAAAGAAGATTCTCTTCTTTATTATATTCTTTTGGTAAGACCCCCCTAATATTAGAATTAAAGATAATAAAGAAGCTGTTAAAGTAGCTTATAAAACTATTTTATAAAAGACTTACCTACTACTCTATATAGATAGAAGTCTTACTAAAAGAGAAGTTAAAACCACTATAATATTCTAGCTAGGGACACAGTAGCTAATAGTTAATACTACTAATATCTATACTATTTATACTATAGAATTAGAAGGTATTAACATAATATTAGGCTAGTTAATCTTACTTTAATAGTTATCTACTAAACAGGCAATAATCTTTATTAATAACTAAGCAGCTATTTAAACTCTTTAAAATTTTATAAAGATAATAGCCTCTAGACAGTATATACTGCTAGATATTATCAGATAAATTGATTAGCTTTAAGCTATTAGATAATATCTTTATTTCTAATAGCTCCCCAGCCATATTAATATTAAAGATAATAAGCTTATTAACTAAGCAGCAAAAAATTTAATATTATTAATACTTAGCTAGCTACACCCTTAGCAGTCTAAGCCTAAATAAACTAGATAGTAGAGCATTATCTAAACTCTATCACTACCACACTAATCTCTAGTTTAAGCTCTAATTATATAGCTTATTAAAGCAGCAAGAAGCACTTATTATATATTAATAATAGTTAGCTGCCAGCAGCTCTAGACTCTAATATTTAATAACTAGTATATTAAATAGTATATTAATTTCTATAGAGCTTATCTCTAGAGAATTCTTATAGTCTTAACTAAAAAGATATTAAATCTTTATATTAATCTCTATTATATAGCTAGCTTAGTAATTATTTAACTATAAACTAGTAAGATTAGGCTTGCTAACTATCTTAGAACTTTTAATATAATAGAATTAGTTTAATGCCTATATAATACTAATATTTAGAACATTAATTATATACTAACTAAATGCTTATAATATTAAAATTAGTATAAAAATATAATCTAAAGAACTACCCTAAGGAAAACTAATTATTAGAGAATCTTTAATTAGATACTACTTACTAAATAAGCTGCTTAGTTTATGTTTAATATCTATATTCTTAAGTAGTTCTACTGCCTCTCTCTAATCTACTAGATTAGCTTAAATTCTGCTTAAACCTCTACTAATTACTAGATTAGCAGTATACTTCTTAGATTATTAAACCAGGGAGTAATTACCTACAAACTAGCATTTTAGCATGCAGTTTATCTATATATATAGCCCCCAAGAACTATACACTTTTAAGATCTTTCTACTAGCAATCTTAAGCACTCTTATCTCTCTGCTTACTATTCTATCCCATCTTATCTCCCTTTTATTCTGAACATAAAACTTCTAAAAATTATTATACAAAATCCTCCTTCTATTTATATTATATAGAGCACGGCATTCTGGGCTAAATTTAAATATAATTTAGAAATGGTGTTAGATAGTTAGGCAGTTAGGCAGTTAGATTAAAGTTATTAGCTAGACCTAGTTAGAGGGCGGCGTAGTAGGCAGTAAAAGCAGACTGGCAGAATACCCGCTGCCTGACTGTGGACCTGCTATCAAACCGGCCTATCGGCCGGCAGATACAGAATCGAGTCTACTACTACTACTACTATAGTAGATATTTCTTGCTATTTTAATAAATTAAATAATTAGATTCTAAGCTAGAGACTAATATAGCAAAAATAAAATTTAAATAATATTCTATTATCTAACTTATTTAGATTATTAAAAATATAGCTAGTCTAGTATTAATATTATTAATTTTTTTATTGCTTAGTTAGTAAGCTTATTATCTTTAATATTAATATAACTAGAGAGCTATTAAAAATAAAAATACTACTTAATAACTTAGAGCTAATTAATTTATTTAATAATATTTAATAGTATATACTATTTAAAGGCTACTATTTCTATAGAGTTCTATAGAGTTTAAATAGCTACTTAATTATTAGTAAAAATTATTACTTATTTAATAAATAATTATTAAAGTAAGATTAACTAATTTAATACTATATTAATATCTTTTAATTTTATAATATAGATAGTATAGATATTAATTATATTAATTACTAGCTATTATATTTCTAATTAAAATATTATAGTAGCTTTAACTTCTTTTTTAATAAGACTTCTATTTATATAAAAGAGTAGTTATTAAATCTCTTATAAAGTATTTATATAAGTTGCTATAGCAGCTTTCTTATTATCTTTAATTTTAATCTTTAGGGGGTTTTATTAGAAGAATATAATAAAAAAAGAATTTTTAATATTATTTTTATGCTATATAGCTTTAATTATATCTTTTAATAATAAAGTTAGAATTTATAAATATGCCTTCTTTACTACTAAGACTAATGCTATTATTAAAAATAGTATATATAGGTAAATCTTTAATATAGCTTAATTAGTTATGTAAAAAGTATCTATAATTTAATAAAGAATTTAATATTAAATTATTTTTATAATTTTTTATACTTCTTTTTATATATTTTTATATTTATAATTTCTATAAATATACTAAATTAAACACTTATAGAGGATCTATAGTAGTAGTATTATTATATATATATATTATAGTTAAAAAAAAACTCGATAGTAACCACAAATCAGCGCCCACATTGCAAAAATTAAGCTTTATAGGCCAAAACCTTATTGAATTACTTGATATATCTATTAGATATTTTCTTTGGCTATAAAAACCCCATTATATAGTTATATGATAGAAAAATTAAAGAAATTAAAACAATTATTCTAACTAGAGTTTAATCTAAATATTAGTAAGAATCTAACTATATAATACTATATATAAAAACTATTAAAGTAAATAATTTTACTTAATAAAACTACTAAAAAAAAAATATAAATTTTTTTTTTAAATTTTTTATTTAGCTAACAGAGGCAACAAGTATATTCTATAAATATATTAAAAATAAATCTACTTTTTAGTCTCTAGAGTACAAGC
>JAPVCE010000042.1:2824219-2862440 GCA_029606265.1 Paecilomyces dactylethromorphus | reverse complement strand
TTTTTTTTTTTAATATTTTTTAATATTTATAATCTGATTTGTAATTATTTTAATATTTTTAATTATATTATTTATATCTTTATTTAATTATATAGCTGTTATATATATTATCTTAATACTAGTTTTAATTAAAAAATTTATTTTAATATTTATATACCTTATAACTTTTTTTTTTTTTATAGTATTGTCTTAGTCTAATTTTTTAGATATTTTTTAAAATACTTTATTAATCTTATCTTTAAGTTATATTATAATATCTTATAGCCTTAGTTTATTAAGTATTTTAATTAGTTCTTAATCTTTTTCTTTATAGTTTAAATATTATAACTTTTTATATTATATCTAGCTTTAGCTTTCTAATTTATTACTAAAATTAATATTTAGAAAGTTATTATTGCTGATATATATACTTATTATATTTAATTATTATACTTTTTTTTAAGTTATCTATAGTTCTAAGCTATATATCTCTTTTTTTAATAGTTATAGCATATAATTTCTTACTTTTATTAGTTATTTTATAGACATTTATTTTTATTTCTTTATTTTATAGTGTCTAATTCTATTAGTTTTAGTTTATAAGAATCCACTTTAGATTTTTTAAGTTATTTATTATTAGCTTAATAGTATAGTTTCTAAGTAGACACTTTATTACTCTACTATTTTATCTGCTGTTTAGCTTATTTTTTTTTATAAATCTAGTTATTAATCTATATAGATTATTTTATTAATTTATTAATATTAGTGATTAGCTTGCTTCTTACTAATTTATTTTAAACTTTTTCTTTTAGTCTTTATTTATAATTTATAACTTATACTTTATTCTCTTATGCTAGATATAATATAATTTATTAATATTAAGTAATATATTATTATGTTAATCTAGTCTATTAAAGTTGCTATAGTTTCTATTTTATTAACTTATTTTTATTAATTATTTTAAAAGCTTTTTTTAACTTAATAGTAAAGCTTAAGTATCTGCTAAAAACTTATTTAGTAATTTTATTTTACTTATCTTTATTATAGGCTAACTTCTTTTTATTTTATATAATAAAATTAATTTAGTTAAATATTAGTTTTTTTATATAAAATATAGCTAGCATAATCTTATTTTAATTTTTTTTAATTTTTATTATTTTAAAATATAATTTAAGCTATATAAGAAATGCTTATAACTATTATTATATTCTATTAAATAGCTTAGGCTTTAGTGGCTTAAGATATATTATTATTATCTATTATATTTTTTAAATTACTATAAGTTAAATAATTATTTTTTGAAGTTACTTAATTCTTTATATTAAAATAGAGTTATTAAAGCTAGTATATACTACTTGCTATAGATTCTTAATTTTAGTTATTAAGTTAGAGTTATTAGATTTATTATTATCTTTAGATATAATTGCTAATAGTAGTTATATTAAAATTATTAGTTCTATAGCTAGTTACTTTTTTATATTTTTTAAAATTAATATAATATTATTTTATTATATATACTTAAACCTTTAGTAACTAGAGTTAAGAATGCTTATTTTATTATATTTTAAAATCTATTTTTAGCTAAATAACTACTTACTAATAGTTAGAAAAGATTCTAAATATTAAATATATTTAATATTAATAGTCTTCTTACAATAAGTTATATTAAATAGTATTATAAATATTAGGTCTTCTTATTAGATATTTATAAAAATTAACTAAGTTAGAAGTAAAATTTATTAAATAAAATATTAAAAGTATATCTAATAGTTATTATTTATATTAATTTATAATAGATAGCATAGTAAATTAATTTTATTAAAAATATAATCTTCTAGATATAATAAGCACAAAGAACTAAATATATTATAAAATAAAAATAAGTATTTTTATATATTTAGTCCTTTCTACTTTTCTATATACTATTTCTAACCTCTTAATAGTATATATAATAGTATATCTAATTAGATCTATTTCTCTTTTACTTTATTATATACTATTTCTTATTTTCTAATAATATACTTAATAATATATATTATATAACCTATTAGTCCCTACTGTCTAGTTATTTATTATTTTATTCTATTTATAGTATTAGTTTTATTCTCTTTTATTTCTTTCTGTGGGGCTTGGTCCTGTTAGTTTATAACACTATATCTTTCTTTAATTTTATTAAAAATTTTAAGAGGTTAATACTACTTTTATTTAAAAATAAAAATAATTATTTATAAAATAATTTTTTATAATTTATAATTAATTTTAATTTTTTTTTTATTATTAATAATATTTTTAAAGTGATTTTATAGCTATTCTCTAAGATTATAAATTAATTTATATAAAATAATTTAAAGCTTTTTAATAATACTATTAAGCACTATATCTTTAAAATTTAGACTTATTATATAATAAAATATTGTCTTATTTTATATATTCTTTTTAATAATAATATAATTATTAGAGATATTATCTCTTTATTATAAATTTATAAATATAATATCTTTTTTTACTACTCTAAATAAAAATAGTATAATAAATAGATAAAAACTATTACTAGAAAACTTATTTATAAATAAAATAATAAAAAATTTATCTAAAATAGTACTAAGTATTAAAAATTAATTTTAATTAGTAGTTAGCTTTAATTTTAATATTTATTTTTTAAAATACTTACTAGTAATATCTAAAAATTATTATATTATATAATAAACCACTAGTTGCTAAAATAGTAAATTTAAAAAATATTTAAAATTAAGTATACTATAATAAAAAAATAATATAAATAATAAAAAAAGAAATCTACTAAAAAAAATAAAAATTTAAAAGAGAATTTTAAGAAAGTCTTTTTTAGAATTTTTTAAGAATTAAATATTAGTAACTATTTTATATTATAATATCTACTATATAGCTTATTTAAACTTTATATAATATTTTTTATTATTTAAAATTAGATTTTTTTTTATTAAAAAAAGTCTATTATTTAATATATAAATTTAATATAATAGTTTTTTATTATTATAGCTCTTTATCTTTATAATATTAATATATATATTTTCTACACTAAATTAAATTACTTTAAATAAATAAATTTTATTTAAAAGTTCTATATCTAGAGAAATAAATATATAATATTAATTTATTTATATTATAATATTTATTTATAAAATATTTTTATTTTTAATAAATATATCTAGCAAACTATTAATAAAATTTATTAATTAAAATAAAAGTTAATTATAAAAATATATAACTATTTCTTAAAGAATTTTTTTAATTTTTATTAATTAAATTCTAATTTAAATAAAATAATATTAAAATTAGTTATAGAGCTTAGTTTTATAATTATTTAAATAAAAATTAATATAGATTTTAAGAAAATTAATATTAATATTTAGAGTTATAATTTTAATAATATTATTTTTTTAGTTAAAAAAGTATATTATAATTTAATTAAGATATTTTTTTATTATTTAATAAAGTCTAATAACTTTATTTATATACTACTTAATACTTTAAAGAAGAAAATAAGTAATATTTTATAGATTAATATTTTTAATAACTAAAAATTAGATCTTAATAAATAATTAAATAAAGCTAAAAAAAATAATAAATAAATTATTTTAAATTATTTTTAGCTAATTAGTTTTAGCCCTTATAATAATTTTAATTTAAAAATAAAATTAATAATATTTAATAATAATTTTAATTATAATATTACTATTTTAATTTTAATATTTATTTTATAGAAGCCTTTCTTAAAATCTATATAATAAATTTAGTAACTCTATATATTATATTTATATAATTATAATATATAATTTAGTTAAGTTTAATTTAAGAATTTATAAATTAAATTAAATTATAAATTTAAGCTTAACTTATTAAGCTAAATTATAGTTTTAAATTTAATTTAGTAGTTTTAGTAAGCTAAATTAAGTTAAGTTAAGCTATAACTTAACTTAATGCTAACTCTAAATTATATATTTTTTTTTCTATTTATTATTCTTTTTTTTAATATTAAAATTATCTCTTATAATATTAAGTATAATTAAATTAATATTATATTTAATATAGTTATTCTAGGCTTTTTTTTATTAATTTTTAATTTATTTTTTTTAGCTTATATTTTTATATTATATTAAAATTATTATATTATTTAATTTAAGTGCTTTATAATATAGCTTTTTATTTTAATTTTAATATATTATTTCTTGCTCTAGATATTTTTTTAAATTAAAATATTTATTTAATTTATATTTTTTTTTTTATAAAATAAATACTAATTACTAAAGACTAATAAATTTTTTATTATAACTTTTACTTTAGATAATTTATTTATAAATTTTTTTATTTATTAATATTTTTTAAAGTTTAATTTAAAACTTTTTAATTATTTTATTAGTTTTTTTATTTAATTTTAAATTATTATTATTTTTTTTATATTTTTTTTATTTAATTTTTTTTAACTAACTTTTTTAGTTTTATAAAAAATTTTTTTTTTATTTTTTTTAAATATATTTTATCTAGCTTAATAAATAATTTTATTTTTTTTTATTAATTTTATAACTATCTAAGCTATTATTATAAATATTTTTTTTTTATTATTTTTTTTAAAAAATATTAAAGTTTTTATTATATTAATTTTAATAGTTATTTCTTTTATAAATTTATTATATTTTATTATTTTTTTTATTTTATAATTTATATCTTTTTTTTTTATTAATTTTTTTTAAAATTTAATTAGTAATTTTTAAAAAAACTAGATTTTTTATATATATAAAATTAATTTATCTTTCTTTACTAGCTTATTTAATATAATTTAATATTTTTAATTATATTTTTTTAAATTATTATTTTTATTTTAATTTTAATTCTTATAATTTTTTAATTAATATAGATTATAAATTTATTAATATTAATTTTTATAGATATATTTTTTAGCTTATTTTTTTTATTAATTTTTTATAATTTTTTTTTAAGTATTTTTTTATAATATAATTTATAAAAAAATTAAATAGCTATAATAAGTTATAAATTATTTTATTTATTTTTTTATTAAAAGTTTATATATTTTATAAAGTCTTTTAAAAACTTATTTATATTTAATAATATAATAATTTAAATAAAAGTTTTTTTTTAGTTTTACTTTTAGACTAGAGATTTATAATAATATTAAAATTATTATTTTTTTTATTAATTTTTAAATAATCTATAATATTTTTTTATAAAAATTATAAAATTATTAATAATAAATAGCTTTTAATTTCTCTCTTTTATAACTATTATTTTAATAACTTAATTTTTTTTTTTTTTATTTTTTTTTTTTTTTTTTACTAAAAAATATTATATAATTATATTAATAATTATATTTACTATTATTTATTTCTTTTTAGGTCTTTAATTATATTAAAATTTTTAATTTTTTTTATATTAGTTCTTTTATTTTTTTATTTTAATATTTTTTATATTTAGCTCTAATTTATATTAAAAAATAATTATAAAACTTATTAATAAATAAAAAAGATAAAAATAGAACTAAATTAAAAAAATTTAAAGATTTAAGCTTTTTATAATTTAATATATTATTATTAAATTATATAAAAATTTTAAATTTTATCTAAACTCTAATACTATTATTTATAAAAAATATATATATAATATTGCTTAATTCTCTATTTTAATTTTTTTTTTTTTCTAAATATAATTTGTCTTTTTTATGTGACCTATATTAAGCATACTAAATTCTCTAATATACTACTATTAGGTGAATTAATATTAAAAAAAATATATAAAGAATTTTTTATAAAGCTACTAAATATACTAAAAAAATATTAATATTTACTATTATAGATATACTTATTTACTAATAATTTTAGAATTTTAATATACTTTTAATAGCTAAGATTAAATTAGATATTATTTAATATAATTTATTTTTATATATATAAAGATTTTAATTTAATATAAAATTAATAATTAGCTAATATATATTAGCTTTTTTATAACTATTTAAATAATATAATTTACTAGTATTAATCTCTTTTTATTATTAAAAGGCTTTAGTAATATAATTATATTTAATAATTAATTTTAAGAAATTTATTATAAATATAAAGTCTATCTAGTCTATTGTAACTAAAGATTAACTTTATTTATTATATTATTTAGAATTTGCTACTTAGTTTACTTTTTTATAATTTATTAATAGATCTAGATAGCTTGCTAAAATACTTAATTTTATTTAATATTAAAAACTATAATAGCTTTAGTTAAAGAATTAATAATAAAATATTAGAAATTTAATTAATTAAGAAATAACTGCTAATATTATATAAATTAATATACTTATTATTTAGCTATTTAAATAGCTTTTTAAATCTTTTAAATAAATTAGTTTTTATAAATAGTTTATTTTTAATAATAGATCTAGTGCTAATAATATTATATAATATTATAATATTAGTATATATATATATATATCTTTAAAGATAATTAATATTATTATTTAAAAATTAGTCTAACTAATTAAAAAATAGCCTAAAAATAAATAAGAGAAATTTCTAATATAATAAATTTTATAGTAAAATTAAATTAATAATATACTTTATTTTTAAGTTATGTATAAATCTTAAATAATAGATTATAATAAATATTTATTAAATAATTTATAATTTGACTAGACTAGATACTATATTAATATTATTAATATATTATTATAAAAAAATTAAATAATTATTTAAATATTAAATTTTAAAATATTAATTTACTTGCTATTTAGATAATAATTAATATATATATTATATATAATTAATTATAAATAAGTTATAATATTAATATTAATCTTACTATTATAATAATTAATAATATATATTATAGTCTATAGAATCTTAAATAATATTTTAAATAATAATAAAATAGAATTTAATAAAAATTTATTTAAAAAAGTATTAAATAATAACTAAACCTCTTATTTCTAAATATATAGACTAAATTTTTAATACTACTAATTAGTTATTTTTATTATATTTTATTAAAATATTTAATCTATAAATCTATTATTTTTTATTATTTATTCTAGCATTAACTCCACTTGAATTATTATTAAAATATTAAGAATTTATAAAAAAATAGCTAGAGAATTACTAGAATTAATTATAGCTAAATTAACTAAAAAAAATTTATTAGATACTACTATCTTTATTTATTAGACAACACCCTCGCGCTTTATATAAAAAAATTAAAGTTTATGCTAAAAGTAATGGGCGACACTGCCGCCCAGCAACATATTTTGGATAGGGCTACGCTTATAGAGAGATCTTTTACTCGTTTAGTTCTTGTTTTTCTGTGTCGAAAGCTCTCTGGGCGGACTTTGGTCCTTGAAAACTGGAGTATCGGGAGAGTAAGGCTGGAAAAGCGCTGGCAAAGGCTTAGAGGCGTTCCGAGGAAGCTAAGTAGTCACATTCCACGTCTTGACTTGAGCCTTTGACGAAGTTGACGTGGCTTTCGAACTTGTAGACAAAGATGCCCTGGTGGAATGGACAATGGAAGCTGAGTGCGAGATTGTCACGAGGCAATAAAGGGTCAACACCTAGACCCAGAGAGCCGGGGACCACATTTCTGCTGCTTAGATCTGACAAAAAGAGACACAAAACTGATGAAGCACAATAAAAGAGTATAGATGGTCAGACTTCTTGCGAAGAAAACGGGAGACACGGCATATACCTGAAATATCTATTGCGAATCTTTTTTTGTAATACTTTCAAGTTTTGACAGGCAGTTTGTTTAGCCGAGTAGTATTTTTTTAAGGGTAAGTTCCGATACAGCTAGTACAATCCAAAGCGAACTATACGAGTCGCTCTAGAAATTTGTTACCGGGGGGGTCTTTCCATTATCCAGGATTTCCCCATGACAACACGCTAGCTCATCACTCCATTGTGGCCCTTAAGATGAGGCGAGATATTTAAATACCGCTATAGCTCAAGACTTAGCCCAGTAAAGTGCATGGTCACCTGAAAAAATTGTAGTTGGAGGGTGGCAGTGAGTATTGATTAGGCATAGATCAGTTGAAGTCCCGATAAAGTCCAGGTCCATGTGAGCCCATGCGCCACTAGCATGCCCAGGGACTTTGGTTAGAAAAGCTTGCCAGGGGTCATTCGCAGGAGCCAATCTCGCCTACGCGGTTGAGGCTTCGGGGTGAGATTTTAACACTAGATTTATAGTGGAAGGCCAATTCTCCACGGCTGCAGGCTCGGTCCGATCCGGAGGACAATTTGACGCTCAAATCCAGCCAAAAACTAGGTACTGAAAGCTTGGGATTGGCTACTTTTACTGCATCAGCTGAGCGACGCAATTTTTTCAGGCCCCCTTTTCTTGAACGATGGTTGAATGCAAGGCTATCTATCTGAAGGGCTCGCGCCACTCCAACCCCCAGGAGAAGAAATATCAATTATATTCACTAGATGACTCCGTATGTCAGAAAATGTCAGAAGCCATGGATATCTACTTCTTCATGTATATCGGAATTCATACGGGCTTATCAACAAGCATGGTGTTCCGCGGAGTTTTACGTCCCCTCGGCCCTCACGAACACTCAATCTTTGATAGGTAACTGTCGAGGTGAAATAGTGGTGTATGAAGAGATATCTCGACCTCAGGGGCCAGAACTCATTTTAGCCCCGCACCAAGGCTCGATCGCACCCCGTGGCGAATTTGTGCAACCGACATGTGGTAAACGATGTGTTTGTATGGACCAGGGAAATTTAAGCGTCCATTATCTCGCCGAGAAGGGATGAAAATGTGCGCCACAGAGCCGAAATAATTCGCCCAGGACTTGTATTTTCTCATTTTTAGTTCATACACGGTATATATACGGAAATGCTACTAGACCTCAAACAAGACTTAATCATACCGATGGCCCCGGTAGACAAATCCCCTCCAGCAGGTGGCAGTTTTGTTCGGTAATTCTCTCTGAGATTATCACACTGATCTTTCTTCTTCATTGACTTCGAGTTTTTCTTTGGGAATAACGAAGGGAAGATGATCAAGATGCTGTGCCAGCTGAGGCAGTCGTCACAACATGTGTCGCATTAGCTTCACTGGTTATGGCTGACTTCCAGCTGTATACCTATTATGATAGGGACTCTTTGTTAGCATCATACGGGGTGACAACCTCATGTCTTGATGCACTGTAAGTGCAAAGACTCAGTATCAATGAGATCTGTTCCTCTGCTAAAGATTCAGAAACGCTACTGTCACATACGATCAATCTGTGTCAACATTGCTCGGCGGAGGTGTGGACTATAATTGTAAGTGCTCGCAGATCAACCAGGCGATGTAACTGAGCAACGCAGACCGAGTCCAGAGATTCTTTTCATTGTACTGATATTTGACATGCAGATTGGTAGATGGACAACATTACGACCCTTTGCACGACGACTTGTCAAAATTCGCTCCAAGCATGGGGCTCGAGTGTGGAAACCGCTTGTGCAGGGCAGACGGTCATCGAACAAGGCGTTGTTGTTCAGGCCAAAGCTTTGTCTCTCTCATTGACTTACAATGCCGAGATTGCTTGTCTGCAGGACAGGTAATGATCCATCTCTGCACTGGAACGTGAATTACACTCGCTAACAGTCCGTAACTACTGTAGTCAATCCAACTGGTGTTTCTTTGATTCTCAGGATTGGCAAGGCAGTGATTACGTCCGATATGACTCCCTGATGTGCTCTGATGAGAGCGATAGTCCTGCAATCTGCAATCAAACGGGCTTCGATCTCGACTCAATAACCTCGGAAATGCAGGCTATAACAAACCTGTACAATTCATCTTTTGTATGAGTGCCCTGGCCACCTGTTTCTAGCAAAAATACTGACGAGTCTTAGTTCTGCAGCGAATGTTTCCTAGAGCTTTATCGAAAGCGACTTCTCGACCCGTGGTTGACACCAACTAATTTTACTGGATATCTGATTGATCAATTTGACAATTTGCAGCAAAATTGTTCAACTTTACTACCATATACCACGTCTTCCTCCACATTATACGTCGGAGTTCAAACAGCGACAGCTACTACCACAACAACTACAGCCGCGACAACAGCAACAGTGACCACCACAGCCACGCCAACTTGTATGGGACAGTTGGTTCAGCTCATCACGAATTGGCTAACTTGCAACAGTCTAAGTGACTTGTGAGTAATATTCCTGAAAGTTTACTGGAGGGAAGATCTTGTAACTGACACATTTTCTTGAGAGATATAACGTTTCCACTGGTGATGCTCGTTTGGCAACGGGCAGCGCCGACCGTTACTTTAACACCACTGTCTGCTTACCACAGCCTTGCCCGATCACCACTGTATGGGATGCTCCTAGCTGGTAAGAAATCGAACCAAATCTTGCAACGGGGGGTCCAATGTGAATTTCGCTGACTATGGACTGATATCAATTCGTCCCTTGCCAATCTTGCTTCCAATGCAACCTACAACGTATCTGAGAGCCAATTCTTAAGTTGGAACTCCAACATCCTGGGGAGCTGTGACGGAGTATCCAACGGTCAGCGTGTTTGCTTGCAAGCTCCCGGTGGTACATGGGCCACACCCCCAGTGGCCATCACAGCACCCACTGGTACGAGTGCATGCTTTACCACCGCCATCCTAGCATATCCAACCCAGAATGGCACGGTCAGTGACTGCGGCAAATATTATCAAGTTTCTACGGGCGATGATTGCGCTACGGTTGATCTAAGATTCGGTCTCAATTTTACGACCCTGCAGTCCTTGAACACCTTCCTCAACGACACTTGCTCTAATTTGTGGTTGAACTATAATATTTGTGTTACCCCGGTCTCCACGCCAGTGGTCTCTACTGATGGATCCTGTGGCGTGGGTGTGACCTGTACTGGCAGCACATTTGGATCGTAAATCTTGCCATATCCTGATGTCCCAAATGCCTAGGGTAAGTTAGGTATCATGGTAGAAGGGGCTAATACGCTATTTCTTCCAGCTGCTGTTCATCGGCCGGTACATGCACGAATGACTGTGGCTCGGCAGGCAATGGAACCGTCGGTACAAACGGTCTATGTGGACCGAACAATAACTACGACTTGCCCGGGCTCTGAGTTTGGTGATTGCTGCAGTAGTAAGTGATGCCCTGCCATTCGGTTTTCAAAGATGATCCTGGGAGAGAAAGTCAAGAAAAAGATAGCAAACGGTGTGACTGACATATTTGTTTCTTCTCAACAGTCTACGGATATTGCGGAAATGGAACCACCTTTTGCGGCGCAGAAAACTGTTATGCTGGATCCTGTGCGACTGACAATGGAGGCCCATCGTTGAACGGTGAATGCGGAACCAATTTTGCTGGAAATAAAACTTGCATAGGAACACAGTTCGGTAGCTGCTGTTCAACAAGTGGCTATTGTGGAAGTACGAATGATTATTGCAGCCCGCCAAACTGCTACTCTGGCGCCTATTTGACATCAGGGTATACTTCCACTAATGGTGAGTGTAGTCCTAATTTC
The DNA here is from genome assembly GCA_029606265.1 of Paecilomyces dactylethromorphus. Classification (NCBI taxonomy): domain Eukaryota; kingdom Fungi; phylum Ascomycota; class Eurotiomycetes; order Eurotiales; family Thermoascaceae; genus Paecilomyces; species Paecilomyces dactylethromorphus. The sequence continues at coordinate 2,850,953 of JAPVCE010000042.1, read as the reverse complement.
TCAGGCAATATGACATGCCCGGGGTCCTTGTTCGGAGATTGTTGCTCTGTAAGTGGATATTGTGGCAACTCCACTGCTTATTGCTCAGGTTCGAACTGTTATAGTGCTGCTTGTACGTAGGAGATGCATTGATACTTGAAGTCCATTAATGTTGCTTTTCCTTCTTCATGCGCTTCTCCTTCCTAAATAATTGAATCAAATCTCACCAGGATGGGGGAATCCAATAATCCTCCCAGGCGCCATGATCTGCATCTTGGAACATATCGACCCCTCCCTCAACGCCATTTTCGCCCACTGTCCACACGCCACTTTCGATCAATTCAGTCCATCGATCAAACAGTCTCTCCAATCTCTGCGCTCGGTGCTCTCCGCCAAACGGATGAAAAACGCCATGCTGGAAAAGCTGCGTGAATGAGCCAGACGGCACTAGAGTTCCATCACTCCGCCGAGCTCCATCCTCGTCAGCAAGATTCGGTCGTAGTGCGAATGGGAGTAGAAGGCGGAATCCAGTTTCTTCAGAATCGTATTCGAATCGATTGACCGTTGCACTATATAATCCTGTGGGAACAGGATCACCTTCGCTAAATGGGACATCATTTCTCGATCCAAAGAACAAACGATGAATTTCTTCGTTGAAACTGATCGTGCGGCTATCATCCGCAGATGCAAAGAGTAGGAATGACGGCACATCCCTGCCCTGACCTTCCGCGTTAAACATCTGACGCGCTGTGAAGGCTTCCTTGTCATGCGGAACCTCCAGGCCGGGCGCGATTAGCTTAAAACGTGGGGTCCTCACTCGGGTCAGAAAAGAGCGAATAAAGCACTCCTTTGGCACTAAAGCCGCATCGAGCTCTACATCAGTAAAAAATGGTGCATCCCGGGATATTGGCAAAAGAGACTGCATGCGTGATTTGATTGCGTCCGTGTAGCGGTCCATCGCAGCAACCGTACTATCAATCTGAGCAGCGCAGTATGGGTGCCAACACCATAATCCAATTTGATGTCGCGAATTCGCTTCTTCATCGGACAAGTCTCTCTCGTTCCGTGGATCGGTCGTGATTTTTCCCATTCGGAGCATATGGATCCATTGGGTAAGAATCGTCTCTAGAGGAAACCACATATCCCAATGTTCAGCAACAGGCTCGATACTTTCTGAGTTCTCGATGGTCAATGGGAATGAGGCACGATGGTTCAGCTGGTCGTAGAGAACACCAAGACAGTGGGGGCCTAGATCGGGAGTTGTGTCGTAAATGACCACAAACCGCTCTTTATCATCGAAATCGTTGTCTTCGAGGGGGAAAGATTTGTCGGCAAGTTCCATTCGAAGCCTGCTCACCCAGTAGAAAAATCCCGGCGTTGGATCATAGATCGAATCAAGGAATGAGTTTAATGATGGGTCAAGCCGAGCACGAATGGCGTCAATATTCTCGTTCGGCTGGTTGAAGAACCATGACTCGCTGGCTAGGGCGTCGAGATCGGGCGTATTTGTTCCATTGCGGGCCATGTAGGCATATGCGACCAGGTAGTTGTGCAATCTAGCACAGCGTTGAAAATCGAGTGTATCTTCATCGTGCGCTAGATTCTCGTTTGAAACGAGAGCATCTTCGATGTCAAGGATCTGTTCTGGCGTGGTGTTCATGATGAGGGTTAAGGGGCAATAAGTCTTCGAGGCGGTTATCCCTAAAGATACGTTCACAGCTACATGCGACCGAGAAAATGTCAAAGCTCCTATCCCGCGAACTGCTCAAAACACCAAATGAAACACCAGTGGTCGAGTCAGTCAGGCATGTGAGAACTATCGTGACCAAAAGGCCAACTGTAGTGGGAATCGGCCAGTTTGCGATTGGTGTTGGGATGCCGGCGCCACCTGCTCTCATACCGATCGAAAGAAGAAGATGGCAAAGTGTGATATTTTGACGACAACGCAAGACAAGTCTAATTTAATTCTAGACAGCTGAAGAATTTAACCTCGCAGGTCAAAACCTTACAATCTCTAGCTTTTTAAATCTTAAATATTTTGATTAATAATTAATATTATATAATATAATATATTATATATTATTCTAATCTAAATTGGTAAGGCTATTTAATTATATTATTTATATTTTAATACCTTTTATATTGAATAAGTTATAATGGTTTAAACTCAAAAATCTCGAAAATTTTTTTTAGCTCAAATGCCAACACTAATCACCAATAGGCTGAATTAAGGAGTAACTCATCGAAGAATTGACTTCCTGCACGCCTGTAGAGAGAAACAGAGGCGTCATTGACCCATCGTCACTGAAAAAGATATTCGGACGCTCTCTTCTATAGTAATCCATAGTAGACCCATCCTCAAAATGAACATTTGTGTTAAAAGCTGTTGTCTTCCGATTAAAGGTCCAAGGCTCCTGCCACGATCTTGAAAATGCATGACGTCCCACATTCGGTCCGTCACCAAAGCCGGCATCGGGTAATAGCGAGTGAACCAGGATGTGATAGTTCCCCCGTTTATCGATCCAGATAAACGGGTCCTCACTATTTTCAGTGAAAATAGGTCTCTCAGGATGAAGGCGCTTATAAGGATCTGTCGGATCTGCAGCAATCGCGACATTGATGAGTTCTGTGCCGGAGCAATTATATGGGCAGCCACGATAGGCTAACAAAATCAACGGTCCATCGAGAGAGCCAGCATGGTGCTGTAGTGGTGCAGGATTGGTGATATCCGCATCCCAGGTGCCGTCGTTAGCTCCTGAGAAAACTTGGCCATGAGCAGTCCAGTCGCGGAGGTTAGGCGAAGATAATAAACTAATGCCGCTTTCCCCGTTGATTTTGTTGCCAGGACCACAAGAGAAATTCTTGTTCGCGCATTTGGTTGACACCTCTGTTGGACAACCGATGTAGTAAAGTAGATAGTTCCGAGCAGTCCTATCCCACACCACAGAAGGGTTGTGCGCGAAGGAAGGGGCAATCTCCTGCTTGAATTCGTACGGACCCAGAGGTCCGTTAGTGGACTCTGCCCTAATGATGCGACTATAGGGTGTCCAGTAGTCAAGCCCACAGTCGTGTGTAAACTCGGACACAATTAGATGGTGAATGCCTTGTTTGACAGGGTCCTTGATAATTGAGTTGCACCATGATGATGTTCCATTTTGCGTTAGATTGTAGCCATTTTGCCTAGGTCCAGGACGAAGGTCAAGACGGCCACAATCCACTCCAGTCCAGCCTGGATCACAAATGCAGACATTATCCGTGCAAATGCCATTCAAATCACAATCCTCATCTGTTGAGCATGCACAAGCACCGACAAGCAGGCTAGCGAGTGATGCCAATTGGAATGCCCTCATCTTGAAGAATGCTTTTGATGAATGAAATCATCTTTAGGGAGAGCGCCGAAGATATAAATAAAGGAAGGAGTGAAAATCTTGCTTCGTTAAACTAGCTAATGACGCTAAGCTATAACATATTTCACCCTTAAGCCGGATCATGTCCCGGAGCTGATTAGATCCCCGAGCCGATCACCTAACCTGCAGCAGCAGAATAAATAGCTAAATTAAGATATTTTTTTTATTAGATAGTCGAGAGTAGAAAGGAGTGCCTGTGATTGGACCTCGGCCCGTACAAAGCCAACCTGATGATTACAAAGACTCTCCTAGATACGGAAAGAGAGCGAGTTCCTCCTTTTCTATTACGCCTTCCAAATACGTTGCTATTAGCGGGTGGATCCCTGCTTTCCGTGCTCGGGCAATCCAGTCGGCCAGGTCAAGCACTTCGAATCTCTCTCCATACAATTCTTCCATGTATTCGGGCCATTCCTCGAGCGTCACCTTGCGGCCACTCGAGTGATGGCGGTAGCGGATGCCCGTGTTCGTCTGCCCTGCCAAGGAGATAGCTGACGAGACGATGTCGCGAGCAATGTCGTCGACGTTTTTAACGTCAACATATCCTTCGACACGTGCAAAGCGAGGTATGCACCTCATGAGGCGTGTGTAGCGCAGTACGCCGTTCAATGCATCTGAGGGCGGCGCACGATCCCCGAAGAACAGGCAGGGGCGGTGAATCTCAACCATAAAGTTGTTGTATTCAGAGAACTTGTGCAGGAATCTTTCGCTGACCCATCTCGACGCCATATAGCCTGTGTCTCCAGTTTTAGCCGGCTCCGCAAGCACTGGGACTGGTGGGAGGACTTTCAGGCCGGTTAGAGCAGGAACACGCTGGGAAGAAACGTAAAGCAAGGGAATAGAACGCGGCATGCAGAGGGAAGCCAGGAAATGCGTGGAATTCACATTTGGCCGTCGTATAGATGTGTAGCTGTTCAGACAGTGTCCGTTGGCTCCGGCGTGAATGACGATGTCGATATCCGATTGCAGCGTCGCACACTCAGATGGGCTGAGGCCCAGCTCATGCGAAGAAAGGCTACCGGGGTAGCTTATAATTTTTTCAGAGATCGGTATCCTATCCTCGTCGTCGGGGGAGATTGCGATGCAGTGAATTTTGTCGACAGCAGGATCTTGAAGAAGCGCGTGGAGAATAGAATTGCCCAGGACGCCCGCGGCACCAGTCAGCAACACTTTCAAGTCCCTGTTTACCGGGGTCCTTGGGCGTCTGGATATTTCCTTCGAGGCAGCAATGAGACTGTCCGGAATCGCTGTTTCTACGTCCCAGTCTATGTCCTCGTCGTTGGCGGATTCAGATCCAATTCGAGCCGCCATCTGTCGAAGAGTGGGGGCGGAGTAGAGTTCGCGAGTGGACACGAAGACTCCCAAGGTCTCCTTGACCTCGTTTTGCAACTGCGTCAACCGTAGCGAATTGCCTCCTTCGAGGAAGAAATCGGATTCGGCAGTCAGCACTTGATATGGATCCGGTAACACACGGCTCCAAAGCAGTTTCAGTTCCACTTCGCGAAGGCTCAGTTCAGAAGCAGATTCGTAGGCGTTGTCACCGCTGCCAGAGAGTGATAGTTTCATAACAGCCTGCCGATCAATCTTTCCAGTGCTCGCTCTAGGGAGGTCATCCACAATGATTACCCGCGCTGGGTGCATGTACTGCGGAAGACGGAGACCCGTCAGCAGTTTTCTCTTCATAGTGTCGCGGTCGATGTGCTTTCCTGGATTTGGGATAACGTGGGCGATGAGATCCCCATCCCGGACAGTCACTACTGCTGTGGATAGCAGAGACTCTCCTGATTTCAAAAGAGCGCCCTCCACCTCCGCCAGTTCGATGCGTTGGCCTCGCAGCTTCACCTGCGTGTCCCCTCCGAGCCGCCCAAGAAATATAACGGTCCCGTCAGGTGCTAACCGACCCTGGTCACCTGTTCGATACCATCGGCTTGCTGTTGCCAGTCCGTCACTGGAGCCCCTGGTCGGATCTGGAATAAATCTGCGATCGGTCTCAACAGGCATGTCCCAGTAGCCCAAGGCGACGCCGGCACCCCCGATGCAGATCTCTCCTCGGAATCCGACGGGGAGAGGACGGCAGCTCGCGTCTAGGATGCAGATCGAATAGTTAGGGTGAACCTTTCCGATCGGGCTTCCGAAGCCGGTGTTGTCCTCGGCATCGACAGACACGGGCTTGGAAGTCGTCGTGAAAGTAATCTCAGTAGGGCCGTAATTATCGCTCACCGAGAGGTTGGGGAGTTCCAGTCGTCGGAGCTCGCGCTTGAGCTGGAGAGGGAAAGTTTCTCCGCCTATCCAGGCCAAGCGCCATCCCGTACACTGCCTCAGAGACTCTCTGCCGTAGCGAAGCCATAGGAGACACTCGGAGGGTACAGCAAACGTCCACGAAACATCGTGTTGATGAATCAGTCGTGCGATCTGGGAAGGATCCCGCCGCAATTCTTGTGGCACGATAACTAGAGTGCCGCCGGAGCACAGGGCACAGAAGATCTGGATTAGAGACATGTCAAAGCTGAGAGAGCTCTGTTGAAGAACGGATGCGGGGGCCGTGTCGAGATTGTATGTTTCGATCGTGTGCGCGAGCCAGTTGACGACGCCACCCTGGCATAGAACCACTCCCTTCGGCTTGCCGGTTGTTCCGCTGGTATATAAAATAAATGCTGGAGAGCTGGGTTGCGCTGTGCAGGGAACTTCACGGACGTTGTCGATCTCGTCTAGTCCCATGATAGGCAGGCTTCCTAGATTCTCGCGCGCGAGCTGCTCGGCTAACTCGTTTGTACTTTTATGACAGAGAATCAAGCCTGGATGGCAACTGGAAATGATCTCTGTGTGGCGAGACGAAGGAAGACTGACATCTAACGGAACGTAGATGGCACCAATGTGAAGGATTGCCAGCAGCGAGGCTACGAGGTCATTTGACGGTTCACACAAAACCGCGATGCGAGAGCCGGTACCGTGACCTGCAGCATGGATTGCTGCTGCGATGGAGTTCACGCGCGCCGTTAGCTGCTGGTATGTCAGAGTGAAGGATCTATCTCGGACAGCAACTCTCTCCGGGTAAGCGCGGCGAACTGCTTGGAACTTTTCTGAAACTGTTGCAGGCCAGTCAACCTCTCTTCGCTTTCCTTGGCCAAGTTCTAGAGCCGCGGAGACGGCTCCTGGGTTGTAGATCTGACATTCGTCGACCTTGATATTGACATTGCGCGCCAACCCTTTCAGGAGACCCATGTACATGTCAAGGAGCCTCTCGGTACCATCAGCGTCGTAGAGCGACTCTAAGCAGTCCATCGTAACCCCGAGCCCTTCTGACTGGGACTCCAGGAAGCTAAAAGTAACATCGTAGGGATTTCGGCCCTCTTCTCCGTCGGTTATGGTGAGAGAGCTGTTGCCAAAGGGTATGCTCTTTGTCATTGCTAATCTATAGTTGACCAGGACCTGGAACAGCGGTGTGTGGGATGACGAGCGAGCAATGTTCAGCTGGTCTAGCAATATGTCGAACGGAACAGATTTCTCGAAGGCGAAGCCCATCTGTTGAGCTGTGTTTTGAGCAACCTGCGCGAATGTGATGCCGGCGGGAACGTGAAAGCGAACAGGCAGCAGATTCAGGAAAAAACCAACAGTGTCCATGAATTCGGCATCCGGGCGGTTGGCGTCAGCTACGCCGATACACAGATCATCCATGTCAAGAGATCGCGCTAGCAGAATTTGAATAACCGCTAGGTAGAATTGGAAGGCCGTGATGCCGAGTTCCTGGCATGCTCGCTTGACCGCTGCAACTGTATCTTCCTCTATCACGCGCGACGCGTGGACGCTGGCTACTCGCTGGGTCTCTGGACGGACTGTGGTCTTCGTCATTGGGAGCAGCGGAAGCACCTCCGGGAGAGGAGAGTATTCTCGCCGCCAGTATTGCATGTGACTCTCCAACTCGCCGGACTGCAGACTTTCCTGCTCTCTGCGAGCGAACTCGATACAAGTCCCGCCGCTCAGCTTGAGTGGTTGCATGTTGTAGGCAAAGTTCAGGTCTCGGATAAAACTTCGCATACCGGACGCGTCTAGTATGATGTGGTGATAACCCAACACTAAGGTGTGCGTCTGAGAATCCCGGGATAAGACGGTCAGGCTCAGCGTCTCCCCGTGCTCGATATCCCACACCTTGGTCCTGGTAGCCTCTAGCTCCTCAGCGATGTCCTCTTCCGTGGCATTCGGGACGTGCTTGAAACGGCGGACTGGGAACGACAGAACACCCTGCGTGGGTTGATTGTCTTCGCGGCGAGCGAAGAAGCAGGTCCGAAGGCACTCGTGGTGCTGCATTGTGGTTGTCAGAGCATTTCGCAGTCGCTCGATATCAAGCCTGTCCTCGATATCGTATCGGATCATTAAACTATAGGCAGTCGGATCGTTCATGAGACTGGAGAGCACGTAGATTCGCGATTGGGCCGCAGACATTCGTTCTGTGTGAATGATATCCTGACCGAAATCCGGAGCGGGTTCTTTAGCAGCTACAGAATTGACCGTCCGATGTTCTTCTTCTTCTTTGTGCGCGATATCGACATCTTCGTGGCTGGAAGTTGCCGGTTCATCATCTGTACTAGGCGGGCTCACCTTTCCCGACCGGGACACCTCTGAAGCACTAGTTTCTGAGAAATCGTGAGAGTCACTGGACGTTTCCGGCTCAGACTCGACATTCTTGGGGCTTCTCCCCAACCTTGTTGCCATGATCTCCTTAGATGCGTCGGCGCAGATCTGGGCTACAGAGCTCCTCCCCAGGATCTTCACGACCGGGACGTCGATGCCTATCTTCTTTGAGAACCACGCCCGGATCTCCACGGCCACGAGAGAATCGATACCTAGCTCGGTGAGTAGCGCATCGGCATCGACGCCGCCAGTAGACAGCTGCAACATTGTTTCGATCTTGGCACACAGGGCTTCCTGCACGACCGCAACCACTTCAGCTTCCGTCTCGGCGTCCTGAATCTGCTTCTTGATATCATCACGGCCATATTGGGGGCCACCTTTCTTGTCATGGACATGGACCGTCGGGAGGTAGTGGGAGAAGAGAGGATCCGATGACCATGCGGGTTCCTGGTCCTCGATCAACGCATCAAGCGGCTCAATTCCCACCCCGACCTCGCAAGACCGTTCACTATTGGGCTTCCCCGCCAGAATAGCCTCTGCGAAGGCGTGGTGGACATCTGTCTCTGAGAGAGGCGCGAAATACATCCTTCTGATATATTCCCTAGAGCTCTTGTCCACGCGGGTGAAGTACCCAACATCGGTTACGTATCCGATGTGGATGACCGATGCTGGCCGTCCGCTCTGTCGACGCTGAGCCGCCAGTGCGGTCATAAACAGGTTGGCAGCGTGATAATTTGCCGATCCCTGACCGCCAGTGATGGAAAGGCCAGAAGAAAACATTATGAAGAAGTCCAGAGGAGTATCTGCCAATATATCATTCAGGTGCTTGGAGACATCAACCTTGGGCTTGAACGTGTCGATCACATCATCCACATCCATATCCACAAACAACTTATCCGACAACACCATGGCTGCGTTGCAGACACCGCCGAGGGGGGGTAAGGTCTCTCGAATAACAGAGATGGCGGACTCCAGCGATGCTCGGTCGGCGGCATCCATAGACCGCACATGAATCTCCGCTCCCTGCTTTCGAGTATTTGCCAGCCATTGCGGATGTATGCTCGGCTTCCGGCTAGTAATCACCAGCTGCTTGGCCCCGTGCTGCAGAGCCCATCCGCAGACGGAAAGGCCAAGGCCACCTGCCATGCCAATCATGAGGTAAGTCTTCGCGCTGTCAAACAGAATCGAGGTGTCCGGAGGCTGAACGAGCAAGCTCAGCGGGCGGGTTGTTTCCCAGCAGATGATGTGGGCGCGGTCTAGGATCGATGCGTCGGTGCCGGCAATTTCTTCAATATTCAGCACATCAATCTCACAGTGCAGCGCGTCACCGCCAACGGGGTTGGCCAGATACTCCGGCAAACCTGCATATGCGGCTTTGAGGGACATCTGGATACTAGGAGCGGAGGCCAGACCGAGCCGCATCAAGCGGCTGTCCCATCGGTACATCCTGCAGCCCGGTGGTAGCGCGGATTGAACGGGTGTTGAGTTCGGGTCCGAAGAGGCCGAACTGTCGAGATAGACGGCAACATCCTGGGGTAGCAGACGCTGGATAGCATGAACGGAACTTTGTGGGTGGATGCTTATCCAGCCTTGAGGGACCGGAGTGCGAGAGGACGCGCACAGCGGCTCCAGCCCGCGCCGGCGCGACTCGGCAGCGAAACATGCAGCTAAGCTTGCTCTTGGGTTATATAAAAGAGCTGATCCCCCCCGGTGAACAGAGCCGAGAAGTCCTATCACCGCGACCTGGTCGGCTATTCCCTCAAGGACAGCCCCGTTGCAGTTCTTCTCGTCGATAAAAGCAACATCATCTCGGGGCACCCTGATGATGGATGTGTTCCTCTCCGAAACAGCTACGACAGGCATATCAGAGTGAACCAGCCGGCCAACACTGAGGTAGATTCCCTCTCCTTTCTCACCGGGAATAGAGAGGGAATATTGGACTCTGACACGAGCACTTTCTGGGCCGCCCGCGTACGATTCCAGCGCCGGTTCGATCAAAGCCAGCTTATCTCGCTGACGAGCGAGGCCGATAGAAGAAGCGTCGGAACTGCTCGCTGACTTGTTTATAGTTCTAAATCTAGCATTGTATCGATCATTGAGCTGCTGGTCCGGCCGCACACGTGGGATGAACGTGTCGGATCCCTCCACGACGAGCTCTGGCTCTTGCGGCCACAGGAGTGGGTTATCATCGTGCTCGTGAAGCGAGAGAATCTTCAGTCGTATGAACGTCTCGAGTATAGTTCGAGCCGCTAATGATGGACTGGTGACCGAATCCAGATCCAGGAACTGTATATTGACGTGCGGCAGCTCCTTGCTTATGGCTCTTGCCATGCCCACCATCATGTTAGACTCGGGGTTGTCGGTTCTCCTCTTAGTGGTCAACCACAGCACGTTGCGGGCTACAACGATCATCGTCTGCAGGGCCTTCAGTCTCCTGGGAGTAATCGGTTCTGAAAACAAAGCACTGTCCAGCTCCTGGAGGCATAAGACGTCCGCTCGACTCCCGACACGGGAGAAGTCAATTGCTTCGATATCGCTTGCGACTGTGATGCGACTGCTCCATGCCGGGCCCACTAGTCGCCGGATGGCAGTCACTGCCTTGGACACAGCCAGCGTCTTTCCACCAACCACAAGGAGAGACTTTACTTCGGGAACGTCGGCGAGATATTCCAGAGGCTCGCGTAGTTGCTGAACGGTATCGCTGACCGCTTGGCTAGCCATAAAAGACATGCAGTGTTGTCTGGGGTCGGGCAGGTCATGAAACACCAGGTCAACCCCCGAGAAGCCTGTATCCTGAAGTGTTCTGTGCCATTCCTCAGTGGTCAATCCAGGATGCAACCTTCGTCCCTCGCCTGCGCCCAACCACCATCCGGGCAGGCCTCCCACGCAGAATGTAGTTCGCATGATCTCAGTGCCTGTGATCTCGACGAGGAGCAAGAAACCGCCTGGCTTCAGTAGCGAACGTGCATGCTTTAAAGTTTCCGTTATGTGGGCCGTGGCGTGAAGTACATTAGAAGCAACGACGACGTCGTAAGCATGCTTCTGGAACCCTTGAGGGCCAACGTCCTTCTCCACATCGAGAGTCTTGAAAATGGTCTTGCCGCGAAATTCGCTAAATCTCTCAGCCGCATCACCAAAGAAAGCTGGAGAGATGTCCGTAAAGGTGTATGTATGAAAAGCGTTCCCGATGGTTCGCAAGATGCTGTCAGTCTGTCGGGCTGGTCAGCACATGCCAAGAGACAGAATGTGAGAAGCAAAGCAGGAATACCTACCGTTGATCCAGTACCGGCTCCAATCTCTATATATCTCGCCTGCGGGAATTTGTGGGAGATCTGTTCAAGGACGCCAGCCATGCCTCGATTGACATCGGCGAGACCGCAGCCCTCGCTGTATAGGCGGGTAGCTAGGTCATCCTTCATGACCACTTCTAACATCGAGGTTTTCCTTTTCAGAAAGTCGAGCATATTTTCTCCGACGAGACGAACGGCTTCGAGATCAACTGTACCTGACCATTTGGACAAGATCATGTCTAGAACGTCAGGCTTATCAGCGAGCCAACCTTTCTCCGCCACGGGGTGACGCCCTTCCCGGATCAGCCGCAAGGAGCTCTCAAAGGACTCAACCAGCCGCTGGTGATACCACGTCAAACCCGATCTCTCGCTGGGAGGCAACCCTTCCAGCACCCGTTGCACGTAAAATAGGCATGCTCTTTCAATGTCCGCAGAGAGCTCCTTAACTCTCTGACCGCCTTTCGGGTCGTGCGTCGGCTCCATCAGACGTAGTGAAGGATCCGCCTTGTATACTATGTCAAAAAACATTCGCCGATCTTGATCTTCCGTCGGCGGCGCGACGGGCTCGAGGGACAGAGACTCCATCTGCACCGCCGCGACGCCAGAGGACGAGTTGTAGATGTGCACATCACCAACAACGGCAACGCCGTTACGGGCAGTGATGAATGATTCGGTTCTTAGTTTCAGCGTGCTCGCCTCGACCAGTTCCACATGTGGATTCACCGTTACTCGCTTGATGCGCACCGGCAGAATGGCAGTTGGAAGCTTACCCGCTCTGGGGTCTGCGCGAGCATGGAATAGATTCTGCCAGCTGACATCCAGCACTGCCGGATGAAGAACATAGCCTCCCGTTAGCTCGTCTACCGACCACTCGGCCGTCGCAACAGAGTAGTCAAGCCTCCGCCAAACGTCCTGAAGACGGCGAAAAGCACCAGAGTACATCAACCCGTTCTGGGCGAACACGTCGTAAGCTGCATCGCTATCGACCGGATGTAGGTCTGGTCGGGAGAGTCCGTACGGGGGCAGCTCGTGTTCGCTCGCCTCGCCGAGATGTATGATGATCTTGCCGCCACAGGCATGGACCATAGATCCGAGACGCGTGTCGGAATAGTAGTAAGAAAAGTCCCCAGAGACGCGACTCCGATCTCTGGAATCCTCCAACCGCACTGTAAAGGTAGTTTCAAGACCTTCGCGGGTATCGGGAACAATCACCGGACGACGAATATGGATGTCTTCCACCTCGATCCGCCGAATCAGCCTCTCTCCCGCAATAATCTTCGCTGCCTCGCAGGACAGAGAAACATACGATGCTCCTGGGAGCAGCACCTCTCCTGAAACAACATGGCCCTGCGCCCAGGGCAGTTCACTGATCCTGAGGACGTTCCGCCAGCGCATTTCCCGTTCCGTATCATCCGGAACACGACGTCCGAGCAGCGGGTGGCGGACATCATTGCTTCTCCTGTAATTTCTAGAAATTCGAGACTCCGACCAGTAGACGCGGTCATGGTCCCAGGCGTAGGGTGGGAGATCCTTCAGCAACTTGGCGGTCTTGGAGTCCCCGGACACGAAGGCTCGCCGAAACCCGTCGAAATTAACACAAGCAGGGCCCAGGTGGCACCAGAGAGATCCGATCATCTCCCCAACTGCCTCTACATCGCTGAAGCCACGCTTGAGAGTTCCGATGTAAGGTGGAGCCGCACCTAAGGCCAGCTCCAAGGTCTGCTGCGTTGGTCCCCGAAGTGTTGGGTGCGGACCAACCTCGATGGCCAGGTCAAACGAACCACCATGCTGAATAGCGGATTTGATCGCCGGGGAAAAGAGGACTGTCTGCACCATGTTCTGAACCCAGTAAGGACCCTTCAGCGACTCCAGGTCGCCTTCGAGCAGCTGCGTGTTTCCCTGCACGCTGGAAACCCACAAGCAACCATCTTTTGGTGGCTGGACCCGAATGTCACAGGCCCGGAGGGACTTGAGGTAGCTGGCTACGCAGAGGTCCATATGATGCGAGTGATAGGCGGTGTCCACCTTCAGCAGACGTGCAAAAGTTTGTTTCTGGTCGAAATGTTCCTTGGCCCGCTGGACGGCCTCGAGATCACCTGAAAGCGTGACGCTCTGCGGGGCGTTGCTGGCCGCCACGCAAAGACGACCCTGATATTCGGGCTGCTGGCAAAACCTCTGGGCCTGGTCGTGATCGATTCCGACTGCCATCATCCCACCGGTCTGGCCCTTGGCACCGCGAGCTAAGTGGGCGTATCTGCCTCGGTAGTAGGCGATCTGCATCGCAGCAGCAGCGCTGATGATCCCGCACGCGTACACGGCGGCGATCTCCCCTGAAGAATGGCCGAGGACCGCATCGAAGCGAACACCGCTCGCATTCAGCACCTCGACGAGAGCGAGCTGGATCGCGGTGCAGAGTGGCTGTGAGATGACTGCTTCGCCCACGCGCGAGCTCGACGCATCCTTCGATAATTCTTCCAGCAAAGACCAGTCTGGGCCGTCTGGCAAGGCTTGGAGAACCTCGTCGCATTGTTCCAGGATGCGGCGGAATAGAGGAGATTTGTCTAGCAAACCGCGGCCCATAGTCGGCCATTGAGCACCCTGTCCCGTGAACACTCCCAACATGCGCGGTGCCTTGTGCGGATCCACGGGTCGATGGCGGATCCCGACATCGTCCTTCCCCGTGGATTTGCGGTGCTGCGCGATAAATTTTTCCAGGTCCTGGATCAGCCCCTGGCGGGTTTGCGCGCTGAAAAAGGTTCTCACGCGATGCGCCGTTCGTCTGTTCTGGAGCACCCAGCTCAGATCGGTCAGGTCGACGGATGGATGATCCACCAGGTAGTTCAGCAACGCCTGGGCATTTCCTAGCAGGGACGATGCAGAGTGCGCTGAGAGCACGAAGGGGCTCAAGTGAGCTCCACCGGCTTCTGCCAGTCCATCGCTCCCATCCGGCTCGTAGCTCTCGATAATGGCATGGGCATTGGTGCCTCCGAAGCCGAAGCTGTTGACGCTGACGCGCAACGGCGCTCCGGGAGGCAGCTCCGGCCACGGCAGAGGTGAGGTCGGTATCTGGAATCCATCATAGTACGGCGCGATCTGGGGGTTCAGTTCGTTGAACAGAAGGTTGGGGAAAATCGTGCGATGCTTGATGGAGAGTAGAGCTTTTAACACCCCTGCCAAGCCGGCCCCTCCTTCCAGATGGCCGACCAGCGACTTGATGGATCCGACGTACAGCGGGGTGGTCGGCTCTGTGGTCAGACCCAGAGAATCCCTGTCCCGGATCATCGCTTCGTAGATCGCCCGCGACTCCACGGGATCGCCTGCAGGCGTTCCTGTGCCGTGACACTCGAAATACTGGCATCGGTCCCTGACAGGGTCCAGCCCAGCGCGGTGATACGTTTCTCGAATAAGAGCCGCCTGCGCATCCACGGTCGGCATGGTCAGTCCGGGGCTCTGCCCATCGGAGTTCACTCCCGTTCCACGAAGGATGCCTTCGATATGGTCATGATCTCGAAGCGCCTGATCGAGCGGCTTCAGCACCACGACGGCGGCACCTTCGCCCCGCGCGTAGCCGTTGACGGTCTTGTCCCACATGCGGGACTGAGAGTCCGGCGAGAGCATATGTAGTTTAGACAGCATCACATACAGCATAGGATCGAAGATGAGGTTGACTCCGCCCACGACGGCATGCGTAGCATCACCGGCTTGAAGCCCTTGCACGGCCTGATGCAACGCCACTAGGGAGCTGGAGCAGGCGGTGTCGAGGGTGACGGATGGTCCGTGGAGATCAAAAGTATACGAGATGCGGTTGGAGAGGATACTACGAGCCACACCGGTACCGGCGTAGAGGGGGATCGTCTCGGGATCTCGAGTTTGAATATCATAATAGTCGCTGGCCATGACCCCGACGTGCACAGAAGTCTTGGACCCTCGCATCTGGTCGAGGGTGTAGCCAGCGTTCTCAAAGGCTTCGTACACCGTTTCCAACATGACCCGGAGCTGAGGGTCCATGCTCTCGGCCTCATAAGGGCTCACGTTAAAGAAAGAAGCGTCAAAGACTCGACTATCCTCGGTGAGCAGGTAGCTCAGGTTCTTTACATTGGTCGATCCCGGAGTATCGGGATTCGAGTCGTAGAACCGTTGTAAATTGAGGATCTCCGGATTGAACTCTCGACGCACATCTCGGGGCTGTCGTAGTAAGTCGGATAACTTCGATGGTGTAGTGGACTCCCCGGGAAACCGGCAAGCAGAGCCGACAATGGCGATAGGGGTGGAGAAGGCCCCGTTGGTACGCATGGTAGAAGAGATTCAGTGAATGGTTTTTTCCTTTGCGGAGAAATTTTTTTCTATTAGATGATATCACAAGAATGTCTGCAACATCTGCGTTGACAATAGATTGCCTTTCATCCTAGAGACATATAAAACATCTCGCAATCAAGCGTATTGACCACGTTTTCCTTGTGGTACGAGGCCGGTTCCTTTTCCCGCGATCTCCACAATTACGATGGTCTCCACTAAATGCGTAAATAAGATCGGTAAAGGATGAGCATGGTTCGCAACATGCAGGAGTTGCGTGCATTTGATCAGGGGTGAGATAGAATCCGTCGGACTGAACCTATGAGGAGATACGGATCACGTCAGATGGCAGCGAGAATCGTGCGAAACAGTGCAGATATGCAGTCATCATGAGGCCGTTCGTAAGCAGTGCAGACATGCAGTCATCACTAGACGGTTCCTCCGAAGCAGTGCAGATACGCAGTGATCAATAGGGTGTTGGTGCTGAGCCGTGCCAAGAAGGAAGGAACTAAGAAGTCAGAATACAAATAAATATTAGAAATGAATTGATAGTATTGCGGATCTACCATGATTAATTGCATTCGTATCCGGGCAATATGCCATTTCTAGCATAGGTCTAGATGCATCAGTGATGCCTATTCCCAATAAAGAAGTAAGCCTACAGTGGCATTTCAAACACTGCACAACAAGCTAATTGATATCGTCAGCCCCTGCTCCCAGATTTTTACTCCATACGCAATGAGAGCATTCAATGGCCTCATGATGACTGCATATCTGCACTGCTCACCAACAGCGCCAACAGTTTCATGATAACTTTCTATTTTTTTTTTTTTTTAGATATAGAATTCTTTTTATCTCAGTAAACCCCTAGTATAATATTGGGGTTCTCTCTTCCGCCATCTTCCCTTAACGGGATAGTCCCTTATACATGCTTAAGTAGGAAATGGTATAGATGATGTAGTTAGTATATTGCAGAGGGAATTTGAATACAGCCCGACGTTGTACTACTAGGACTACAGCGGGAGGATCGACCAATAATCAAATCCATTATATAGCCGGGCCCACCCACAGTAGTTCCCGACACTAGTTTCACTAGTTTCACCCCTAAACACGCCGAGACTTCCACCACACAAATTAAACTATTCAAGCCGGGGTAGTTCGGACACTAACCATTTACGGAAATTTTTACGAGTGAAATGAGTTTCGGAACTACATACAAGCGTTGATGAGACTGCTTATTATTTCCGAGCGTGTGTCTGATACTCTGGGAGTTGTGGGTGCCGATATTCCGTAAGCACTTGCAAGGGTTCTTGAACATGGGTAAGAGGGGAAACCCCTCTCCATGCGCCCTGCAGTGATATAATCTTCCAATATCAGAGTGTTTGCGTAGCGGACCCCGGTAGAGCTGAGAGCTGTCTCGATCCTTCCGCGTATTTGTCTTTTTTCTCTGAAGGATTACTACTAATACTCGCTAAACCGAACCACATTTGGTAATCAACCCGGAGTCTATAGGCTTCTAGATCAAAAGTGGCTATAGTGTTCCTTGTTTTTGTCTGTGACATATACGCCACGTTCTTCTGTGGTAGGATGATAAGAAATTAGGAACGACAACAATGCCCGACATTGACGACCAAAGTTTCAAAGGAACAGAATCCTTTCCATTATCAAGCCTGGTATTGGCTAAAATAGTGCTAGATCTTGTTATTCTCTGGATAGCCACTATGATGTATCTAGACCTATATTAGAAATGGCATATGTTCCGGATACGAATACAACTGATAGTAGAGTAGTGAATTAATAATACTATCAATTTATTTATAAGATTCGTCCGCGCATTGACTTTTTAATTCTCTTCTTTTTGGCTTAAATATGAAAACTTTATCTCAGTAAAATCACTAGTATAATGTTGGAGATCAGCAATATAATGTTGGAGTCCTCTCTTCTGTCACTCTCCCTTAGTGGGATAGTCATATACTTCGTCATTCGATCCATATACCGCCTCTATTTCCATCCTCTCAGCAAAATTCCCGGGCCCAAGCTCACCGCCATATCCCACATCTACGAGTTTTATTATGATGTAATCAAAGGGGGAATGTTCCTTTTCCAAATCGAAAAGATGCACGAACAATACGGTACATACCATACTCAGATCCGCTGCAAGGATACCAGGGCTAATCTGTAGACAACAGGACCCATTGTCCGGATCAACCCGCGTGAGATCCACGTTAGAGACCCCTCCTTCTACGACGAGATCTACGCCTCGGGGGGGAGAAAGCGCGACAAGGATGCGCAATTCCTCAAGGCGTATTCCGTGCCAGGGTCCATGGTGGCCACCGTGGATCACGACCATCACCGCTACCGTCGAAACATCCTGAGCGGATTCTTCTCCAAGCGCTCCGTCAACGAACTATCTCCCGTTGTCGAAGAAAAAGTGTTAAAGCTAATGCAGCGCTTCGAGACCGCGCATCGAGGAGAGTTAATCATACGCTTAGACGATGCCTTTTCCGCACTCGCCTCGGATGTGATCACACAGTACTCCTTTGGGAAGAGCTGGGACTTCCTCGATGACGAGAATTTTCGAAGGGACATCCGCAGTGCGATCACTGAGACAGCGAACGTGATTCACATCAACCGTTTCTTTCCTCTGCTTACACGGACACTCCGCATGGTTCCTAAGTGGCTAGTGTGTAAGATACAGCCGGGAAAAGCGAGCTTGTTTGAGTTCATGAAGTCGATCTACGAATTCACTGCGCAGTCAATGCGGCTCGCTGAATCCAACGCCGATGGGAAACGGGAATCTAAGCGGGGAACCATTTTCGAAAAGTTGACGGATCCAACCCTCCCAACCGAAGAGAGGACCTTTGCTCGTGTACATGATGAATCGGGTGTTATCCTTCAGGCGGGAACCGAATCCATTAGTCGGTCATTAACCATATCCGCCTTCCATCTTGCTCACCAGCCTTCCATGCGGGAGAAGCTGCGGGAGGAGTTGCGGTCGGTTCTGCCAACACCTACCAGCACGGCGACCTGGGCACAGCTGGAACAGCTGCCGTACTTGGTATACATCACTTCTCCCGAAGAGAACATGACTGCAGTGACTGATGTTCCTAGACTGGCGTTGTATACGAATGTCTCCGTCTCTCGTACGGATTGATCATCCGCCTGCCTCGGTGCGCCCCTGCAGAGGCGCTAAAATACGAGGACTATGTTATTCCGCCGGGAGTATGTCCCCTCTGTTACCAGCGATGGCGGTTAACTGACCAGCCGAATAGACACCCGTGAGCATGTCGTCATACCTCGTCCACCACGATGAAACCATCTTTCCCGACTCGTATTCTTTCAAACCTGAGCGCTGGATCGAAGCCGGAGACCAATCAGACCGACTTACCAAGTACATGGTCTCGTTTACTCGGGGGAGCCGGGCGTGTCTGGGCATGAAGTGAGTCTCAACCGTCCTTCTTCATTAACTCGATTCTAACCAGGTAGCCTGTCATATATCGTGCTATACATGACGATCGCGGCCTTTGTCCGTCGGTTCGATATGGAACTCCATAAGACGACCATTGAAGATCTGACGATTGTGCGCGATTTCGGGCTGGGACTTACCCGGAAGGGGGAGGTGGAGGTCTCTGTGAAGGTGACGAATATGCTGAAGGAGTAGTAGGGTGACGCTGATGGCGAGCGTGGTATCCTCTTGTTTCGGTAACTGTTTTCAACACAAGGTATCGTCAGCAAGATTCAGCGTGGCCCTGTAACTGGCCCTGTAGATCTGGAAAGGAAGAAGGAGGGGGAGTTCCGGGGATTTCCCCCGGATTAGCAACTGAGATATATTTACACCGGATAAGCGAATGTAACGGCCGAAGGTGGATTTTGGACGTTCTAGGTAGTTACCAGATGGTACCCTAATATTCCATAAGCGCATATAAATTACAATAGCAGCTTTTGGGCCACGCCTTCGCCTCGTATGCAAAAGCTTGAGTGGGGAGCCGAATGATGGTGGGCCTCTAATGCACGATCCTTCCGGGGATCCTGGTGATCGACCGTTTCAGGCAGATCCCCGACCATCGTGGATCCCGTGGATCCCGTGGCACATGGCGGCGTCGGCAGAGCCAACCGATCGATCGACGCACGTGGATTAGACTTCCATCGCTCCATGGCGTCTGACGTAACTTTAAACATGCCACTTACAGCCCTGCAGATGCCGGAGATCTGCAACGGTCGCTGCGATGTCGCCATCAAGTCCATCCGAAAAAAAAAAAAAAGAGGCGTGCCGTGGGGCTCGAAAAACGTGACGTGGACCTCTCGAGCGAGTGGGGTACCGCACGGTGCAGACCTTGAGTACCTGTGACACTCGTTATCGTAAACATGAAGTGTAATATATTTTTGGTAGAAGTGGGGTGTATAAGCGGGGTGTATAAGTGGAGTGTATATCTATCGCACTACGCAGGCACCGGTAGGGGTGGCATCAGTCCCACGCAACTACACACAGCCCACCCCTGCACAAAACCCCCGCTCCTGTAGACTAGCCATCTTACCGACCCAACTCATTTTCCACTGATTACACATAACCCCTGGTTTCTTTCCGGACACTCACCTAACCAGCGGCATACGGACTGGCTTTCCGCAACTTTTCACCAAACTTCCAGAGGAAGATGGGTGCCGGGACCCCGATCCCTATCGAGATAAATGCCAGAAGACTATTGCCCCATCCGTAGTGGAGGGCATTGTACATGTAGGGGGCAAAGAGGGGGAATCCGAACGCACAGAGACACCGTAGAACTGATACCGCGGCCATCGCACTGGCTGCATATCGCGTATACGTGTCCACGATGTAGGTCTGCATGCACTGGAAGGTCATCATATTTCCCACGCTAAAGAGACAAGCGCCGATGTTGGGGGCTATCCAGTGTTGATGGGTCTGGGCGGTCCAGCCGTAAATGAAGAGACCAGCGGGAACACAGAAAATGGTGATGGCGAGCAAGGGTAGTCGGTACTCAGGTTTGCCAGTATCGTTATTGCGGGCCTTGAGACGGCGATAAGTGCGGTCGTTTAAATAAGCGCAGATGTAGGTGCCTAGCAAGGATCCTAAGCCAAGAGAGATGTAATTTAACCCCCCAATGCCTGTGGACTCGTGGTAATACTGAGGGTCGGTCCACAGGGTAGGGAAAGTGGACAGCAAGAGGTACATGAGTCCATAAATATAGGCCATGTACAGAGCAAGGACTTGAATGATAGGTTGCGTGGCAAGAAGGCGGAAGGGCCGCACGAGCGATGTTCGCAGAGCCTGGGACAGGGTCTTGTTCTGTCGTTCCTCCTCGGTCTGGTACGAGGGATCGCCGGTCGCTTTGCGAATCTTCTTCGCTCGTGCCTTGAGGATCCGGGGGCCGTACGTTTCACGGAGCCAGAGTACTCCTGCAACTTGCATGACCCCAGTCGCGATCGTGGTGGCATAGAAGACCCATCGCCAAGTGGTATTCTCAGCGATGAAGCCACCAGCAATTGGGCCAATAGACGGGCCGAGAAGCGGGGCCAAGCTGTAGACAGCAGCAGCCGTGCCGCGCTCTTCAGCGCGAAAGCTATCTCCGAGGACTCCTCCACCAACCTTCGCCGCAGAATGTCAGTCTGATAAATTCAGCTGTAGAGATCTGACCAAACTTACAACAAGCGGAACACTACCACCCAGTCCGGATAGGAATCGGAAAGCGATCAGTTGCCCGGTGGACTGCGAGACGCCACAGGCAATATTGAAGGCAAGATAGAACAAATTCGCGAGCTGCAAGACAATGGCTCTGCCATATGTTTCGGAAAGCGGCCCGAGGAAAAGCGGGCCGACGGCATAGGCGAGGATGAAGATGGACAAGGTGAGCTGAGAAAGAATCTCGTCTTTAATGCCGAAGTCAGCTGCGATGGCATTCAGGGCGGGCGCCACCATCGTCGAAGACACGGGAGAGATCAGGGTGAACAGCGAGACGATTGTCATGGTGACCCACTTCTTCTTCCTGGGCCAGTTCTTGGGGTTTTCCGGGTCATCGGGACCATCCCACGTTACCTGTGCGGTTGGTTAGTTTCTTCAGCAAAGAAAAGAAGGAAACATAAATGTACCAATTTTGGATCTCGCTGGGAAGTGTCAGACCTAGCCGTTCTTGCCTTTTCCAGTGATTGTTGACCCGTTTCCTCCAAGCCAACGTCTCGTTCGTTCGCAATATCTCCTCTAGCTTCACGTGTAGTCCCATATTTCTTCACATCTTCGCTGTTGAAAGCCGAGTCTGCTTTATCAGGGTCGTGAGAATCACCGCTGTGAGATGTAGATTGATCCTGTTCAGTCATGACCAGGGTCTGATGCAGATATCATGCGACTCCAGGCTTACAGTACAGGTTTGGACAGGAAATTGGTGAAGACTGAAAGACGAATAGAAAAAATAGAAATAGGGATAAAAACGAGAAATTATTATATTATAGACCCATGGGATAAGTGACGGAAAAATCGGGGTTAAGCCTTAACTCCTCTCGTCGTAGTTAAGGCTTAATCCCGATTGGCGAAAGCTGGTTAGGAAATGGGCGAAAAACTCACAGGCTCCCTATAAGGGGTCACGCCGGGGGGTCTAGCTAGGCTCGCTATCTACCCAGTGGTCGAGGTGTTGTATAGTACCTTAGGCGCCACATCCCGCTGGCGCGGCGCCCGGCCCCGGTTCGCTCCGTGCCCGTGTGCGGCTCGGGGTCCACTGCGGTCCCGTGTCCGGCTCTAGTGAATAGCGGCGGTACCAGGTCTCTAGTGCTGATCTAGTTTTTATAGTTTAAACTAAACCTAACCTACTTTTTTTCTTTCTGACTTATAAACCATTATAGATAGGTTGAAATTCCCCAAACTAAAGTAAACCTATCTATTTAACTACTCTAGCTCTAAGCAATGTTAAATAAGCTAATTAATCTGAGTTTTGTTAACCTTTTAACTGACATATTTAGAAAGAAAAACATTGGCTATATTTTGTATAAGAGAATGCTGAGGAGATAAACTATATTTATCTAAATCAAAAATCTATTTTATGAGTGGCTTCTCTTTACACTTCAAAAGTTGGAGGCTATTAGCACTTTTCTTTAGCTTTTATTGGGATACTATGCAGGCGATTAGTTAAAGTCATCTTGTAAGAGGAGGTGTCCTCGGGTCAGCTAACCTAGGCCAGCTGAATAAGCAGAGGCGCCTCGATGGCGAGGCGACGGCGAGTGAACTGCGAGGCGCCGACCCTATAAAATATATGGGAGTTCGGCGAGGAAGAATACGTCGGTCTAGCTACTCGATTGAATCGTACGCTATAGGATTGAATAGAACGGATCACTGCCGCTCCTAACTAGTATTCGCTCTAGGTTTCTATATAGCTTCAACTACCCCCTGTGACATCATAGTGATCCCTCATTCAGTATCCCCTAGTCTAGGGGTCTTAGGGTGTTCGCTGTAGTCATGACACATCTATAGAACTAAAGAGACGTACGCTGCTTTTCTGATAGTTTAAATTCCTTCATTTGTTTTCTTTTTTTTTTTAAATCAGAAATTGCTAATTTCTTGGAGTTTTTATTGCGAATTGGTGGCATGCTGATGCGTTGAATTATCCAGAATCAATAGTGTGCGCGCTCGGAGCGAATACATTACTTCGCGGGCGATGACAAAGCAAGGCAATGGATGCTTGAATCTGTTGTCCAAGAATTGAGAAGCGGCTGCGAAGTCAAAAGTCTGGCGCGCTAGCCTCACACGCCAATCTGAGTCGTTCAAGATCAGGATGCGACACGATGTTATCAGCGCGAAGGCCATATGTGCCGTTGTTACGAAGTGTATGAAGTCGAGGTCATCGAGTGGGATATTTACGTAGGCGGCGAAGAAATCCTTGGCTGCTTGTAGGCAAGTGGATAGTGCTTCGGTACGGCCAGTGGACTCCAGTGCATCGTGGGAACGAGCCGAGAGTCGCATGTGGATGGCTGGTTCATAGAGCCTTACGAGAACTCTATAGTAATTGGTCCATATGAGAACTGTCTCGGATTCGTGCGGTCAGCTACGTTTGCTCTTATCTTCCCTAACGTAAGCCCATTTCGATTAAGAGGTTGGTGGAGGCATGTGCCTCCTAGTCACGAGAAATTTAAGGCGGGCAGGCCAGAAGAGAATCAGGCAGAGATAGAACCAATTGGGCATACGTATTTCTTACAATTGCGCTGCACTTCAGGGCACTGGTTCTAGAGGAGAGCGTCCAACTCCTTTCGAGTGGTCGACATGATCATGCGAAGAGGTGCATCTACGATTTGGGGTGAAGGTTGTTTCGTCTTGGTCTGCGTTAGGGAAGGTGTCTCACATCCGCGTCCGAAGACGTTGCACGCGAGCAAGAGCCACGAGAAACTTACCCGAGTCGTATTCTCGGGCGGCAAGTAATTCATCGCAACATCGCATCAGGTACGGTGCATACATAAAGCTTCGCGTCCTTTGGAACAATGTTGCAACTCTGTATTCTCACAAATGCCGTTAGTTGTTATCGGTGAATGAGCGAGGACTCCTATTTGTTGGCGAAATTCGAGGAGGTAGGAGTAGACAGGAAGTCTACTTATACCGAGTTGAGATACGAAAATCATAACATGGCCCGCATATCATCTCGAGTGTATTCATCCAATCTCGACCTTTTGACCTTCCGAATGGTGTCTGGCAGAAAGGCTTGCTAAGTGACTCCTAAGGAATTAGGAGGTTTGTCCGACTTAAGATCTAGGACGATAGTGTCAGCAAGCTACAGCAAATCGGTGGTTTGGGACTCGATGTAGAACTAGAAGTTTTGCCTTTGAAGCATATTAGCCAAGGTTAGGATCCTCCATGTTTAGCCCGTCGTTTTCCACGAAGAGCACTCTTGCCCACAGCCTGTCAGCTTTCTACTCACCATGCGATAAAGACGAGAATTACCTGCAGATGTTCAGCGCGCCTTTCCCTTCTCGAACACCACGTGCTGTACAAGTTCGTGGCGGAACCAGCGGTCCATGCTTCTCTGGACGGTTGTCGTCTGTGGTACGACGATCTGTAGAATGGTACGAAGAAGAAATGGAACTACCTCATTGAGCTCCGGAGCTGTCATGGTTCTAGGGAGCGGGACGAAGGGGAAATAAGGAGCACAGGCTGAAGATACAAGTCAAGGACACCGTCTATCTCATCGAAGGTCATCGTAAAGTCTAGAACGATCTCGACATTTTCGGCTGACATTGTAAGAGTAGTATGTAAAGGCTCAGGAGAAGCAGTTGCCGTACTAGACGTCGCGACAGACGACGGTGTAGCAGAAGTTGCCAATGGTTGCTGGGGTTGTAGACATCCAGGGCTCAGAGTTTCGGGGAGTTCACGCTGTGCAAGAAGCTGCGATGTAATCGAGCCACTCGAGTTCTTCTGGCCTGTGTCCAGCAAAGATATGATGCCTAGCTTATTCTCGAGCCGACTGACGCGGCTAGAAACGGATTTAGAGTCATCGAAGCAGGATCCTTGTGCTGAGTCTAACAAATTATTTAACTCACATGGAAGGTCCTCTGCGCTTATGGCGTTAACCTGGGGCAAGACTCAAGTGGCCTTCAGTTTGGAGCATCTACAAATCCAGCTGAGCAATTTATCAGGAGATTATGTGCCGGTGAGAAACAAGATATCACTAGCAGAGGCTTAAACCTTGACAAGAGTAGACCGACCGACCGTCAGTAACGTAGAGGAAGACTTAATTTCCCTATGACATGGGCTGACCCCTGGCTTAGAGGACCATTCGCATTTCATCTTAGACCGGGCACAACTCTGGCATGCACGCGGCCGGCATTTTGGAACTGAGGGCATACGGTAGCAAGTAGACGATTTATCTTGATCGGACGTAGAGATTGTGTTGACTGATCCCCTATCTATACTTTAATGATGACTCAAAACTCTCAGTCTCTAAGTTCTGGTCGAATTTAGGCTGCAGTACAGCTACGTCCTGAGGACAGGTAAAGGTGGAGTAGAGAAAATGAAGGTTAGGGTCGGAGAGATGACAGGGATCGGACTTCGGACTTCAAATCCCTTAAGTTGTCAGAACACGGTGGGGACGTCCCTGTTCTATGCCACGAATCACAACATATGCCGCTTCAATTGCAATTCATCTGCCCGGCCATCGGAGAGTCCGAAATCCCGAACACATGGAGCCTCCTGCTAATGTGAGAACGTATTATGTAGCCTCGCAGGCGGTCTTTTTTGAAAGGCTTTGGCTATTAACAACTTGCGAGTTCATCTTCATATGACTCTAGTGGCCTTTGTTTACGGGTGTTAATGGTACTTGTGACAAGGACTTCTCAACGAGACGGTATGCAATAGGTGCCTCTCAGATGACAGTGGCGTGTAGAAGCTATAGTAGATGAGGCTCACGCTCCTAATTCAATCGTGGAAAAAGCTTTCCTACACTAGAAGAATCACAAATTCCAGCATGGCCACCGAAAGAAAAATGGCAGGTCCCCTTAGAGCTGTTTCCGATGCTGGCATCGGCGACGGGCAAGAAAATGCAACGTCATAGGCGTCAGTTTCGACGGAGAAGGAAGGCCAAGAAGAAAGATACGTCCACGTATCCTACTGGAGTCAAGTGGGCTATGATAGGCTTCGGCCTATGCCTCGCCGTCCTCTGCAGTAACCTCGTATATGCTGATTGTTCTTGCCGTCCCGCCGACTAACAAGTTCACAGATTCTGATTTTACTCGACAGGATTGTTTAATTCTAAGTATTGCTACTCCGAAGATTATAACTGAGTTTAATTCACTTAAAGATATTAGTTAATATAATTCTATATATTTATCAATATTGTGCTGCTCTTAATTAATATTTGATAAAATGTATGCAAATTATAATATTAAATAAATATTTATAGATGGTCTTAATATCTTCAAAATTAAAATTATCATATATATTACTAGTGTTGGCAACGGGTCGGATTACAACTCTACTCAACTCAACCCGACTCGCCCAGACCCCTGAGTTGAGCTCAAATGTGCAATTCAACCTGACGCGCGTCGAGTTCTCCAGTTAAACCAGAGATAGGGCTTAATCCTGGATCTAATCCTATTTAGTTCTATATCTAGGGCTTAGAATTAGGTTTATAACCTAATCTAGTCCTAAATAGCGGA
>JAPVCE010000042.1:2802926-2824109 GCA_029606265.1 Paecilomyces dactylethromorphus | reverse complement strand
TTTTTTTTTTTTTTAAATCATAACTCTTTGACTGAATGAGTTCGATCTAATGAGCTTGATCTAGGGAGCTTAATTTAATAACTTTGATCTATCTAATAATCTTGATTTAATATGATAAATTATATTATGTAAGCGCTCAGTTCCTACCAACGGCGGCGGGCCGGGGGGGTGCCAGTTCAGCAGGGTCCGAAAAAAATTCGGCAGGGTCCTAAATTCTGCCAACTTTTAGCCCCGACGGGGGACCGCCGTACGTCCCCTAGTAGACTTATCACTAATTCTGCTATGTCTATGTTGCGTGTTACACTATCGAAGCGTGAAGGTCTCGCCAAGCAGCTGTAGTAGAGTTGTGACAAATTAATTTGATCAACTATGGCAAGTAAAAAGTAAAAGATTTATTCGAACAAAATTTTAACAAGTAGTATTTAGAGCGTTGCCAGTGGCGACCAATTAAACTAAACTATAGGGGAGTTGATGCAGGTTAGCCAACTACAACATAGAAAATAAAAGTGTAGGTAGACAGCACGATCCGCTAGAAATATAAAGCTAGCATTAGGTAGAAAAACGTGCGTTATATAGGAACGTGCACCGGGTGATTACGTATAGTGGGGTACAGTAACTTGATAGATTAATGTTAGCAATGTAACCTAATAGTAGTGCTGCAGACTTTCCCGCTGCACGTGGCCGATTGTCAGGATGTAACACGACGTATTGATATTATGATGATAAATACCTCATTTTGCATCTCCATACAGTTGAATAGTTGCACGCTATGTGAAGAAAAGGGTGATCATGATGCCATCGAGGTGGATAGGTATATATAGGAAGGCCACTGTAGCTCCAGACTGAATGATACATTGCCTCATCCCATTCTTCACCACTGCAACTGACCATGATCTTCTCAAGAGCTACTGCGATTTTCGCGCTGGCGTTGGGCGTTTCAGCTCAATCGCAATACACTGCTACTGGCACTGCTGCTGTAGCTGCAGCGGCTGCCACTGCGCTGACTATGTCTCCTACTTCGAATGTTACCGGTTCAACTTTTGATCGCTTCGTTCAGATCTGGCTGGAAAACCATGATTACCTTGCAGCTATTCTGAACCGTGAGTACCCAATGCTGTGGGATTCTCTAAATATAACGCATGTTAATGGTTCGGATTCTAGCAAATCTTGCCTATCTGGCCTCTCAAGGCATTACGCTCTCAAATTATCATGCCATTACTCACCCCTCTCAGGTATGATGACGAAAGATTGGTGAATTGTCTCTCCTCGCTCACATAGGTATGCAGCCAAACTACGTGGCCGCCGTTGGTGGTGATACATTTGGGATCACTGACGACAGTACACACTATATTGATGCGAGCACGAAGACAATCGTCGATCTCTTAGACAACGCCGGCATTAGCTGGAGTTTATATCAGGAGGATATGCCTTATTCAGGCTTTGAGGCAAACTACCATAACCAGGAGACTGATAAAAACGACTACGTGCGCAAGCACAAGTAAGGAAGTCTTAATACCACATTCGCCGCAGAGCAAAAAAATCACTGACAATTTATTTCTAAGTCCACTTATGAGCTTCAACTCGGTTACATCAGATACGAACCGTCTTGCGAAATCGAAGAATTTCACCATGTTTTATGAAGATTTGGAGAACAACCAATTGCCCCAATGGATGTTTATCACCCCTAATATGAGTATGCGTTTCTCTCTCTTGTCTTGATTTTCTTGAACTGAGACTAATTCCAATTCATTTGCAGCCAATGACGGCCACGATAGCTCGCTCGCCGCTTCTGGAACTTGGGCTCGTAACTTTTTGACCCCATTGCTCTCAAACAAAAATTTCAACACTGATCGCACTTTGATCATACTTACCTTTGATGAGGGCGTGATAAGCATCACGAACCATATTTATGCAGTGCTCTTGGGTGGTGCTATCTCAAGCAAGAAGGTCGGCACTGAGGACAGCACTAAGTATAATCACTATAGTTTGTTGAAAACCGTGGAGACTAATTGGAACCTGGGAGACCTTGGGCAAAACGATGTGAATGCTAAGGCATTCTTCTAGTTAGATGACAATGAATATTACCAAGAAATCGAGCCTGCTGAAACAATTAAGGCCGTATTCGATTATTAGACCCACCAGTGCATTTATAATGTTCTTCTTTTCACTCAGAGCCGGAGCTTTAAGTTTGAGAGAGAATGATTTTCTTACTCCTTGGCATCAGAATAGAGAGAACATAAAATTCTAATCTCTCTATTTTGGGTTCAGATGATTCAATATGTACTCATTTATTACTTTGTCTTATGTAGAAACCTTCTCGCGTACTCAAAAGTATTCGGATAATACGCTTATACTAATGTTTGTAAGAGCTTCTCTCAACAGGGTTCATTAGATGTTTAACTATTTATTTCATTTAATCCCTATTGTACTATTCCTTATGAATTCCTAAACATCCGCCATTTAACTATCTACTCCTTGTTAATGTTGGTAGTGAGTTAGGAGGCATATATTTCTGTCATATATTAATGACTTAGTCGATTAAGATTAAGACACAGGCTAGAGATAGACGTGAAGTTTCTTTCCTGCACAGTTGGCAAGCCGGTCTTAATTTGTGGACTCGGGAGGACGCTGTCCCCAAACAACGCGCAGAGGAAAGTAGCCACCTTTGGAGCGCAGCTCCTCAGCGAGCTGCGGGATGAAGAGCTCCGCTTCTGTATCAGTCATGCACTTCAAACCATTCGGGAAACCTAGTTCATGATTTAGTTATCTATGTCGCTTCTATATTTAAAGATTGTTCTTACTCTTGCATGCCTTCAGGAACTCTGTAGCAGTGAAACAGTAAGCCTCAACTGTCTGTTCACGCAAGTTGGGATCAGGGCACTCAGCACCCAGAGAAACAGGTGCCAGCATCGTGCCAATACGAATGAACTCAGCTTCCCTGATCCATGACTCCATGCCGCCTCCTCTAAAACTCAGGTCAGAGCCCATGCCGACGGAGAGCTCTTCGAACAGAGCTCCAAAGCGCTTCACTTGAGGACCATTCGGTTCATGGGAGCTGTTCTCAATCTCCACCAACTGGATCCAACCACCTGGTTTAACTAGCTTGAGGAGCTCAAACACGCAGTCTTTCCCTCGAGTCCCAACACCGGGAAGCGTGAAACGTTGGTGGACGAGATCGAAAGATTGTAGCCAGGAGTCAGGAAAAGGACCCAGTGAGTTTTGCACGACCAATTTGACCCCTTGAGGTGGCTTTTCTGCAAATCTTTCGCCGGTGATATCAGTACCGATAAGCTCACATGTGTCCGGATTCGTAAGTGAGGGTCGGAAGTCACTCAACCAATATCCTGAGTAGTTTTATTTTATTAATATGAATGTATTCCCAGAAATACAATATGAAAGCTGTATCTACCATCAGATGTTCCAGCGTCGAGAATTCTGAGACCGTTGCGAGATATATGCAAGGGAGCCAGAACTAATTTGCCCATTCCGAGTTTGAGAGCTTTGTGCTGGGCAGCAAGGCGTTGATTCTCCACCGACTCGTCAAAGACATATTCGTACTTCTTAGACTCCATGGTTATAACAAGTTCTGCGTTATGGAATAGCCAGCAGTATATTCAGCATACATAGGGGATTGATGAAATTATGACTTCTGTCTAGTAGATGACATGAGCTGCGATCTAAATATAATATTCTATTACACAGAGCCACGTAGTGGATATTCTAAAGCATTGAAATAATGGAATGCCTAACAGGCTGGTCTGCTCCGTAAAATGGATCATGGCAATGGCTAGACTCTTTAAGTCAAAAGTAAATGAAAATCCCCCACGGTATACGAGGCTTACTCAGATCTGGTCCACTAACTTCCTCTTAACCGTAGTCTCATGATCAAACTCTAATCTAGTGGGACGCCTCATCAGATAGTGCAGTCGTGGTGAGGGAATTACTTGACTATTGACTCAGGCGGGCCGTAGAAGATGAGCATTACATTAAATGCATTATTTGGGAAACAGGTATCAATCAGGATGGTCGCAAATAGTGCTCGGACAAACCTAATTGGGTGTAGCTATGCAAGGCCAGGCTTAGACGTCAGCAACCCCACGGACCGTGCACAATTCTTTCATGTTTATGGAACTGAACAAGAGCTAGAAATCTAGAGAAAGCAGAAGTAAGTCATAAGATTTTCTTTTTGGGAGTTAAAGCAATGAACGACAAACTCCATGTGGACTTAACTAAAACAGTCATTAGCCGTATCGAGGTACCTGGTGGACTGATGAGTTTGATAGAAACCTCCGTCACCCTACGTGATACCACTATTAATCCAAATATGCACTTAAAGAACATCAATCTGGACATTATACTATGATAGAAGAAAAGATGGTCTACACTTCGGGTACCCCTTCCAAACATGAGATATAGTTTCGCTTCTCCAAGGAACATCATGAGCAATGACTACAATGGCAATATGCTTTTTTTGGAGGTGAAATCTTTTCTGGGCATGTTATATAGGAATTCTGTTCTTTGACTGTACCATCATTGCATATTTTCAATGACTACAATCCCGGTGGGACTACTACCCCTTGCATGTCCACAGGTGATAAGTACAAGACACTGGCCTCCAAAATTCGACTCCTTCTAGCTTTGCTGCACCAGACTATGCTTGTTACAATATTTATAAAATGCCTCACTATGATTTCATTACTTTTTTTGAGAACATTGCTAAACTCTCCGCCTTGCTTATCTATCTAGCGCTAGTTGGACGAAGGAGTAAAAAGCCCATTTATTGGTCCTAATTACTAAGCTAAAATTAATTTAAAAGCTATTCCTAATTACGTAAATATATATACATAGCTTTGGTTAAGGCCGGCAGTTAAGGCCGGCAAGGCCACCTAGGCAAGTCGGACTGAGGCAAGAAGCTTACCCCACATGATAAAGATTATACGCTATTATAATATGTAGCCATTCTAAATTCCGTTTGCGGCTTTAAAGATAAGATATGTCTAATACTTGTCTTGGAACATAATAGAAATCTCTCCACCGGACTCATTATTCACAGTCCTGGTATAGTGTGGAGGCTGTGTTTCGGAAGCTGATTCAGGCGCGTTGGCTTTTAATAATTATTACACGAGAAAAATGCCATCCTTTATAACAAGACAACATTGAAGTTGAAATTGGAGTACTGTTACGTATTTCGTTCCAAAATTAGGTATCAGGCGTCCCAGTCAGTAGAACCAAATATTAACTCGAAGCCATATGTAAAATGGTCCATCCCATCCTACCTCCTCTGGGTCTGGCCAGACAGAAATTCAACAAGTCATCAATTCCATTCAGTTTTCAGTTATGAAATTCACTAGTTTTTCTGCAATCTTGGCAGTTTTTGCCGCGGTGTCTAGCGCTGCTCCTACAGTCGAGAAGTGTGTCGCCACCGGAGTTACATTCCATGGAGCTGGAGGAGCATACTGTGTTCAGGCATTTATTGAAGATGGCACTGAGAACCTCATCAATATGCATTCCCGACTTTCTTAATCCATAAGACTCGCCGGTCTTGCTCCAAGAAAAGTCCACATCATACTAACCAATCTACCTTTTTTTTTTATTTAGCAAACCCATTGAGTATTCCCAGTATCTCGATCACCGCAGATGCTAAATGTACCTTTATTGGTTGTGATGGCAGCAGTACTGTTATTATAGGTCCGGGTTCTGTTGATGTCACACCTCCTTAGGCTCAAAGGGCTGGTAATTGTATGGCGTCGTGAATAATATCTAGAATTTTGCCCAAGAGATCAGCAAAGTGAAAGCAGGGCTGGAATATATAGATTCCTCCGAAATTTCCTATAGTTAGCGAGAAGAAAAGATGTTGATGCAGTTATAACGAGTTTCTTTTTTTTTTGGTTTAAGAACATTTGATAATTTGCAGCTGTTCTTCGACAAGTTTGCTAGGCCCGTAAAGTGAAAATAAGTTGATCCACCATGGCTATCCTTTCAAAGCTTGAATCTCCTTCAAGGTCTAATATGCGATGGCAGCCTTCCCATTACACAGGGAAATTATAGGGGCAACATCCGAGTATTTGACCGCCGTATTGATTATCCCAATAACGTTACTGATACTTAGCGAGTTGGTAAGAATTCGGCGACGAAGTAAATTCGTTGTAATTCCAACCAAGGTAGAAAGATCCTCCTCACGTTGGACTTAGGGGGAAAATAGGGTAGGTTGCGTCAATACATGCAATCGCTAGTACTAGTGCTAATAGTCTTAAAGTATAATTCTTAAAAGACAGATTAAATCCTTCCACTATATAGCTTCCCAACCCGACTTGGGTGAATCACCACAACATTTGAGATCCTCTAGATGTTGAGGTGAGAATTTATCCTTGTTAGGGTACTATCAAGAAAAGTCTAAACTTTAATAAGATAATATAAAAGTTGGAGACTTAAGTTTCTATGGGCAATATTATCATCTTACATGCATGCGCTTATAGCTGAATGGGTGTTGATCAGACGAAGGAGTAATGAAACAAAATCATAGAAATATGTGAGCAAAAGGAGTTGTTTCCCTTTTTTGATTGTGCCCAGTAAGTGCACATGCTGAGTGAGGTACCTGAATAGTCTCGGAGAACCCTTGAGATTGTTATCTCCCAGTCTTTCTCAAAGAATATAGGTCTATATGGCGAATAAGTTAATGCCTTTCATCTATAAGCTACTTCATCAAATGCAGCATTAAAAGCAAAATACTACCTTGTCCACTTGCAGTAAGACTAGATTTCTTAGCCGCCTATTAGAAAATCTAAGATCGTTACAACTATTCTCACAACCCGGGAGTTATTTCAAGAATAGTTACAATATCTTTAAAAATGAGTTCTCACATCAAATAAATGCGCCGAGCGCTCTGAGACAAAATTAATCTCCCTAGGAATATTTCGAAATTGGGAGTATATCTCTTTATAAGTAAGATAGTGTTCGACGAGGTTTTCTGGCCCTGTGCAGATATTGTCGAATCCTGGGACACGGAAGCATAGCAACTGTCATTCGCTATCTGAAGTGATCTAGATAACTGCTAATTGCTTGCTTGGAGCTTGAATTTAGGGGGGGTGAACCCATATTTAACCCCTAATTAGAGAAAGAAGCTGATTCCTAGTAATCAAAAGAACTAGATCAAAGAGTGATTTGACAGGTCATATGTGGGAAAGCTCTTGGCGCTGACAGATATAAATATTCCCCGCGATCCTTCTGGCTCACAGAAACACAACACCGGGCAAATATACGGTACCATTCTTGATCGTTGGATTATTTGCTTTGTCTCAACTGGAAAATAATTTTGAGCCTAACAATGACTACGTAACGTATTTTACCTCCCGACATTGACGCGTTACGCTTGATTCCTTCTATGACTGTATCGCTGGCAAGATTAGTTCCAAAAATATTTTTAGGGACCACACACGCGATGTGCTGGAAGGATCGCATGGGGCAATTCATCTACGAGGATGCGTTTCACTTGCGAGTGACCCATACCCCCAGTGGTGCTGTGCTGCCGGAAACAGTTGAGGAAGTTCAATTTGTTGTAAAGACAAGCAACAACTTTAAAGCCTCTCCATGGACTTTCTCTAGAGGTAAGAGACTAGGTTAAAATATCGTGCTTGGAGAGTGTATAAAGCGGGTTATGCTAGCCTTCTATTAAAGGTAAGGTGGAACATCTCCAGTGGTCCGAGAGAATGTTGCGATTGTTTTGTACCGCATGAAGAAAACAATTGAAATTAATGAAGAATATACCTATATAATTGTAGAACCAGGTGTAATTTTTTTGACATTTACGAGGCAGTTAAGAGCCAGGGTCTGAAGATAGGACTTCAACTACCTCTCTCGGGTGGAGCTCCGTCTTGGGGAACGCTCAAGATCGTGGAATCTGTGATATACCAGAGGGAGAGAATTCACAGATGCAATGTGGTATGGAGGTTGTCCTATGCAGCGTTTGATTCGAATGGGATTTGGATCTATGCAGGGGAATATGTGCTTTGCGCTGTATAAAGAGTTCGTCTTCCGAACCAAAAGCGTGTTGTTGTCTTGATATATGACTTACTAACACCAGGATAGGGGCCATGGTCCCATTGTTGATGGACTATCTTTCCAGTAAATTTTCGATAATACAGCACTTCCCTCGAGGTACCAAATACACAGTGTAATGGTTACTTACTGGAGGTGCACAGGAGTTGTGACCAAGATTAGAATTCATTGCACCCCAGCTCCAGAAGTTTTCACCAAGTCTCCTGCCAGTGTGTAGGATGGTGTATCCTGCAGTTGTAAAATGGTTATACCAACTAATTCCTGAGTGTTTTCGACTAATTTATCGGCCTGCAGCCTCAATTACGCATATCTATCACGTGGTAAGCTGAGTAACTGGCAGATGACTCCCCCTTTTAACAGTAGGCAAGACCCATAGGTTAGAATCGTCATCTCGATAAATATCTGATCCTAGAAAGATTTTTCCTTACTGTTGTCTCTGACGAGTAGGTTCTTGAGAGTGTAGTGCGGGTCAAGGAAGATGCCATCGAGATTTGAAAAGAGAGAAAGCATGGACACAGGACCCATACTAAGTTTCCTTCTTCCTTTCTCCTTATTTTAATAAGAGTGCTTCAGATCAGAGGTGACGGGGATTCTCTTTGTCTTCTAACTCTTGCTCGCTAATACAACAGATATGGGTGAGGATATCCTTACGTTCAATTAAACACTTATCAAAGATGTGTAAACCTATATAGCCCTTCGTCCTGCTTAATGCATGTGAGTGATGTCAGTTTCAGCATCATGGAAAATTAATTACTCTGCATGCTGCGGTACATGTCAATTTTATAGGATATAAGCCTTATTATGTCAACATATATCGCGCAATGGATGCTAAATTCAATAGGACATGGTTGATAAGAGCGCATTCATAGGAATGTGGACATTTCCCCTCACATAGTATGTTTTGAGCATGCAACCGTTAAGGGTATACGTGTCTATTCACTGACGATAATTGGGTAATCAGAATAACCCCATCCTGCTAGTATATGTAAGGCGCTTTGACTAGACCGCCGGTGGTTTATAACTATAAGGGGTGCGAACCTGTAATAGCCTGCCGGCTATTACTTTGTAGTCTTTTTGGACGAAGGGCTTTAGGTATACAGGCTGGCTGCCTAAATGCGTATTACAATATGGAACTAATTCTGCTTTAGTAATTATAGTTATACAGATGCCAACCTCCACTTCTTAGACATCTTTTTTTGACTAATGAAGGTAACTAGACGAGTGGGGTCTGCGGAAAGTATCTCCTATACTTCCACCTCTGTAATCATTAGCATTATCTCTATCCCTGTCACTCCATAGGAAATGTATTTCTGTCTAAGTTCATACTCTGTAAATTTACAGTTGGCGAATTCTCCACAGCTAAGTGGTACTATATGCCTCTTAACTTGTCTCCAGTAGCTAGGTCCTGATTCTGGAGGCCCTTGGGTCGAGAAGCGGAATTGAGGTGGGAAGTTTGAAGACTTGGAGGGGTTTGAAGACAGGGGAAAAGGTCTAGTGTTGTTGTCATTCGGCTAACGTATTACGAGTATCTCACGTCACCAACTGTGATTAATGCAACCGTCCATAGACAAGAACAGCGCAGTTTAGTTTAATTTCATAAAATCGACAAGTTGATTGCTCAGTTGTGGAACTTGAAATCTCTTTATCTTGAACAATTTCTACACTATAATAATGCCTTTATCATCTTCGCAGCTAGACTGATTATCTGGGGTAAGCTCTTCAACACGCGTCGAGTTCCCTAGCCACTGTGTCGCTACCGTCATGGTTGTCATCCGAAAAGTGTTTTTTTGGGGCAATTTACGTAACAGATGGTGAGTGTGAATGAATAGGTTCGATCGCCTATTGGATATCTAGACCTATTTGACATAGTTGCAGGAAAAAGACTGTGGTGCCTTTTTGACTCTATTAAGTGCGGATTTAGTCGATCGAAAGGAGGGAGTACTATGTGTTTTTATTATTTAAAAGGGAGATTGACGATTCTGGCTGACTGTAGAAGTTGTTTTTGGTTCTTAATTATTCTATGCCGAACCTTCCATGGGCTATTGAGGTTAGTCTCGTTCAGGTTTATATTGTGATTTATGGAATTCGTTACCCAGAGTAATATAACCGAGCACCTCTGTCTATTATGGAGATTTCAGGCTTTTAAATCTGGGACAGCAAGAGGAAACTAGGAAGGACGATAATTTTCGACAGGTTCAATGCTATTAACCACTCGTGTAAGAGAATATTTGAGGTCACTCTCACCTAGATAAAGTCTCCGCAGAATGCCTATATTATCTACGCCAAACAGGATATCCAGAAGTGAAATGGAAAAGGTTATATGAAAATAAATAATTACGTTCTTCACTTAGATCGATATAGTAAGTTAGTCGATAGCAGCGTTTGTCTGAATAGAATGAGCATAGAATTATCATATAGGAAACCATGCAAAATATCACATTTAATTATCGGCAACAAAGTTCCCAGTATGGACTATCTCCAATGCAGAGATTTGAACAGTATCCATGTCCCAAATTCCCTGCCTTTGTGAGCTCTCAAGCTATGTCAAATTCCATTTCACATACCTTCTGGTAGTAAACTGATTCCATCATCTTCTTACGAACTTCATCAGTACTCTGTGCTATACAGGAAAATGCATTCCCATGGATATTTGGTTTCCTGGCGTCAAAAGCGGCGGAATTGTTGTTATCAATTATTTCACCGGCAAATGTGTAGAGTGGAGGAACAAGATCGGACTTGATGGTATCCGTTCGATGAGCCCCATGCTTATCCCAAACAACCACAAAACTAAGAGGTAGATCAGCTGAGAGCAATACCGAGCTTATCTCATGGACATCTAGTTATGACCTACTATTCATGGTGACTCGGGACTTTCGTGGAAACTCCAAGTCTAAAATGGTCCGCTATTGCTGTTTTACGAAGCAGACAACGGCGAGACAATTGAGATAGAAACATAATCGGATACCTAATAGCTAGTCCAACAGCTAATAGAGCCCATATGACGAAAAGAGTAATTTGAAATAGATTGTTTTCTCAGTCACCGAGGAAGGAAAACGACCTATTTTCTGAACTACGGCTAGATATAACCTTGCTCCGACATCTCTCTCTTTATAACCAAGGATGCAGGGTTATAAGCAGGATTTCTCACCAGCGGAAAAGGAAAGCAGGACGTAAAATGATTTACGTAATTTTATTGTCAATTGCATTGTCTCTCTTCTATGCGGAAGTTTTAATCGACAAGGAACAGGCGTAAGCTATGCATTAGGCTAACAGTCAAGTTACATCGGATGTTCTCTGAAGCTCCTTCAATATTACTCCGTAGGGAGAAGGCCCCTAAAAAAAGCCCCAGCTGACTAAATGCGACACTAGAGGACAGGGTTGAAGCCTCTGGTGAGGAGGTTGACAAATTCAGAAACTAAAACGTAAGCTATAAGTTTCTAACAACCTTCTGCTTCTCTTCTCTTCCATACTGACCAGGTAATTTTCTCTTAAGAACCGATACCAATATGACTTCTGTTACTTATCGAGGCATCACGCGCGTGTCGGTTTTTCGTTGCTTTTCGACGAGCAATATTTCAGCAATTGCTAATGGGAACAAACTTGATGAACTTGTCTCCAAGTCCGCTGATCCGGGGGAACTTCTCATTATAATACCCGACAAGCCAAATGTTGTCAGTATGAAGAGAACTTTTGACAATAAAACTTAAACTCTAACTACAACCAAAGCTCCAACGTCGTATCGAGATCCGTCCCAAGCATTCTCCCAATTTTGTTCGGCTCCATAACGAGGGTTATGTGTCATGGGCTGGTAAGCTCCCCTATTTACATAGTTGCTGGCCGGAATAGGGTTGTTCTAAGCCACATGTTTCAAGGACCGCTCTTTGAGAAGCACGTCAGTAAGGATGTACAACGTCCATTTAAAGGGTCAGCTATGGTGGTCAATGAACGGAATAAAGATGGATTCATACAGAAGATTGCCTCTGATGTGTATGTTAAAGAAGGAATATGGGACCTAGAAAAGGCACAAGTGATCCCATTTCGCACTATTATGAGATGGCAGACAGCCAAAGCCTCGTGAATTTCAATCTATGTCACTGAGATTATGAAGCCTTAGACTATATCAATTTATTTTGCAGAGTTTTCAGAAAGGGGGGGAGGGGAGAAAGAAAGACCGATCATAAACGTGTTGCCCAGTCCCCTAAAATGGGAAATACGACGACTCAGGTATCCCAATGTCTAGAAAGAGTAGGACTAGGCTTCCTCGAAGAGAACTGAGCCCAAGAGGGCCCTCCGACGTCGGGGCTTCTTACATATCCACGTGTCAAGAATATCCTGACGGTCGATATCGTGGCTAAGTTGTTGTGTTTAGGTCTTATCGATATCCAGTGAAGTCCCGACCCATGGGTCGCATAGCGTATTAGCGTGAATCTGGGAGAGGGGTTGCCCTTCAGCCGAAGTCCCCACTTGGTTCCTTCAGCATTGTCAACTTCACTCCAAGTTGACCATCAAAGCTCGTTACACAGGCAGACACTAAAATGTTACCATCGTGCAGCGCTCCTTCTAGGAATTAGATCCTGCGCACAGAAATCTGATTCCTTATATGGTTACAGACAGCATGGTGCACCTGAGATAATTTGCAAGTCGTGTGGTAAGTGGGTATGGCTTGCTCTTCGGCAGGTCAAGTTACACAACCGCCATTACCATTGCATCTGATTCACTAATCAGTCGATTTGGACTTGTCTGTCTCCACTGAAGAGCTGACGATGAGGACGAGGCAGGCTGAACAGACTGTATTATCTCTTGATTGTCTCACCTATGATAAGCCGGCGTGGCTACAGTAACATCGTCCTATGCAGAATTTTTCTACACAATGACCCCATCTAGAGGAAGAGAAAACTGTCACTATGCAGACACTCACACCTTGTTGCTGCGAGAATCAGCTGCGCCATGGCTGATGGCTTGTCCGAACTTATTGAGACACTACGCAAGGAGATGAGCTTTCCTCGGGAGCGTATCTTCCCGCTTAATAAAATAGTCTTTGTCTTCACTAAATAGGGTGCATAACTATCGGCAACAACGCAAGAACTCCTTCCAGGACGTATCTTTGAGGAAAGTATTAGACGGAGTCAGCAAGTGCTAGATTCATGTGGAGCAGGATAAGACACATGCAACATGCTCACGTCAGCTAGTTTAGACCATCCGGAATCCATGATCCATGGTATTCGCAGCCTCCCTGCACTAAGATCCAGATTTTGTTAGTAGCTTTTCCGTCAAGCTGGGGTACCATGCCTGCTCCTATCATAAGACATTCATTAGGTGAAATAAGTGCCACTATCTTCCCTCCATATCGTTTCTCTTCTCCTTTTTGTGCGTCTAAGGGCCCAAGTGCTCAGCCACTCCTTGTGCCTGGCCAGCTACACCCTACGACGATGCGATATATGATACCTTCTACTATGACTCACTCTTCACCCTTGTGCCCGTTGCTGCGGGGACTCAGTCCCTATTGCTTAACATCCCGTCAAGTAACATTCGGGAATGACCGGGATGACTGCTGCGGTACACGACGCGTTAATGAAGGACAGCAAGTTCTCTCACCTATTACCGATGGTATCACCTACCATTCTCTTGGTATAACTACAATCAGCCCAGACTAGGAAAATGCGAAATAATCTCTACAAGTCTCTGTGTACTCATTAGTGGATGAATAACCAGTAGATAAAGAGAGAAAGCAAGATTTAATGTGTACATAACATGATAAAACTTATGTAATTTGCTTGAAATATCGTTTACTGCGGCATGGAACACCGAGTGCGGTGCTATAATCGAAAGTTTGCACCCTAGGATAGTGCAAATCTAATTCAGCAGACTCGGTCTGCTATAAGCCTACGCCTGCTTTAAAAGTTTTCATACAGATCTGTCCCATCTGTTGGTCAAGATATCCGGCAGACAATACTCAGGTAGCAGGATTTTTCTAGACGACAAGGGGTTCTGCTTGACAAATCAGACCCCTTTGGGCCGTGGAGTTCATTACCGTCAATGCTGCGAAGAACTCCTAGATAGCAGATCATAATGTAGCCAAACTCGGCTGTCTCCTTCAGCCGGGTATCCAGACATAGCTTCTGAAGCTTTTAATGAAGCCGATGGTGTTGAAGGGGTCAGACTCTCCAAAGGGGGAGTCGCGCTTCCAAAGCACGGTTTTGGCGATAGGGACTTAGTTTTTCTCCCGCATTACGTTTCTGGATGCCATGTTTGACTTCAGTGTCTACTTTGGCCCTCCTGTGTAATCAATGTGCAGACTCGATGCTAGATAGATCGGCGCCATTTACAAACCAAAGACTTTAAATAGAATTACAAGGCAAGAAAAGGAACAGACGTAGGTAGAGTCCCGAAAAATGATGCGAGAAACCTAAAAGTTGGAGGTAGAACCGATATGAATGCGTCCCATGCACAGCTTGTCTCTGCTGGACTCAAATACGGCTCTATTTCCTGACGACTACACAAAGTCACTGCATTTCTAACCGAGGATCTTCATGCGGTGTCCTTTCCGTCCAGATAATGTCTACCATGACAATGCGGGTCCAGTATCCTCACGTCCTGCACCACGAAACTTTAGATTTTATCTTTCAACCTTTGTTTTCTGCGATACAGGTTCAATAGAACGTGTGATATTCAGTCTCTGTGGATTGAATATCCATTTCAAATCTTCCTACCAACCCTGGATTTAAATTCCTGGTGGTATCATAAACCGGCGAGTGGGAAAGTTAATTTTAGGGGGATGTACTCTTCTCCAATCTCGAAATAAGATCTCATATGGTCATCAAGTCCATGGATATAAGTAATATCACTGCGTTGCAGATCTAGAGGAATCCCTGAGATACCTGCAAGCACCAGGTGATCCGGTGCGTATGCTGATGTCAGATATGAACGGCAGCTAAAAGCGGTCTGCCTAATAACAGATAGATGCCCTTAAAGCTCATGCACGGGCATTTAGCCCGCCATGTGTCTTTTAAGATAGACTGACTGCTACAATGGGGTGTTGTCCATCCCTGAACCAGATGGCCGGTTGCGTCGTGGCGAGTGATTTCCGATCTCCTGCTGAGGTCTACAGATTCAAATTCTTTGTTTCATCATAATCTGCGTCGCTGTCTCTGCTCTCCGACCTAGACACCTGTAAGCAGAATGGGATCACTATCCTTGCGTGAAACCTCGATAAACAGACACCAGGTCAGCCGCGACCATGCAGGTTCCCACGGAAGCCTTTCGTATAACTATTGCCGATGTAATACACATTGACGAAAGTCTCTGCCTCTAAACTCATTCCTGATTTCGTTTGTTAAGTTCTATGGAGCTGATGATGACGACCTAGTACACATGCGAGAGTTGCGTCCCCTATATTCATTAGGTAATTATGCGTATGAAGATGGAGTTTGATATGTTCCTCCCATAGAAATATTTCTCATGTTGCGGTCTGGATGCGCCTAGCTAGTTCTACCGTATTTTGATATAACTGCTAGACACCCAACAGAAGCCATATGCAGTCGCATGCATTACTACCGATGTCACACACCTTAGTGTCCATGTTTCTCCTTCAGCTTCCGCCTTGACTAATACTTGCTCTACCATTGGTCGATCTTTTCTACCGTGCATTTTCCAGTTGGAGATTCTACTTTTTTTTTTTCGTAGATAGGGTGTAATATTCCATACCGCAGTTAATGCATTGTACTGGTCCCAGTTCGAAGGTACTTAAATATTCTACATAAATATACAGGATTGTCGTACCCTTATTAGTTACAGGGTAATAAAGTACAACGTAGTTCCGTACACTAATAATACTTCTGGAGAACTATATTTTCTGTAAGATGCTCCTAATATTTTCTAAGAATAGTATACCCGAAGTTGACACATTTCATCAAAAATATATTTTGAACTGCTTCTCATATCCTAATTGCTTGATTCTTGTTCAGTACATCCTTGAGATAATCAATGCGGCTAATACATATTCTGTATACTATAGAAATGCTCTCTCGTCCAAAACAGGCAGCAGTGGATGAAAATTATGCAATAGAGAGAGTAATAGGCATTTGCTAATGTCGATATAGGAGTAGGTACATATATATTTGATGCGTATAAATAGACTATTGTTATTTCATATCGATATTGATATCAGGTTACAATTTTAGACTGACCATTTAGAGAATTAAGTGCTTTCGTCTTTTTCCACGTCGATATATCTGTGGGAGTTACTCTCTCGCGATTTATACATTATCTCAAGAGACATATCTAGATTGCACGCAGCATTCTCTCAGCGTAAGTTTCACATATGGGATAGTGGCAGCTACAAACCAAAACAAACTAGCATGACTATGCTTAGCACAAAATGCCTATTGGAGATATCAAAAGAGTAAGCTGCAGTCACTGTATCTGCACGTAAATTTCCGTATTTCGCTGTTACAGCATAACAGCATGAAAAAAAAGCTTCGAGTATCTTGAAACAGCAGTATGAAACTGAGAATAAAAGAAAGGGTCAGATGAATAGAATAAGATTAAGCGTAGCATAAGCATTTTATCTCATTGATCTACAGTGATAGCTGTGCATCTTCCCTTCATTACTTCCCTCTTCGCTCTATGTTCCGCAAATTTATATGTGGCTTCTGATAAATTATAAAAGTCGCATACATTTATAGCGCGCTTTACCAGGACGATGGACCAAAGGTCGTACCTGGAGGGACAGGCTCTTGGACTGCAGTGTCCATCGCGTCCATTGT
This sequence comes from Paecilomyces dactylethromorphus, assembly GCA_029606265.1. Taxonomy (NCBI): domain Eukaryota; kingdom Fungi; phylum Ascomycota; class Eurotiomycetes; order Eurotiales; family Thermoascaceae; genus Paecilomyces; species Paecilomyces dactylethromorphus. The sequence continues at coordinate 2,807,289 of JAPVCE010000042.1, read as the reverse complement.
ATTAGAAGCAATATCGACTCCCCACCATGACGGGAAACTCGTGTTAGTAAGCTGGAGGGCGCAGAAGATTAAGATGGTACAAAGCATGAGACCGACATCTAAGCCGGCTGAGAGGACGTAATTGTAGTACATCCACCATCCCCTCCATCTGTTGCGAATAAAGGAATTAAAGGCATAGCCAACAATGCCCCAGCTCAGGTAGTTGAGAGGTGTCGCAGGGGGTATCAGGCTGGATCCTCCAAAAATAATAGGAGCACTCAAGTAGCGGATGGGGCTTCTCGGAAATGTACGGGCCCCGAAATAGATGAGAACGGGAAACACAGCTCCAGCAATGAAGAAGTAGAGAAGCGGTGAGTAGATGTGGCCAGGCGAGAAGATACGTGATGGTCCAATGGCACCCCAGATAACAGAGGCGTTGAAAAATACACGCCCATTGGGGCACGTATAGTGGTCTTTCTGGCCAGATGAACAGACATTGGAGATCGCACCAAGTGCCCAGTTCATTACGGCGATCTGAACAACAGATGACCATAAGCAACTGACCATCTGGGCGGCAAATGTCACACGTGGCGGAACTTTCATGTAGTGGCCTTCAGTTCTGTTAGCTGGATATGTGGTTCTATAATGATAGATAAGAAATGAGCTATACCTAGTTTCATATCCTGACAGAAGAACAATCCCTGGTACATGGTCATATAGCCGTAAGTTTTGAAAAGCATCATCGCCATAGGCTTTCCAGGCTGCATATAACCAATGATGAACTCGGTAAGGACGTTTAATCCAATCTGGATATTTGTCGTTCCTTGAACCAGACCACATGGAACAAACCATACACAGGCAATGATCAATGAAATGAAAAAGGCCCACCAGGACAGGTGTGTTGGATAGCCAATAACAACGCCTAAGGCCATTCCAATCATGATGAGAGTAATAGCTCCATACCACCATAATGGGACGGTTTTATACTTGGCCATAAGACGTCCGTGAACATCTTCCTCCTCCGTACCAAACTTCTTGAGTCGTATCCATAATTCAGGTCCATGGAATAGTCCAGTATGAAGGAGAACAGCAATTATTGTTGCGAATGACAAGCCATATGACATAGAGAAGGTCGTTGTGAGGAAGAGAGGGGAGTAGGACTTATATTTTTGCAGATCGAACTCTTGGTTTGCGTTCAGAATTCGGCTCACATTGTACGTTGCACCGGTGTTGTCATAGCTATCCGAGTCGCTAATTGGAAGATGTTTGCCGTAAAAGAGGCCTGTGTAGTGGATTCCAAGAGTAGTTATCCAATAGAATACTACCATCCCAATAAGAGTGTTGGCAATTGCGTGCCATGGAGCGATCAAGGGGCTAAAGTTGAAACCGGAAATCTGAGTCCAGTCAAATGTCATGGGAATTAGGGATAGCCCTGTCCAGCCACCGAAGAGCTGGTTGATGACGACATTCTGTGGTTTGATCCATGTAACCCACGCGAACACGCTTAGAAATGGAGCAATGTACCCCGGAAAGAAATACCACAGAAAGGAACCGCACATGACATAAAGGAACAGTCTGTATTTGCCCATTGTCCACCCGGAAACCTTCCTCGGATCGGGTGCGCTGTGATCATGGAGTGCATTGAACAGACTACAGTTGATGAGATCTGCTGGCCAGATCAATGCAGCCGGTGTTACCAAGAATCGGTGAAAGAAACCTGCGAAACCAAATCCGAGCATTTGAGTTGAGATGCACATGAAGATCTCGAAGGCCCAACCAAACCGCTGGTGGTAGAACGCACGCTGTGCAAGAAGGACATCGGTGGCATACGCTGCACCACCGGCGAAAGTTGCATTCGCCATGATAACAATAAGAGCGTGCTCTTTCTTGCTAAAGGGTCCTGGGTTGAGGTTACACGGTATACCGAAGAACTTGAATTCGATTGCGGGCATCCATTTTGCCCACGCCCAGCCAACAGGATATGCGACAACCTGGGCAACGTAAGACGGAATGACAATATATGGCTGACGCATTGAAAATAGCATATTCAAAGCCGATCCGATCGTAGCGAATAACAAACCTAGAGTCCATGCGCGTATTGTATTCGAGTAACCGCCCTCGTCATAATTCGGAACAGAAGCTCTGACTTCAGGGTAGGGAGAATTTTCGAGTAACTCACTGGCAACTCCCTCTTGTGCACTCTTATCAGAGGTATGGAGTGCCTCATCAATCTCTTCAAACACATCTTCAGGGAGATTGGGATCCCAAGTATGCTTCTCTTTGAGATTCTTGAGCTGGGCTTCCGGAGCCGCCTCATTGGCAAAGCTTGTGGTCACTGCCACTGACGGTTCAGTAACCTTCTCCTCCATGATAGTTGCTGATCAAAATTCCCGGCCTTCAGGGGCTCGTGTATAGTGGGGAATGGAAATCAAGAAGACACAATTGTAACCTAGTTGGAGTAGAGATCCTGGAGACAATCTTCTCGGTATATAATAATCGAGTGCGATAGCTCTTGTTTGGCCATGGGGCAGTCCAGCCGCCGGTCTTCCGATCCTTATCAAAACTTTCCTGGAAATCTAGTATTATCTCCATGTTCAATACTCTCTTCCAGCCCCAGGTCCATCTCCGTGGCGTCAGATAAGCCTCACGAAGATGTAACATCCGCCGATGAAGTGGGCTGTTAGATGGATTAGTTCTGGGGGGGTCCAGAGCATGTTTCACCCACTCATACGGTATTTCCTCTTGATCTTCGAATTCGCCGATTGGTCTTCGTCTACCACCTGTATCTCGCAGCCTGTCTGCCATCTCGAAGGGGCGTTATCACAGATCTAGAAACGATCAGATAGTGGGGCGGGACAGGCACACGAGTGGTCAGCTGTACAGCAATCTTCTAAGATAGCGGTATTACCATATGATAGATCGTCCAAGTCATCGTTACATGTGCCTATGATCCAATGACGAAGCAGAATACCCGGATATTAAATATTCCACTTATCTTTAACTCTGGTAACATATATACTCAAGAGTTGCTGCGCAAAAAGGAGCTTCCTATCTACGTTAGAAGTAAGTTCATGCGGAGTAGTCTAAATATGTCCGAGTGGCTTTTTGTTTTTTCCCCCCTCTCTGAAGTTCTGATAGCGGGACTACCCACTGATTTCTAACGCCGCTATGGTGGATCCCGACCGGTTCCTGGCGTCGCACGGTATCCTCCTTTCTCAACGTGCTTCTTCCCTTATGGGTACAGATGACTTTTGTCGTTGTAAATTATTTCAGATACCGCTAAATATATAGAAGAGCACGCCTGTGCTCACCCGACTCCAAGTAAGGACAACATGGGTTGTGAACATATATTGTGAACAGTAACTTCCTGAAACGGATAAGCTTGGCACCTGGAACGTCTTAAGAACCCGTCCGTGCCTGAGAAGGAGTGCAGCATGAGACCTCGTTGATAATGATATGGGTCTTTCATGGGGCTAAAAGCACTAATTTACGGTGAGAGCCGAAAAGGCTTGTCTTTTGATAAGCTGCCCAACACTGACTGGTTGCTGGTGGCTCTTAGTGTGATCGTTGGCGCCATTCCCCCAGGTCTGAGACATGGCAAGAATTCGTGTAGCGTCAAGCGCACAAGCCTTCCGAAGCCCACTGTAACCTCGATATCAGGATATAAGATGGCTCGCTAATATGATCACTCATTGGTCCATTGGACTGCCATTAGGTGGTGAGGAAAAATCAATTCAGCAGATGAAGCTCCAAACTGTGCTGCCCAGCGGAAGAGGCGTTATTACAAGCGACAGTCCTAAAAAGGACTGATATTATTAGTCAATACGCTTGTATTCTGCTGTGGTGTTGGTCACTACGCTCGTTTCGGTGCTCCTAAACGAGACGTCTTGTCTCAAGAACCCTATATCTGTGAACAAATGCTGCCGTATATCGAGGGTTATGTGATATGCATCCCGCTCTAACCCAACTATTAATCGTAGCTCTCTTAAGCGTCGATAAGCTTGACACCTCCACGTTCCAACGTTCCATAGACCTTGGAAATTTTCTCAGTATTCTTCAGTGTTTATTAGCCAACGTCACATTGCAGCTTTTCAGAGCTTATAAAAGCCTTTCATCAAAATGACATCATCATACAACTACCTCGTGATCAAAATGCTGCCGCAGAAGGTTGTCTAAAATGTAACCCCGCAATATGTTCAGCATAGTATTGGTCTCCCAAATTCTTCCACGTCTAAGTTATACTGGCAGGCTTCTAAAACGTCGGCGACCACGACACGACATGTTGAAACTCTACTTATATGCCAGATCTCATGGCATGCATGGAGACAGGGTAGTGTAAGTTATATGGTATCCCCTCTCGTTGATGTAGATAGATACTAGTTGC
>JAPVCE010000042.1:2745410-2802836 GCA_029606265.1 Paecilomyces dactylethromorphus | reverse complement strand
TTTTTTTTTTTTTTTTATCTACGTTGCAGATAGTCGACATACGAAACAGCACTATGAATATTCATAGACAAGATCTAGCAGCGCTGCAGTTCAAGAATATTATTGCTTACTCAATAACATGCCGCGAGAGACTTGTATTATGCCAGGTATGCTTCGCTTCTATCTGGATCCACAGTAACAATCTGACTAAAACATAAAAAAATACACGACATATAATTGGACAATGAGACCGAGTCAGTGAGATAGAGAGGAATCAATATGACACTTTCTGTTTTAAGCTGGTCACTTAGAGAGTTCAGTTGCTGTTTATTGAGCAAGGTATGGCAAAAAAGTTCGACCCTGGTACTAGCCGAAGCCGTAAGTAGGGTACTGATTCTTTCAGAGACTCTATATACCTAGAGGACTCTTAAAAGGAGTTTCGCATACTCCTCCCCTAAAGCCAGCTCCTAAAGAAGTCAAGTAACCTAGTCGAGTGACAAAATATTCGTTTTTCCCCTCCCTCCCGTTTCTCTTATATGTAGTAAAGACTTACTCGGTCATAGTTGTTATACATATGCGGGAATATTGTCCTCAGTTTGTTATATTCTTGTATTAAAGCGAGATTAGATGCATATCCCAGTGGTTTTTTTCTAGGCAGAGATCCAGGAGACTGGTGTATTCGTCTACGGCAACGGGGATCCATTGTCGCACTCAGCTCTCGCAACTCGCATTCCTTGCACGAGTTTATGGTATATCATTCCAATGAACAATAAAGAGACTTTTTTTATTTGATAATCTAGATCTGTAGTCGTCATGTGGGCATTTGCAGTGGACAGCGCAGTCGTTGGGTCTGTTGCTCCTCACATTTGGTTATTAGCTATTTCCCAACTCTATTGAAGATGGCCAATAGATATCCTTGAAGTTGCACTAATTTCCATGAGAAAGTTCAGGAAGTTAAAACTACTACTTAAATTGACTAGACCCTCATTCGTGAGCTGGTGTCAGAAGCCCCTGGCTGAAGACACGGTTTACAAATGAAAGCCAATATCACAGAACAGAATCTAACTGAATTCGAGTCGGGTCAGTAAACGATTGCATACCAGATGCCTTACTCTTCTTCTTATTTTTACTTTTTTTTTTTTACAAACTATTGTAAGGTTATTAGCTTCAGAAACCTGACGCAGAAACGCAGCACATGGCAACAAGAGCCTGAGTAGACTAGTGTAAATACGATGATACTCTTAATGATTACTATGTTCACTAGCTTCGGTCCATTACATGTAACTAAAAGTACAGGGTGGGGATCACTGTTGGGTACCTAAGTATACATTCAATCTACCTAAGACGGTGATGAAGAGGTAGTGAAATTAGCTAATCGGAGTTCTCTGAGGTCAATAAAGAGCCTGTATACCTCTCGAGTTCACATTTTTAGGTAGTACATGTGCGCAGTCGATTCCTCTGTGAGAAACTCTAGATCATGTTCGCTGTTGATGACCACACTGAACTGTACGGCTCTGTTGGGGGGAGAAGACAATCATCACCAAGTGCCCACTCGAAATCTGCGAGGAATTGGTCATCTAAAACGAGGGACTCCTGACGCTCTGAAGGAATGACTGAATTGCGTGCAGTAGTTACCGAGGTATCATGCCTATGATCTGAGCCTGCCTCATCGATATTAGCTATCTTGACGTGTTGATTTTAGGAATGGACAGATCTGTACCTTCAGTTATCTCCTGAGAAAATAGAGTCCTGTGCTGTGCATCAAATTCGTCACGCCACCACCAAACTGTATCAAGGACGATGCTCATGCTTAAACGACTTCGAATTCGCAAACCCCAATACTCACTTCCTTCCTGTTTCCTGAACGCTTTGGAACTATTCCAGAGCTGATTCAGAATTACCACACACTTTGCCGCGCTTTCATTGCCACCTGCTGAGATCTGCTTCATAATGTTAATCCCAAGGAATAGCGCCGACTTGGCTCTTTCAATGTCCACGTCTCTGGAAAGCGATGACTTCAGTATCCTCAATAGCGAACATGCCGATATTGCTGCAGCTGAAAAGATATAGAGTGGAGTAGCTGGTAAAAGACCTGGTCTTTTCCCCAAATCGCCTACTCCCTCTATCACTATACAGGCACTTTCAACTAGTCTAGCCATACAACCGTCATATAGGGAAGCACTTGTTTTAAAAAAATGGAAAGACTGAATATGGAGACGACATATTGACATATGGAATCTGTCTATCTCTGCATATTGTTAGCTTAAATTGAGGTGTGAACATTTTCTCACATACCCGACGAGGCTTGCGACTCTAGATCCTTTACTTGGTTCTCAAACATTCGCAAAATAATGTTCAAAGAACGTTCCTGATCCGGGGACAAAGCTCGTACACCGTTCTCGAGAACGGCATTACAGCACCGTACAACGGTCTCTTGACACCTTAACTCGAGAGCCAAAGCAGGTGATATATGCTGAAACAGTACTTGATTCTGGCTCGGTTCGTGTGTCAGGTCGGAAATAGACCGAGGAGACTGGCCCTTTGAGAGGCAAGTGCTGTCTTCACTCAGCTAAGTACATCAAAACTGAGGGAACAAGACTCACCGTTGATACACTACTACACATTGTGCCCAGAGTTCCGACCGCTTTGTCATATCAGCTTCGGATGGAGTAGGAATTCTTACTTTAGAAAACTCATGACTTGACATAGGAATGTGAAGGCCGTTCTGCATAGCTAGATGTAATAGCATTCCACTTAATGGAAATGCGATGTCCATCGTGTCATTTTCTCTGGGAAAAGGCCAGTCTAGTAGGATAAGGAAGCCCTTGATCGTATGTATTGGAGACGAGGTAGAAATTAGGGAGAGGAGGCCCATCTCGACAATACTTCGCGAGAGTGCATTCAGCAGAGTAGGATTTTTTGGGTAACTTCGACTAGCTGCTCGTATGACTGCCCAAAATAAAAAGGGAGACTTGGAGTAATATGTATTTGGGCTTGTTCTAGGATCAAGGATCGGCAGAAATTGTGAGTAGTCGTGAAAAAAACTGCTCAAGTTAATTACAGGCAATAAATTGACGGCACGGAGTCATGAAACACACAGTTGGAATATCTCATAAATTTCATCTCCCGTCATTTTTACCCCATTGAGTATTCTGGGAATGGCTCGATCAGATGCCCGAATTTCTGGCACGCTGTCAGGTAGTAGTGACATCGATGGAGGAAGCACAGCAGGCTGTGGGATTGCTGGGTGGGCGTATGCTAATGAAACCCGTGACGGAGATACCGATGATTGGTTTTCTCTATTACCCGTATCAATGTCCATTTCCGCCGCAGCAGTCAACATCGCGATCGGTGAAGAGATGCTTTTGCGCGTCTCCGAAGATCTAAGCTTGCGTCGGAGTGCGTCCGTCTCCTGCTCGAGCTCTGAAAGTCGGCTTTTCGAAAATTAGCATCTGCTATCACAAGATTATTGACATCGCACACGTACTGCCGTTTGTGCTCTCTCTTGAACGGGTCGGAAATGACACATCGCGCCTTCACCTTCTGACAACGCGAACATGGCTGTCCTGGATTTAGAAATGCATCGCATTTTGCCTTCTCTCGAGCGTCAGGTTTGACTGAATCAAAGAATGAAGCCTAAAATTGTATAGATATTCATCCCAAACCTTCTGTTGTCTACACTCGGTGCAGGCCTTTTTGCTTCTTTTCGACGGTGCTCTATGTTCGATGTGTCTCTTGTTAGCTCCAATTCATCAGTTGAACTAATAGCTTATAGGTCTTACTGTCGAACAGAAGACTCCATGCTTCAAACGCACTTTCCGATGCAGCAACGACGAGGTGTCAACAAGGATCAGACACACGTTTTCGCATGCCCATGCAGCGAGTTCTACTAACCGCGTAGTTAGTCGTGGTGGATGTCATGATTTCCGCTAACAGCTCGGGCCAAGCCCAGCGGAGTTAAGAGACCTTTTAGCTCCGCCAGATCCCGACCGGCCCACACCAGTAAGAGAACATCGACATTTTTCATTTTTCTCCCATTTTTCAGCGGTAAATGAACGTGACCCAAGAGGCAACTGGAAAATAGTATATTGCATGATAGAGTGTAATGATTACATGAAAGGGTATAAGAAAATATCGGTGCTACACAAAGTACTCGTCCGATCCATCAGTTGCTATAATAGTCTAGTTTATACTTTCCTAAACACCGAAAGGATCAGCTGCTCAGCGCAGCAACTAGCGGAGGCGAAAGAATTATGCCATGCATGACTCCAGAAATAGGACATAGGTCATAAGTTTTAGGCCTTTTATTAGAAGCAAGTAGTTTCAGTTAACACAATGGCTAGTCAAATAAGTTACAATAATATTGCCTTCATAAATCACCAATTCCCTTGGTAAGAGTAAGAATCGTATGGGAAGTACGTTCACAAGAGAAAACGAGTTTCATTGCATACTTCATTACTAGAAGTTCTATTCACTAGAATACCAGTATAAACTTCTAATGTAACGCTAGTAATACGCGTCTCCACATCATTTCAAATAACACCGTCCAGGAGATTTTTTTTTTTTCCCTTTTTTTACTCAGTGATGTACTGGAGCCGGGACCGGGGTTCTGGGTCGTGTGTTCCATGCCTCAAGTTACCTATACCCGGTACCGGCATCATCTATAAGTGCAGGATCACAACTCCCCCGGAGTTTCTACAGCTATCGGAGGTAAACCGGGAGCCCTCTATGGTATAAGTACGAGCTGCTGCATTCATAGTATGAAGCGAAATTTAAAAGCAAAAAATCAATCTTTCCTTTCGATAATACTTACCTCAAACTAATGTATCTTCTCAAATAGTATTAAATCCCGAAGGGCAGTAGCAAACCTGGCTAGATGCCCCTGGACAAGATTCAAATCATTCCCCAGGAATAAACAGATACCATGAATCTTCCCTTCCGTTTTGCCTATACTCGAGAAAGAATGCCAATATAATATCAGCAACAGTCATTTGACAAGACTAAGTATGAATGGTATAGCCACATGACCTTGCCCAGACTATCTATCTTTTTCTGTGAAACCACACAGCGGCTAAATGATATCGTCACATAGATACAGTGCCGCATAATTGACACCGACACCTGCTCGGCTATCCGACAGTAGAATCGCAGAGCTTTGGTTGGGATATACAGTGCTTTCTGTCGCTGTTATGATACAGGCCATCGGATATTATGAGTGAGAGCTACAAGGGTCCTTGATAGGAAGAATATTGTCAGTATAGCTTCACCGCTAAAAATTGTGGCCATATACATAACACAAAACACTTGAAGGTATGTCTGACATACTCTGCAGCGTCGTCAATATCCCTACAGATTACTGCGACACAATGCACGGTGTACTTCAAACCCTGTTTGACCCACTATATGTACTACCTTTTCTAACGGTGTGACCCGCTGTCATAATGATAACGATGTGTTAGTCTACACATGCTTTTCGCGGGATTTCGATTATTGTGTTCTCTCCACGCATCCGCTACACAGAGCATCCCAGTAGAAGGCTAGGGATTTTCATATCTGGTCTTTTTATTCGTCATATTTACAGTGAGGCGGTCCGCTTACTGGAATGTTCTGCAGATTCTCCAATCTGTCAGACATAGTAGAGTTTTCAGGGTAACCGGTACTGACAAAGAGCTTTCAATTACAAGAACCGAGTAATATGATTTCGGTAAAAGAATGTGAAAATAACAACAGGTAATCCCCTTCGGTTCCGTATTATGGTTCTATCGGTAAACTTCTACTGATGTAATGGTATTTAACAGAATTTGTCTGGTCTTTAGCGATGGCCTGACATTCACTCTGGATATGTGCTCATCAGACATATGACCTTAGATACCTCTCGCCGTCACGCGGGATATCAGGTCAGAAACCCCATGGAGAATCACCTTAAGCACGATAAACATTACAAAGCTGTGACAATATCATTCAACTTTGCCGGTCCCAATATCAATACAAATATTGAAGTAACATGTGAGATACCTTTATTGCCAGATCACATTTTCCGATGCTCTATGTGTAGTCAAAGCAAAGGTTTTACTGCAATGAACGCGAGCTGCCGTCTTATCACTCTCCTCGAACGTGGATTCGGCACGGAATTGAACTAGTACCAATTGTACAAGGAGATTCTTTTTATAACTAAACGGAGAAGCACAGATTGCACATGTGGACATTTAGATCTAAAGTCCCAATTTCTGGTGAAGGGGAATCCACTAGAATTATGACATTGTAGATGCATTGGATTGAGACCTGTAGTGATAGAGTGCAAGGAAAACCTATCAATTACAACGAAGCCAGTACTAATTCAAATGGGGCCTTTTAACCATCAGCTTGACGCAAGTGGGAACCAGGTATATATGCCTTACATGATGACGTACCACCCCTTCACTATTCGCCGTAGAATAATATCACTAGAACGAGACATATTATTCGTGGAATTTGTTGGTCATGTCCAAAACTACAGACATGTCAACGTGAGACGCCAGTTCCAGTCTTACATCAGTGCGTGGCAAGATCATAACTGTTTAACTATTGTTTCATGCTGACATCATTTACGCATGCACCTTCTTTATCAACGCGAGCGCCCCAACCATAATTTCCATTAATGATTATGTGCTCATAATATACCAGTTCGTGATGAGTGGTTACGAACTGCCATCAGTCAGCGAGCTCAAGCGCGCTGCCGCTGCTGGTCAGCGTATAACTCCGGAAGATGTGTCGGTGATTGCACAAGCCGAAAGTGAGATCACAGGCTCAGGTCCAGTTAAAGGAGGTCCAGCTGGTAATTATCATTATTTGGCACCTATTTATGTACTATATAGCTCGTGTTTTGACTTTTATTAGCGACTGCACACAGTCTAGCTTCGCGGCAGATCAACTTTGATACAAAACTTGACGAAATCTCGAGGAAGCCTCAGAGCCATATTACACAGGAAGACGCACGAGAGATACAGTCAACAGAAGTAGGAATTCTATATGCATCCTCTTCTTGTTGTGGATAGCTATAAGCTAATTACTCGTTTCTTAAAACTGTCACAGGGTCGTGCTTTTAATGCACCACCTGGTCCAGGCTCTGTCTCCGCTCAGGTTCGCTCCATAGCTGATAGAAATGAGGCACTAGGATTACCACCAGTGATGAATCCAGGTTCTGTTTATGTAACGAAGGAAGATGCAAGTGAAATGCAGAGCGCAGAGTCTCGAATATTTGGTGGGCAGGTCCCGAAAGGCAGCACGGCGGCTCAGATGCAAGTAAGTCAACGACATTTGGGGTAAGATCCACCTTTGTCTTTTTGATCAGGATAATGACGTAAATAAATTCCAGAGTGCCGCAGATAAAATTGAACATGCAAGAAATTACAGGGAATAATTATAGCATCTCCTTCATCGCTGCTGATATTAGAAGGTCCATAAGCAAAAGAGATGGGCAAGACGCACAGTACGCATTGCATGAGTTTGATAAGTTTATCATGCACTGGATGGGCATAAAAATGTATGTATATGAAAGCATGGCATATTTATATGTACGTGTATAAGTATATACATGTGTGCGTAGACTCATACAGGCTGGCATTATGCCTGGAAGCGACAACGGTGTTTTCTGTCGAATAATATGGCACAGAATCATATAAACGTTATTCTCTATCTAAAATTCTCTGAATAACTGCTTGAGGCTTGGATCCAGGAGATTTGAGCCCTTATTTAGCCTTTAATTAGATAAAGAAGCTGATTACTGATGACCAAGGAGCTAGGATCGGGAGGTAGTCAGACAGGTCATATGCAGGAAAACTGTTGGCGCTGACATTTTCCCCAGCCTTCTGTTGACGTTCTAATCTTGACATCCGTTCTAGGAAGGCTACGGAGGGGTTTATCCGTAAGGGAGATCATATAATTGTCAGAAACAATCTTCGAAATTGAAGTACATCGCTTTATAGCCATTAACTATGCTGTCTCCGTGAGCGATGAGATAGTATCAGTGTTGGAGGTTGCCTGGGCTTTCTCTTTTCTTTTGTCTGCTTCGAGCTGATAGCTGGGTATCTTCTCACCGGCACGCCATTTGTATCTGCTCCCAGGGTGGTCCTCTGGTAGTCTCTTCGATCCAATAAACACTTCTCTTGCTGTCGCACCCTCCTTTTCTACTTTGCTTCGAAACAGGCCCCTCTGCCGGAGCTCCGGGAGCAGGTATTCGATAATGTCTTCGAAAGAACCCGGGTTGGTTACGTGAGCTAGATTGAAGCCATCCACATCTGATATCTCCACCCACCGCTCTAATTCATCCGCGACTGTGGTGGGACTTCCAATGACTTTAGCTTGGAGTCCTCCAACACTCAAATATTCGACAATTGTTCTTTTTGTCCACGGAAGGTTTTCGGTACCTGGAACAGTCGCAGACCACCGCCGCACAATTGACTGAACGCGCGGAGAGTCGCTGAACCTGAAGTCCTGATCATCAGCATAAGCAGAGAGATCAACTCCCGTCCATCCACCAAATAGCGCCAGTGCGCCCTCCTCATCAGCGTACTTCAAGTACTCCTCTCGTTTTGCTTTTGCTTCCTCATCAGTAGCAGCCACGATCACATTGATTCCAAGAATGACTTTGATATGATTTGGGTCCCGTCCCTCCTGCTTCGCAATATTCCGGATGTTATTCACCGTGGTCCGGACAACCTCGGGGGTTTGGCCCCCGATGAAGATTGCTTCTCCATGCTTTCCTCCAAACCCGTTTCCGGCTTCTGATACGCCAGCCTGGAATAGAAATGGAGTGCGTTGCGGTGAGGGCTCACAAAAATGAGGTCCAGGAACCTCAAAATATTTCCCTCGGTGATGAATCTGTCGTACCCCATCACTGGCGATATATATACCATGTTCCCGGTCATCTAAAACGGCATCATCTCGGAAGCTTCCCTCCCAGAGCTTATAAAGTACTTCCATGTACTCATGAGCGATCGCGTATCGCTCGTCATGGGGAATCTGTTCCTTGAGTCCGTGGTTTCGTGCAGCACTATCGAGATAGGATGTGACAATATTCCAGGCGACACGGCCCTCACTCAGATGATCCACCGTAGAAAATCTACGAGCTAGTGCGTAAGGCTTTTCATAAGTTAAGCTTGCCGTAACCCCAAAAATTAAGTTTTTTGTAACAGCTGCCATCGCAGGGACTAGATATAATGGATCATTAACTGGAAACTGTGCTCCGGATGCCAGCGCGGGTACGACATTTTCGGGACCTTTGTAAATATCATACGGACCCAAAGTATCGGCGATGAATATGGCGTGGAAATTCGCTTCGTCAAGCAGTTTTGCCAAGTCAGTCCAAAAGGAGAGCTTCTTGTACTGATCAGTCTTGTTTCTTGGGTGGCGCCAGAGTCCTGGAGCCAAGTGACCAGGAGTGTTCATAACAAAGGCATTGAGAATAAGTTGCTTCTTTTTACCGGCACCTTTTGCATCAATTGCTGATGTACTGATATTGTCGGCCATTCTGTTCGTAGAGTTCGAGTATCAATTATTCAACCGAAAGCTGTCTTCCACAGTAGATTGTAGTGATGATGAAAACGAATTGGGAATAGAAATTTATCAGTTAACTTTCGATTTCCCTGTCCGAAAGGCTCCAATTTATGTCCTATCAGTTATCCGCTCACCTAACATCCAGATGACTGCCGATATCGCCATGATTGATCGTGGGCACGGGTACTTTTATTATGGGGCCTTCTTGTCGGGTTCTCCATGGAGCACACTTGCGCCATCGCCATAGTGTACTTATTGCACGCAATTCCACCCCACCACTTAACAAATCAATTTCAACGTGTAATCGGCATTGCCCGATTATTGCCGTTTGTATCCAGAGAGATCTCTTAATCACTCAATCAGGATGCAAATAAAGCAAAAATACCAACTGCCGTCAATTCATTATGCTGTGAGTGCCTTATCTAGTCCACCACTTCTTCTAGCCCAGCACGTCATTGCGTATAACGCAATAACTGACAGGTACGACGTGACAATCTAAACCACGTGGGACTACCAACTCATCGGGAAAATTCTGTGATTGATTGGTAGTCATGTACTAAAGCTAACGACTGGGTTGAGAACAAAAAACTTTGATTTGTGGTTAATATAAATTTGACTAGCCTCCCTCGGGATTGGGACAGTAATAGCTGGCTTTAAATAAGCGGACGACCTCGTTTGTAGCAATTTATCTTCCGCTTCAATTATTTTCTCCAGCCAGACAAAAGCAATAATGTCTGCGCAACTCTCTGGATTAACGTTGATCCCGCAAGGGACGGCGTATGGCCTGCTTGTAGGCCTCGGAGTTGGCTTCTGTATTATTATTTTGGTCGCTATCAAGATACAAAAAGCCTATCTATCAGAGGATTCGGGTACATCAGAGATGTTCATGGTTGCCAATCGATCTGTTGGAACAGGATTGACAGCATCTGCGGTTTTCTCCTCATGGATGTGGATTAACGAGACTGTGTTAGCTGCAGCAATGTGCTATAGATATGGCCTAGCAGTCCCATTGGTAGGTTTATGCGTTCTCTCATTATTTGTCTATCCATGCTCAACAGTGAAAGCACGGAGCTAAATGCCTATAGTGGTGGGGATCGGGTCTGTGCTTCCAAATCGCACTGATGGCAGCACTGGGTGTGATGGCTAAAATCCGGGTCCCGTATGCCCGCACATCACTTGAAATTATTCGAATGCGATATGGAAACATTGGGCATGTCATCTTTATTGTACTGAATCTCATAAACAATGTTTTCGGATGTGCCTCGATGATCCTGACAGGTTCGCAACTCATTCATGGGGTATCAGGCATGAACTTTGTTGCAGCGACAATTCTCATCCCTCTTGGAGGCAAGTCATAATACCCGTTTCCTATATTTGGCGAGAAATTGAAGGAGGTGGATTATCTAATGATGTTTCGATTAGTGGTCCTATACACCGCAGTCGGTGGTCTTAAGGCAACTTTCCTTACAGATTTCCTTCACACGACCGTGGCTCTAATCCTCATAATGTACTTTACCCTCTCTGTTTTGACCCACCCTGCAGTTGGTGGACTTCATGGACTGTATGACAAGGTGATGGCCACAGCTTCCGAAAACTATATTCCAGGGAACTACAAAGGGTCGCTGCTCACAATGAAGTCCAAGAATGCGATTATTTGGGGCCTGATCCTGAAGTTTGGCAATCTGGCCTTAGTTGTTATGGTGAGAAAGTCATGTTCTTCCTAAAAGCAACCCCTGCTGTTTTCCGGTAGTACTCAATAGCTAACTGCCATTATCACAGGACACTGCATTCTGGCAGAAGTCCTTCGCGACGGAGGTTAGTGCCACAGTTCCAGGATACAACATCGCTGCCCTGGCCGTATTCGGCATACCATGGGGTCTAGGAACTGTTATCGGTTTAACAGCTAGGGCACTTCATAACACACCCATCTTCCCCACGTATCCGGGTACCCTGACTACTGCAGAGATCAACTCCGGTATGGTCATGCCTTACGTCGTCAAAGCTCTGATCGGCGATAAAGGAGTTGTGGCATTCTTTGTTTTGTTGTTCATGGCTCTGACTAGCACGGTATCATCCTCGATGATTGCTGTTAGTAGTATCTTGTCATTCGACGTGTACAAGACATACATCAACCCGAAAACATCAGATAAGAGGCTCGTCAGTGTGAGCCATATTACTGTTATTATCCACGCTATTTTCATCACTGGAATCTCGATAGCCATGAACTATGGTGGCGCTAACATGACATGGATCGGTTATTTGAGGCCAATAATCTCATGCCCGGGGATTATTCCATTGGGCTTGACGTTATTCTGGTCTGGCCAGACAAGATTAGCCGCTATACTATCACCTGTGCTTGGTTTCTTTACTGGTCTAGGTATCTGGTTGGGCACAGCAAAATCGATATATGGAGCTGTTAATATGACCACCACTGCGAATGGCGTACCAGCTCTTTACGGAGCAATTGGCTCATTTTTCTCTCCAGCTTTGTACTCCATTCTAATATCACTTTACAAACCATACAAGTTCGATTGGAGAGAATTCCTTCGCATTGAGCTCCAGGATGAGGCGCAACTTCACGCATCCACGATATCAAATGTGATCGATACGAAGGAAAACGGAATGTCCCAAGATAATACTATTGACGGCTCTACCCCCGAAACTAAACAGTCTGAAAGGGTAGCCATCGACGATCCCGAGGACAGCCATGGGACCTACGAGAAGACTTTGAAAGTTTCTGCAGCCTCATCGTCCATACAGCTTAGTCTGGATGATGTGCGTCATCCCTTTGATGATGCAACACTAAAAGAATTGTATCGGTGGCTACGCATCGCCTGGATCACGTTTATCTTGATTGTCCTCGTCACGTTTGTGCTCTGGCCAATGCCACTCTATCGAAACTACATTTTTACCAAGTCTTTCTTCGGAGGTTGGACCACCGTGGCGATTATATGGCAATTTGGTGCTTTTTTTGCTGTTGTCGTCTTCCCCCTCTATGATGGGCGGCATGAAATCGCAAAGGGTGCCAGAGGTGTCTGGAATGCCTGCAGAAAATACTTAAGGAGGGATTAAGGGAAGCAATGTTGGGCTTGAAAGCTCTATACCTCATGATTTCTACCATCGTCATAGACCGATATTATAGATATATAGAAACAAACACTGCTACATCAATGTATAGATCCATGAGAAATTTCAAGACCATGCAACTGAAATGAGAACCGCTTAAAAGAAGCTGAAGGCAATAGATAATATAGCTCAGGAGGCCTCGTGGACCGCTGCAAGTAGAATTGTGTAATGGAAGCAGCATATGGTATCCGCCAACCCAATAAGGATGCAGATGTTAGCTATCATACCTCAGTAAGTCATTTTGAGTGGTTGTTCAGAAATTAAAAAAAGTCACTGACTAAAGGCCTATTATGTGCCCAGCCGGGCGGTCAGGACGTCTAGTGGCCAAACACCAGCAACGGTGCACGGGCCTTTCAGTGTGTGTGGTCCATCACGGAAATAGAGTGATTTAGGAAACGCCAACTCTCTGATCTAGACGGGGGTAGTGTCGGGATATGCAGCATGATTTGGAATCATGATCTGCATAGTCGATCTTTCCGTGATAACAACGTAGTACTGCACTACAATGAGCCTGTTTATCATTATGCTAATTCGCGCCCAGATAGCACTCAAAAGGAAATTCCATCTGCAAGGGGGGGGACCCAGAGACGAGAATCATTTAATATTGACTCAGTAGACATCCAATAAAATGCCTACTCTGAGACAGGTGTCGTGCAGTTCTATTCCTTGGTTTTTCAGAGGCCGGTTTTCCAGAGGCCTTTTCGAGATACTCGTCTGTGGCGAAGAGTTGGCACACTAGTATCAATTAGTTATTTCCAGGGTTCGCCATCTATGAATGTGACATTCAGGTAGCATTTGCTTTCGGGTGTAGGGTTTAGATGAAATGCGATATTTTGCAATTGCAGGGATATGATGCGATAGCATAATCCTCAATTGAAATTTGGCACCCCCGCCAGCAACCTCATGCTCAATGCGGGGCTGATAATACTCGTGCTTCCAAGGTCGCATCAGTGCCTTTACCCCCCACTAGACAATGACAAATCATGCGGATCAGGGTGGAATATGGTAACCTGTGGGTAATCTCCATACCCATTAGGTGGGGAGGATAATGTCAAAGTTCAGGGCCAGGATGAACGGTCAAAGTGGCTGCCCTGTGATGCTAGAAAGAAACATACCCCGCCTCAACGCGGCAAGAGGTTTAAATACCAGTGAATTCTTCATCCAAGGTCCTCAAAATCGAGAACCTTGAAAGCACGATAGCTTTTAGACTATACTTTGTCATCATGCCTCTTACCGGTCATTGCCTGTGTAAGGCTGTTACCTACTCCGTTGACGTCAACAAACCACTTATCGTTGGCTATGATCACTGCGATGACTGCCAGCGTCAGAGCGGCTCCACCTATTGTATGTGGGATCCATACAATGCATTAAGATGAGACAGACAAACTGACTGTAGACCTTAGCACTAGTCGCTGTGGTTCCTAAAGATAAGTTCACAATAAAGGGCCCGACTAAGAGCTGGGCTGGCCTGGGAAGCTCAGGCAAGGCTGTACACCGACTATTTTGTTCTGAATGTGGTTCGCCAATCGCCCATGACCCAGATGCCGCTCCTGAGATCATTGCTATAAAGGCCGGTACTTTGGACACGGAAATTAAAAAGACTTTGCAACCCGTAAGTACTGCTGGGGATTTTATAAGAGATCAACATATTGAAATGTATTCATTAGGATACCGAAATTTGGACTGTCAGCAAACTGCCCTTTTGCAAGGAGAGCTTGGCGCATCCGTTCGAGCACATGCCCCAATAATCGCATGATAATTACCTCATGATTTACAAGGGATTTATTGGATAATTCTGTATCGTTCAATATAGTGAATGATATTTTTTGGATGTTTGTAGTCATAGCATAATAGCTGAGTTGCAAGTCATAGATGCAAACAAATATCTACACTGGTTTCAAGATAAAAGAAATAAACAGAAAATTGACAGAGGGCTAGGCGATGAAGTATGCAGAAATCCTCACAGACTTCGTGACGGAGACAAAGTGAACGTTATTAGACAGCATATAGTTTGCCTACCATGGAAAAGCCACATTGTTCCGATTTAAAATCAATATTGGGTACGAAACAGTCTCCTCTTCGGATGTCACAAGATCTAATTGTTGTTGAAGTCCACTTCATATCATTGAGAGAATCCTGCAAAAGTCTCTTTTTCGACACCAAGGTGGACCAACCTCGACCGACTAGCAATCTTCATGCTCAGGCTAGTCATAGGGCTATTGGCTAGAAGCTCCAGAATAGGCACTGTACTGTCCATCTCACGAGTAATCCAGTTTCGAAGCTCGACAGCCACCAGTGAGTCCACACCATAATCTGAAATTGCTTTCGACGAATCTATATTTTCCGGTAGAATTCCATTGCGTGAAGCGAGTTTTGTGATAAGAGCTGCACATACAAGCTCACTGGCCTCTTCAATCGTCCTAGCACTAGAAAGGGACACCTGGAATGGGTCCGCTGCTTCTCCTTCACTGCTGCTTGCTTCAGCCTCCAGAGACAGGCGTCGAAATCGCGAGAATATTGTAGAGTCGAAAGCAGGGAGTGAATTACTTTTCCTCCATTTTCCTAGTCCTGTGATTGTCTGGAATGTCGCTCTACTATTGTGTGATTCAACGAGGATGCTTTGAATAAGAGCCATAAGTCTCTCCTCGTCCATACTTTCGAAGCCTTGTCGTTCCATGGCCTCTAGAAGATCTTTATTTTCACTGGAAGCAAGATATCCCACACCAGTAATGACACCCAAGTCGAGCGTTACTGCTGGAAGTCCAAGGAAATTTCGATATGCCGCGAATGCATCCATAAATGCGTTTCCGGCTGCATAAGCTGCCTGAGATGCATTTCCAATTATACCACTGATAGATGATAGCATGATAAAGAAGTCGAGCTCCTTGGGCAGATTATTGTGTAAATTCCAAGTCCCTTGGATTTTTGGGTAAGTAACAGCTTTATAATCTGCCAAAGTCATTTGCTCTAGCAGCATGTCCTGTTAAATGTCAATTCATGATGTTGTTCATTAATGACAGGAAATACAAACCCTTAGTACCATAGCTCCCTGGATGACACCTCGTATGGGAGGCATAAATTGTGAAGTTTCTTCAACTAGTTCAGCAAGCTGCTTAGAGTTGCTCACATCGCAGCTGTAAACTGCTACAGAGGCTCCCTTTTCTCTCAGTAGCTCGACTGTGATCCGAGCTTCTGGTCTCAACATGCCGCTTCTATTTGCGAAAATAATATTCCTCGCGCCATGGTCTATCATCCAAATCGCCATTGCTCGACCAATACCACCGAGGCCCCCGACCAACAAATACGATGCGTCTGCACGGAGGAAACTTCTAGTAATACCTATGGGAAGAGCCTAGTAAATTCAGTAAAAGCCATAGGTGAGACGTGAATTTATGATCTACCTTCACAGTAGACTCCGGACCGGCCACGAGAACAATCTTTGTTAAGTTGCTCTCTTTCACAGCTCGAAGAGCATCCTCGATATTCTCTATGGGAAATGTAGTGATCTTCTGGATGGCGACCAATAGCTTTTGACGGAAAAGATGCATGACAGTTGCCCAAATCTCATTGACAACACCTCTTTTATTATTAATGAAATGTAATATATCGAAACCAGAGAAGCCAGCGCTTTTCTTAAAGTTTGACATATCGAGGCGACCACTCAAGTCAGAATCACGGCTATCAAGGCTGATAAACCGTCCATAATGAGAGATACAATCCCATGCAAGTTGTGAGGAGTAACCGTGTGTAGTACTGAAGATGATATCAAAACCCTCATGCAACGTCACCTGCATCGCTGATGATTTTAGATTTGGGTCTTCTTTGTAAAGAATATGCCTTTCCGGAAGCCCATACTTGGTAACCAGAAGACGTTTCTCTTCCCACGTGGAAACAGACGCGAATATCCTCGAACTCAAAGAAAGGCAAATTTCAAGAAGAGCATGTCCGAGAGTGGTATCTGCAGAATGTACCAACACTCTATCTTGCAAGGTTACATGGGCAATGTTATGAACAGTATGATATGCAGTCACGTAGGCCACTGGAAGACTCGCAGCGACCTCAAATGACATATCATCAGGTAGTTTTTGGAATGAAGTAGCCCGATCACGGTATAAATTGCACACTGCTCCATTTCCAAACCCAGCAGCGCGATCTCCGGGAACAAACCAATGTACATCTTTGCCCACTTTAGTTACGATGCCGCTACATTCGATGCTGACGGGTGTAAGTATAGCTTGTGTAGAAGCAACCATCGTATCTTTTGCCATGAATCCCACGGCGCGAATCTCAATTTCGATACTATCCTTACCTAGCTCGCCAGATAGTCGCTTATCCTCAACAAATTTCATATCTGTAAGAGAATGTTCCAAATCTAGGACGAGAGGACGGCCAGGTTGTTGGAAGGGTTGTCGCTCAGGAATCGGATTTCTAATCATGAGTATCTTGTTGCTCAGAGGGTAATTTTCGACTATCCGCGGAATCATAAGTTTTCCTCTGCGTTCAACATATTCAAGATCAAGATTGTCTATGGAAGAGGTGTTGATGAAAACATGTTCAAAAAGAGAGCATATGACCTCCGCTGCTGTTATTGGAGACAGCTGGCTCTCAACGTCAAGGTCGAGGGTAATGATCTTCGATCCATCGTTTTCTGCTCGAGCAGTTCTTGAAAACCCAGTAATTATGTTCGCTCTTGGGTTTTGAGATGATAGTCTACCACCACGAGTAACCCAAAGAGTCCCCTTGCTTCGAAGAAATATATTCTTTATCTTTTCAAAGACAATTTCGGAAGGATTGTTCATGACCTTTCCTTCTAAGTCACAGATGGCGACGCATATCTCATTAGCTATTTCAGCGTCCTCAAGAGTAGCCACCTTAGCCCGTATATCAATCCGAGCAAAGAGGTTCAGAAGATGCGTAACGTCGATCTGAAGGCGCTCATTATCTCCTCCTATGATAAGAACTATATCAGTTAGTTTAATCGATACTGTTGATGAAGTTCGAGCGACAATAATCGAAGTTTCATGCCATGGTGCACTGTGAATGTCGATAGAAAATTTCTCTGTATCACTAAATCCGGCTTGGCCCAAACATTCATTCAACTCCTCATCTGAACCTGTGTATAGGTAGTCACCTCGAGCTTCCCACCATTCTGGAAACACCCCAAGCATAAGAAGTAATGACGGTTGTATACAGGCTGTTCCAAGAATAATCAGCCTTCCATTATTTCTAAGCAGTTTTTTGATGTTTCCTAGAACAGCCGAGCTCAAGTCATTTGCAGCTATCTGAGCTGGAGCAATGATAACATCAAAAGATGCATTTTTGAACCCTTGCCTTACAGGATCATCTTCGATGTTAAGTTCTTTGATTGAAATTAAATTCACCAGAGATTCATTCTCCGCGTTGAGAACTTCAATTCTCGAGGGTTGTATGCTGGTTAGCACATATTGCACGAAGTTTGGCACATTGCTCCCTTCTGGACCCATCATGGCAGGCACAACCTTTCGGACTACACTGCCTAGCTTGCCTTCTATTTCTAGAATGGAGATATCGGGATATTTGTGGCAAAGAAGACTCAAGTAGTAAGCAGCAGAATCCTGTATGCAATTTGCGGACCAACTTTCTCTAAAGTATTTATGTAGGATTTTCCTCTCAATTAGTATGGATGGGTCAATTTTTCGCTGAAGTATCTCTGGCAGAGAATTACCAATGCGGTGGAGCAGAATCCTTTCGCTGTCTATGCCATGAGGCTTTTCGAGTAGCTGTTCTTTTGCTAGACATGTGTCATCACATAGAATGGTATCTTTCATTTTATGTTCACTTGGGAGCCCAATTAAATCAGTGAGATGCTGCATATGCTTCCATAGTGACTTATGGTGATTGGCGATTTGAGATACGTCACTGTCCGAAATGAGGCCAGATGCTCTCTTAAAAAGATTAACTGCGGCCGGGTCTAGTGCCTTAAACATAGAAGACATCTCTCTTGGCACGAGTCCAGTATATATAAATGACAGGTCTCCAGGAGCCATCAGATCAACATCTTCCTTCCATTGGAACGAATATGTGACTTTCTCATCAATCACTAGATTTTCTTCTTTCAATTTTGTCACAAGAACTTTCCAATGAAGGTCTGTGAAAATGACAAGAGGTTCAGCCTCAGAGTTGGATGGATTAGTCGCCCAAATTGAGGATCTCAACGATCGTGGACTGCGTTCGCTGAGCAGTGTGCACACATTTAGCTCCTGCCCCGGCTCAGCAGGGATATCACACGATACGTATATTTCCTCTGCGAAAACTGGTATAGCTGGATCCTGGAGAAATCCATCCTTACCGGACATTGCCAAGAACACTAGATGAAATGCACTATCTAATGTTGCAGGGTGAATGATAAAGGGATATTGATATCCCAAAGGCATAACCGTAGCAGTATTGGGAATACTAATCGTTCCCGCGGCATGGTCACATCCAGATTTTGCCCTCAAAACTCCAGCAAATGTTTTCCCATATTCTAGTCCAATAGACGCAAGATACTTATAGAATTCTTCCATGTTGAATTCTCGCACACAATCTCGCTCTATGTTCGCGTATATATCGCGAAGATATCCTCGTTCAGTTGATAGGTTTTTAACATCAACACAGCCGGCTTCTTTTCTCTGTACCGTGATTAGACCACGGCAATGCTCCGTCCAAGTATTATCTTTTGTCACTGAGTATACACAAAATTCGTCCCAATGAGCATCAGAGTTTCGTGAGTAGTCAAAGTGTCGTTTTAAAGTAAGTAGAGTCTCAATAGCTTCCGATTCATCAGGAACAAGAAGAGCAGAACCAATATTCACGTCTTTCAATCTGAAACCTCCGATTGGCTTTGAACTATTCTTCTTCCTAAATTGATATACCGCCTCTATTGCCATGACGATAAAACCAGCAGCCGGATACACTGTGTTTGACTGGATTTTGTGATCCAATAGCCAGGGAGTCTCGGACACTCGAATATAGTTGTGCCAACGAGGTTCCCACGGATTGGACCTGCTGTCTAGAGCTCCTAATAAATCGGTGCGGGGGAATTGCCTTGTTCGAAGGTTTTTACTGATGCGTGGCTCCGCCCAATAGGTATTTGAATGATTCCAAGGATATGGTGGAAGATCGACCAGGACACTAGTAATCTCATCCCCAACTGGTCGATTCAGAGTCGAGAAGTTGATGGGATAGTTTCGAGTTGCCAACTTTCCTGCAAGATCTAGAACAGTTGTGACAGCGTCCTGTTTGCGGATTAAGGCGGAGATGTAACATATATCTGAGTCTTTCAACTTTGACTCCGCTTGAATGATCTGTTTAATTGGCCCGGCGAGAGCAGAATGGGGACCTATTTCTACAAGAATGTTAACTTTTCGGCTCTGGCCCTGTCGCCGTATTTCCCTCTCAACTCCCGTTTGAAGACACAGTAGACGAGCAGAGTCCGCAAATTTAACCTGGCTGAGAAGATTGGATACCCAATAGGAGGGTCCAAGGTCTGCTGCCGCAGCCCTTTTCCCAGTGACAGACGAGAAGAATTCAATATTCCCGGTGTCTCTTGTTCGAATCCCAGAAATCGCATTAGCATAGGTGTCAGCAACCAAGGACATGTGATGGGAATGGTAAGCTACATCTACCGCTAATCTGCGGGAAAATATTTTCCTTTCATCCATGATGGTTTCAAGCTCTTCAATCGCTGACTCATCTCCGGACACGGTAATGCTGTTAGGGCTGTTTACACATGCAATTTCAACCCTCCTGGCGGTCGTCAGGGAATTAATGATAGGCTCTACATCTCTGCTTGACATCCCTACGGCCATCATAGTGCCTTTCACTGTTGATATCTCCTGCATCCTTCGCGAAGCAACGCCCCGATAGTAAGCTATTGCCATTGCATCTTCCAGTGATAGTGCTCCAATCGTGTAGGCAGCCGCAATCTCACCACTGGAATGGCCAGTAACTGAAGCCGGTATTATCCCCCAGAAAGCAAGAAGATCAACCAGTCCAATCTGAATCGCTGTACACATCGTCTGGCTATAAAAAGCAGTGTGCATTTTTGAGATATTAGGGTCCGTATTTATTTCCTCTGTTAACGTTAAGCTTCCTTCTGTTTTGCAGTTGCGCTCTGCTGCTTACCTTCCACATTGAATGGTGCACCCAGACTCTGAAGACATGTATCTATTCTCTTGATGGTTGACTGGAAAGCAGGATATTGCGCTAGAAGCTCGCGTCCCATACCACACCATTGTGCACCTTGACCTGTAAAAATGAAGCCAATTTTGGGGATTTTAAACGACCTGATGTACCTTGGCGACTTTCCCAGGGCTTTCTTTAACTCAACGATCGATTTTGCTTGAATAGCAGTTTTCCATATGAATTTAGTCCTACGTTCATTCAGGGTATATGCCAAGTCATCTAGGAATCGTGGATCTTGCAGCATTGAACGATCGCCAAGGTACCTTATGAGACTTTCTACCTGCCGGCTACCAGTGGCCTCGTCAAAAGCGGAGAGTACTAGGAGCCTTGTTCGCTGAATATCACTAGATATTGGCCGAATCTGGTGATATCCACTCCTGTTAACAAGGCTGCCGACGTTTTCATTGGTATGTTGCGTGTTAGGATCTCTAGCAGCTTCTTTTTCTGCGGGTGGGTAACTGATAATTTCACCCAAGTGATACAAAAGGTTCCCACTTGAGAAACGAAGAGACTTCCATCCTTTTTGTGGGCCTGTTACTCCTCGATTGTGGAGGTAGCTCTGTGCACCTTCGATAATCGCGTGGGCGTTCGAGCCACCGTATCCGAAGCTGTTGATCGAAGCACGATGAGGCCTCTTCGCAGGCCAAGGTTGCACGGACAAGGGAATCTGTCGCTCACACATTAACAAACAATCTCAAGCTTACCTAAATTCCTCACCTTTAGCTTCCAGTTGCGGAAGGGAATGCGCGGATTCGGATTCTCAAAATTTTTGTTCGGGAGAATTATCTCATTTTCCAGCATAAGAACAGTTTTAATAACTGCAACGATGCCACTGGCACCTTCCAAGTGACCAACATTTGACTTGATAGAGCCTATTAAGAGCGGGTCATCGGACGACCGGTCTCTACAGAAAACATGGGATAGAGCTTTTGTTTCGATAGGGTCTCCAGCGGCGGTTCCTGTACCATGCGCCTCAACATAGGTTGTATCTTTTGGATCAAGGCCCGCTGCTTCGTATACATCTCTGATAAGGACTTCTTGGGCAACAGGATTTGGCAGTGTGATACCTGATGTCTTGCCATCTTGATTTGAACCTGTCCCTCTTATGATGGCACGAATGGTGTCGCCGTCCTTCAGGGCGTCTGCTAGTGGCTTCAAGATAACACAACCCACCCCCTCGCCCCGAGCATAGCCGTTTCCTCTGTCATCAAATGTGTAGCAGCGACCATCAGGGGAAAGAAATCTTAACAATTTTTAGCAAAAGATTCATTATAATCTTAGAGGAAAGAAGGATTCCTACTTCATCATCGACATTGTGATCATAAACTCATGGCTGAGAATCACATTCACGCCTGCCACAACAGAACATTTTGCATCCCCTGTCTGCAAACTCCGACAACCTAGGTGCAACGCGACCAGACTTCCAGAGCAAGCTGTATCAACAGTCACACAGGGGCCATGCAAGTCGAAGAAGTATGACAGCCTATTTGAAATCATGGCTCGTGATTGACTGGAGTTCGTACATTGGTACATAGGTAATGCCTCAGGGTCTCGAAGTAATAAGTCAGTATAGTCTGTAGCGAATGACCCAACAAAGACAGAAGTCTTGGTGCCCATTATCCTTTCCATTGGAATTCCGCCTATAATAATTAATAAGGTTAATTGCTCATTTGAACCATTCTGTCGGAACTGACCATTTTCCAGTGCCTCGTAGGTACATTCGAGGAGAAGACGCTGCGAAGGATCAAGGGCCTGTACTAGTGAGTTTTATTTTTTCTAAACAGGAACGTGATACGAACTGCAGCCTCTGTACTTGTCATGCTAAAAAAAGGCGCGTCAAAACGCGCTAGGTCCTCTTTGAAGAAATGTCCTGCCTTTACATTATGCTACACATTTTAAGTCAATTTATAGCAGATTTTCAACTTATGAGAGAATACTCACAGTCCCATGGTGCTTGTGATCGGGATGGTAAAATGCAGTATTATTCCACCTCTCTTGTGGAATGGGACTGCGGCTTTCTCGAGCTTCTGATACCATCTTCCACAGATTTTCAATATTCGTAGCATCACCTGGGCCTCTAAACGACATTCCTATAATAGCAATGGGCATCATCTTATCTTCTCTCAGGTTGGCGATATCATGTACCCTTCCATCACTGTTTTCGAAAAGATCGCTCATTTTCGTACCTTCGCATGTAATAGAACAATGGCCTGTAAGTCCCTCGCAGCGCTGAACAGTATACATGCAGTAATAGATATGATCGTGAGTAATCAAATATGCACAAATACTGGTAGAAGAGTGGGTACAGATGAGAAGATCTTGTGGATTCTTGACCACAATGTACAAGCTATTTTCCGTCTAGGAATTGAAAGAACTGCAACAGTTTTCCTAAAGGTAAATTTAAGCCCAGTGAAAAATCATCCGACTTCGCTGATCATACTGTGGCGCGACTACACTTCACGATCCTGATACAATAAGCCGGTCACTTTCCCAAGCACCAAGGTCAGAATCGAGATCATATTAGACGGGACCGGTCTTTTTCTGCCTACTCTTTCCGTCTTAACGGACAGTTTTCATACTAACTCATCATATTTGACGGTATAATGAGATGGATAAATAAGGAATCGAAAACTTCAACTTCAATATAAACCGCATATAACTGCAAGAGGTATACCATAGTTTAAAAATCTGTGTAGAAAGGCTATTAAAATAATGATCAACCCCTTGCACTTTTTTAAGATAGCCCCCCCCCAAGAGTTCAAGAAAATGCCACAATCAAGGTTTCTTTGCCTTCATGGAGCAGGGACTAGTATACAGGTATGATCTGCCTGCTAACCTTCTGTTCGACGGTACTTTCCGGACTAATTAATGGTGCATGTAACAGATTCTGCAGTCGCAATTAGGCAAGCAACATTTGTTTAAGTAAATACTTTATTTTCTTAACTAACACACTATAGCCCCATTGATACGAGAACTACAAAAGGATAACACGGCTTCTTTCCATTTCATTGAAGGCGGGGTAGAATGCGGGCCGGGTCCGGGTATTGAGGGGATATTCGAAGGCCCTTATTATTCTTTCTATAAGTGGCCGCGCACTTTTGAGGACGACGACAAATCACTGAACGATTCCTACGAGTACCTTTCAGACGTTATCGAGGATGAAGGCCCGTTCGACGGTATCATCGGCTTTTCTCATGGGGGTACCTTAGCATTCAGCTATCTTGCTCATCTCGCAAAGGTTAGGCCCCATGATGCTCTTCCGTTCCGTTGCGCTGTCTTCATGAACTCTCCCCCACCATTTCGAATGGATTTATACGGTAACCTCATAGTCGAAGAGGGCCTACAAAATCTTATCCTTATCCCAACGCTTCATGTTGTTGGTAAAAAGGATTTTATCTATAATCTCTCCGTTGAGCTCCATGAGCTGTGTGGCTCTTCCAACTCTACTCTGCTATTGCACGACAAAGGTCACCAGATCCCCAGTGACACAAAGAATGTCAACCGTATCACCAAAGCATTAAGGGAACTTTGTCAAATATCAGCATTTCTCTGAATACCGGAAGATTACATGTATCATTCAGATATTAAGAAGTAGTAGCTAGGATTTCACGTACATTAATTATTTCTTTCTCGGAATAATATGCCATTTCAGATAAGGAAATGGAATATAATACACTCATAAAATTCTGGGCACTCAACATTACATATCATCCAAAAGAATAAATCCTATTAGTCACACTCTAACTCTGTCCCATGCCTTTTATTCTTCCTTCTAATTGGCACAGGAACAGCTAGTATTAGCGGAACAATGCCCGATTGTAACGTTCGGTTTTATAATTTTCTCAGCAGTGAAATTCATAGCCAGGAGCTATATTTTATTCTTAATATCACATGTTTGCCACATATTTACTATTACGTAAATCGATACATGCACTCGGCTATTTTAACCGTGAATCAAGGCATTTCAAGTTTCAGCTGCTGTTAGAAAATCTGTATACTAGGCTACAACGTCCTCACAAAACTCAGATCCATGTCCCAGAATCTCCCGATTTCAAATGGTCAATATCGAGTAACGTGCATAAAAGGAAAAGGAAGCCACCCATCTCTTGTTCGTTCATAATATCTATACACCATTAGAAAAGCATGTCTTCTGGTACACTTTTCGTGAAGGACTCACGCACATCTCTAGATTATGAAATCCCAATTCATAGAAATTCTATTTCTGCCACAGCCTTTAAAATGATAAAGGCTCCTATCCCTGGTTCAGATACTGCCGATAAAGTTGACAGTGGTCTTCGTGTGCATGATCCAGGTCTACAGAACACAACAGTTGTTGAAACAGATATAAGTTTTTCGTATGTTAATTTTTGTTTGTTTTACCCCTTATGTATACATCATTTATGATCTAAATATCTAACCAGAGATTCTCTTTCTACGCTTCAGAAATGGTGATAGTGGACTTCTACTTTTCCGTGGGTATAGTCTGGATCAGCTATGGGATAGCGATTTCGAAGAACTGTTTCACCTCCTCGTATGGGGGAAGTATCCAACACGACTTCAAAGGGATCAACTCCGTAGTACACTTGCAAACTATATGGAAAACGTCCCAGAGAATGTGATAAAGACTATTAAATCTTTTCCGTAAGTAAAGTCGTCCAGGATATATCATATCCCCCCAAGACTTTTCATTAATCATAGTCCATATCACAGAAGATCAACCTCGCCTATGCCGATGGTGATAGCTGGACTCGCTGCTTATCTTGCTTCTGACCCAGAGTCAATTCCAGCCCGTAATGGCGGTAATATATACCAGGGAAATGCAGAACAGACTGATGATGGCATCTTGAAAACTGTCTCAGCATACGCTGTTATTTTAGGACTTGTCGCATCCCATCAAAAGGATATACCCTTTGTTCCCGCTTCGCCTGAGAATTCATATTACGAAAACCTATTCCTCATGATGGGAATGGTAAATCAATTTTCAGGACGTCCGGATACTCTACAACTGTCGTGTTTCCGTCGATTTGCTGTGCTGAGTTGTGATAATGGAATGGCACTTTCGGTTTTTGCCACTCTTGTTTCTGCTTCCTCTCTAGCAGATCCCATCTCTTGTATGATAAGTGCTCTGGCAGCTGCATACGGTCCACTTCATTTTGGAGCCACAGAATCTGCCCATAAAACTCTGCAAGAGATCGGATCTGTAAAGAAAGTGCCTAGTTTCCTTGAGCA
Organism: Paecilomyces dactylethromorphus; assembly: GCA_029606265.1. Classification (NCBI taxonomy): domain Eukaryota; kingdom Fungi; phylum Ascomycota; class Eurotiomycetes; order Eurotiales; family Thermoascaceae; genus Paecilomyces; species Paecilomyces dactylethromorphus. The sequence continues at coordinate 2,776,763 of JAPVCE010000042.1, read as the reverse complement.
AGTCAAAAGAGGTGAACGCAAACTCTTCGGCTATGGACATAGGACATACAAGGGCACTGACCCGAGAGTCGTTCCGATCATGAAGCTGCTAGATGATTCTAATGCCACGTCAAACCCACTAATGGAAATAGCAAAAAGTATTGAGGCCTATGCATCTAGAGACAATTACTTTAAGTCACGAGGCCTTTTTCCCAATGCTGACTTTTACGGAAATTTTGTTTTCTCGGCCATGTGAGCATCCCTTCATCCGAGAAAGGACTCTCTCTCTGCAATGATGGCAACTGTTCACTGATGAATTCTAGTGGATTTCAGCCCGATTTCATCCCCCTTGCAATGTTAGCACAACGTATAATAGGAATTATGGCACATTGGCGAGAATATATGCGTGAGTTTATTCCCATCTTGGACACCAGTTTTCACTTTCAATAACACACTATCCAGTTAAGCGAGGAAAGTTATTTCGACCGTCCCATATATATACTGGAAATGCCCAACCATTATGCAATTTTTCAGCTAAACTATAATATTCTTGCATTCGTTTTTGATGCTACATTTACAAATCTCATTGGTTTATTTGAAGATATCTATGCTCGTAAATAAGGGATCACATACATATAATGGATAGTCTCGATCTATTTGTCAACGCCAACAGCGTCCCTGCATATGATCTATTAGATGGCCTATTTTTATCTCGAATTTTAATTACAATTTGGTTACTATAATAATTTTATTTATCTAATTAGAGGTTAAATATTAGTTCAAGCCTCCCCCACCCAGATGTGCTTTATATTCAAGTTTCGAGAAAGCAGCTAGCAGTTATTTACATCACTACAGATAGCTACTTGCAGGTGCAGACTGGGGCCATCCATCAGATATACTTGATCCGCCTCAATAATAAAGTCTATTTCATCGCATGTGTAGATAATATCGGTGCAATCCTGGCCGTCACGGATTGGCACACTGGCCCTCAACTCACAATCAGAACACTTATCAAAGCCTATGAGGTCCAGGGATATTTTCTACTCCATAATGCCTTCATCTCATAATGACTCGATCATGTCATTCTGGTCAAACTGGCTTCGACCGCTATTGTCTAGTGGTCATTGGGACTAATAGAGACTGATACTATGGCGGCTATATCACATGTCTGGATGGATGGGCATCCGTTGCGTGTTTATCGATCCGGTTCAAATACTACTCTCCGGAGGGGATGGGCTGCTAGAGAAGCTTGCATGAAAGCAGTGCGATTGGCGTTCTTGGTTCGAGTCGGTCAGCCGGGGTCACCGACTGTTTTGACTATCCCGCGATTGGGATTTTATGCCACCATTTTTCGTGGGAAGGAGTTCATATTTCCTATGAAGTACAGCTCTTGGGTCATTAATATTTTTTTCTTCAAGGTCATGCCAGTAGAAGGACATGGTGCGGCTGCTGTCGAGGCTGTGTTGATTGTTCATAAGATCTTGAGTCAACGCTCTCTGTCAGCAGATAGTGATATTGAAAGTATCAAAACCCGAACGAATGCTGCAGCAAACATGATCATCAGCAAATCAGGGAAATTTTGCAATATCGCTGACGAAGATCATTGCATGCAGTTCCTGGTCGCCCTTGCCTTCTTGAAAGGCGAGGTTCCGAGGCCTGAAGACTTCTTGGACAGCAGCCCATGGGCTAACAATTCCGTTATCGATATCTTGAGGGACAATACATCGATTTGGACTGGTTATCAGCTTAGACATGATTACAAGGACCTTGAAAGGATGAGCTTAGCTTGTGGTATTACTGTGTATCTCATCAACGGATCAGTGATTGATGAAGTTTTGGCTGAGGTTCCAGTAGGCCACGTTTCAAATCCACATACTGTTGCAGCTGTCAGGCATAAATTTCTCAGGAACATGTCTCCCATATTTACTACTCGGGAGATTTAAAACATTACTTTTCCTCTCCAAATAGGTTACATGAAACTTTCTCATTTCGTGGATTTGTTTGTTCGTGAGAATAGACCAACTTTGGCCTTCTAGTTTAGTTATTCATAACGGCCACACTCAACAATGGTCATTCCTTGATGTTAAGTATCCATTAATCCTTCGAGTTCTGACGACTTATATTGTGTATCTATAATCTTAAGTTTATTTCCCTAAAAAATAGGGTATTCAGACTGCTACACAGACAACATCTCTCAGAGTAGAATTAGTGATAGTTGAGAAACTAACAGTAAGAGGATTATGGTAATCAGATTGTCTTACGTCACCTTCTCGTGCATGGAATTTGGTAGAGACGTTATGAAATAGTGGCAGTATAAGGTTAAGTTATTACGTGGAGTCTTCATTACAATCCCTCTTCACCTTCGTTCAAATAGTCCGAGACGCTTCTAAGCAAAAGTTGCCGGAGCTAAACTCGCGGGGAAATAATTAAACTCCAAAAAAGTATTAGCTCATACCATGCTCGTTTTGAGAGACAACCTTCCCACCTTCTCTTACATCAAGTTTCTATGTATTTGAACACCAACAACAAGAAGCAATCACAAACTCAGAATTCATGAATACACAAGTAGGAGCTGCCATAGAGGCAAGAAGCCCTGAAGTTACCACAGAGGCAACACCGCTATTGGAAGCACGGAGATCCTCTCCGTATTCTATATTTACGAGCCATGAGAAAAGACTTATTATTCTCGCAGCAGCTATTGCATCCATATTTTCTCCTTTTTCTGCTAATATCTATTATCCTGCCTTGAATTCCATTGCAGCAGACCTCGGCGTCAGCAATGCTCAGGTGAATTTGACAATCACAACATATATGGTATGATGGCATATCAGCCTAGCAACAGGCAAAGCTTTTAAGGATGTCTTATCTGACACAATAAAATCTAGATTCTTCAAGGGGTCGCACCAACTTTCATGGGTTCTTTCGCAGATACGGCGGGACGACGCCCAACCTATATTTTATGCTTTTTGATATACATTTGCGCAAATGTTGCTCTTTCAATTCAACATGACTACGTATTGCTACTAATTTTCAGAGCTGTCCAAAGCTCTGGAAGCAGTGGTACTGTAGCTCTTGCATCCGCAGTGGCTGCAGATGTACTTACCTCTGCCGAAAGGGGAGCCTATCTCGCACTCACAACGATTGGTACAATTTTAGCGCCATCACTGGGCCCAGTTATTGGCGGATTTCTAAGTCAATATCTCGGCTGGCATGCAGTGTTTTGGTTCCTCGCGGTCGCTGCTGGTGTTTTCTGCATTCCATTCTTCCTCTTCTGTCCTGAAACATGCCGTGCCGTCGTTGGCGACGGCTCGATTCCACCACCACTTTGGAATATGTCACTCTTGGATTATTTACGAAAACGTCGGATAATGCACAGTATTTATCTCGAAGAACAGCAACGATGTATATTGCATCACAGGCCTGTTCTGAAACGAGGGTATAGGTTTCCCAATCCTCTCTTCACGTTGCGCCTCTTATTTCAGCTTCCTACAGGCCTTGTTCTTGTCGCCAATGGGGTTGCTTTCGCTAGTTACTACTCGGTTACTTCGAGCATACCATCACAGTTTAAGCGGATATATGGCCTCAACGATTTAGAAATTGGTCTTATATTTATTCCTGCTGGACTAGGGACCTTTTTCAGCACTGTGCTCAATGGTAAATTAGTCGATTGGAATTACCGCCGGCTTAAAAATGTTGCCGGAACACCTGTGGTAGAAGGTCAAAAACAGGATAACAAAGATTTCCCCATCGAGAAGGCTAGGTTGCAAATTGCATTGCCAATGATAGTATGTTGATTTCCCTCCTTTAGGACTTACGGATCCAGATTACTTGCTATTTAATAAGAAGGAAAATTAGTCTCTGCTGACCTCCTTTTGCCTTGTAGTCTCTTGGTGCTGTCGTTATCATCATCTATGGCTGGGTTATGGCGCAACATATCCCGATCACTATTCCGCTTGTGCTCCTTTTTATTGCGTCCTTCGCTATTACGGCAGCATATAATGTGATGAACGTGCTAATTGTTGATCTATATTACTCAACACCTGCAACTGCCATGGCAGCAAATAATGTAGTACGCTGCCTACTCGGTGCTGCTGCAACGGCGATAGTCCATCCGATGATAAAAGCTGTTGGAAGAGGCTGGACGTATACTTATGTGGGACTGATCGTTATATCCGTTGTCCCAATCCTCGTCCTTGTGCTTCTGCATGGTCTCAGGTGGCGTAAAAAAGGAGAGGCAAGTGGTCTCTAATGCCAATGTGTTATATGAATAAAACCGAAGATAGCCCTTGATCTGGCGCTCGAAATTTCTATAACTAGAACTTATAGTATTCTAGATCCATAACCTTCTAGATTTGATCAATAAGTAGAGAATTAATAGCTCATAATATTTATTGCCTAAGTTCTTGATTCCATGCTGTATGTCTATGGCATTTTCATTAAATTAGGGATAATCGGTCAATATTTCCATATTGTATGCCGTGTTTGCTGCCGCTGCTATACCATTCAACGCGTAGACTACTAACGTCCTCGCGAGGTAGCACTATCTGCAATACAAGTATTCAATCAACAAAAAATACAATCATAATTAATACTCTCTAGGAGGTATCTGGATATGACTGTAGTGTAACAACAAAGGAAATATACAGAACTCTTTCTAACCTGCGATTATTTTCATGATATCTCTTAGACAAAGATTGTGCTACATGTTCGATCTCATACCTGTGTTCTTGTGATATAATTTCGGAGCTTCTAACTACGTAAAAGGCGTTTTTAAATATTACAATAACATATTTCATAACTAAATAAAACCTATACTATTGGAATATATTCCTGTGGCTCGAACGGGTACTTTCTAAAAAAAAAACAGCGAACGCTGCGACTACTTTCGCCGATATTCTCCATAACCTATATTTTATTTTATTTTCGCTTTTTATTTTCCTCTTTTGTGTCCTATAGCTCAATACTATATAGTCAAAGACCTTGGAGCTGAAGGATCACTGAGCTTGAGTGCTCCAGAACGCTTAGGCTATTTATTTCTATGGGTGGAGGAGAAATCCGCTAGGAGCTCCCTAGGAATAGGGAATTTCCGAAAAAAGACCAAGACTCTAGCATACATAATCTTAATAATGCTCTCCCTAGTGATTCCGAATGTTTCTGCTCTTCTAAATGCAGCATCCCATGTCGGCCTTTAAAATCAAACTTATATCTCTCTTTATTCCGTCTGACATATCCTTGCTATGATAGGTATGGCCTATTAGAGATGGCTTTTAGCATATCTATATCCATATAGTTGTCACAAATGGGAATTTTATGAACCATATTACTCATTCTTCCAACATTAGAAGTTTCACATTATTTCACCGAGACATGGCTCCGTATTGTGTCCACTTATCCTATGTCAGTATTGTAATAGAGGTTTCGGCTAATATGACTACAGGATTCTGTATCTAATATCAGAAGGTGGACTGTACTGATAGCAGACTTTAAGATAAGCTCTGCTGAACTTAATGTGTTTTTACACTTCAAATCATTGCCCACCTCTTGTACATTCTTTGTCAGTTGTTTATATACTCCAAGCAGCAACTATACTAGGATACGTTATTGAGCTTTTTATTTTGTTGGCAAAGCACGTGTTATCTCAAACGCCACCAGGGTACGAACCCTCGAGTAAACACGAGCTTTATCTGGAACATCCAGGAGTGATATCAGTCTTTCCTGGCATTTCGCTTCAACTTCTCACGAGGATTTTGGAGTTATATGTTTATATAGAGTAGATGCAAGATCTATACCTACAATGAGCACCTTGGGTCTTTCCCTCCTCCGAATTTATATCGTCTTCTTGATTGACATCGATGTGATACTAGAGCCCAATGAAACTATCATTCTCCACTGTTATTAACCAGATATCAAGGCACCGAGCCTTGGAAACAATCTTATTAACATAACCAATAATAGCACCGCATACATTTGCCCGCGGCCGCCAGCCGGAAATGCACATCGTTATGTTTTCTTGCTCTTTCAGCAACCTCAAGCATACTCATTTCCAAATTGCTTTTAAACAATGTTTCCAGAAACTGTCAAAGCCAAAGCTGGATTTAATATTGACGAATTCATTTGAGTCGCAGGACTTGGTGATATTGTTGCGGCGAACTACTTTTAACGTCATTAACTGTGCCACACCATCGACCACGCTAACCGCCACGACATCTCCAAATACCGCACCGTGTTCTACTACCATGACAGAGTTTCCCTTTTTGACATAATTTTTTTAATCCCTTTCAACTTGATCAGAGAAGCCATAATGGTTTCAATTGTTTATAAAAAGGCGTATCTATGAATAATAGACCAGAAAGTATTGATACATTATGGTATTACTTGAATCAACTTATTTGATCATCATTGGTATCTAAAATAGTAGGAGATGGGCAACGTAATTATAGACTTCATGACACTACGCTCCCATGTAGGAGCAGCTCAATATATGCTCTAGGCGCATCTGACTATCGACTTTCTTCTAGATAATCCCGGATAGGTGTAATTGTAGGCTTGGCTCACTTCCATATATTTAGTGCGCAGAAGTACAAATTGTATCCGTTTCTAATTTCTAACAGAGAACATGATGCCCATTTCTCTTTCTCTGTGGCTATAGACAGTGTCTGGATGTCAGGTAAGCTGCCTATCACATGCAATGGACGATTCCGGAACATGGTCTTTTTCTGAGCTCTTCTTCATTGCACCATGCCAAAATACCGGATTATTTTCGGAAAATTATCCCACGGAGTAGATCTCCTGCGTGCTTCGGTGAATTTGTATTTTAATTTCCAAGCCGCCATTGTCACAGTTTTAAATGAAATCCACGAAGTACCCAATAAATCATCACGGAGTCTCGGTAACCGTTGTCGCGGTGCATTATAGTCCCTTACAAGTTTCGTTGCAACTCTAATAACCCGATATTTTAGGAATATAAATTTCAAGCAGATATATATTCTATTAAACACTATATAGAATAGATTACCATACAATAGATCGACCCATTAATCACGCGTTTGTTGCACAGTGAGGGACTCGCCTACGTTACAATATGGTGTTGTCTAAGGTTTTAGTCCAAGCAGTTGCCCTCTTTTTTCTATCCACGTCTGCTACTGCACGGAGTATTCTACCAAAGTGGAACACTCAGCAAACTTTTATGGATAGTGTTGATGTCAATCCCATAATCCTCCACGAAAGTCAGGCTGTAAACCCTAACGATGACGGTTTTTATTTCGAAAATCCGGAGACAAATTGCAAATACACTTCCCAGCCTTATATTTATGACTCCTATAAACACCTTGCGCAGAATATGTTCAAACTTCTCGAGAAGATTCAACCTAACGTTTATTTTACCATCGTCGGACACCACCCAGTATCAGGGCATTATCGAGACCTTAAGCATGTTTGGATAAACGCATTCTGGCGCCTTACAAACTGCTTCCTTGCGGTGTACCCCGAAGAATTTGAAGTTACCTTGCTACACATTCATGGGGGATGCGACCAGCAGTGGTCTGTTCAGGAAGTTCTATTCCATGGCAGGGCAAATAATGGTTTGTAAACTCCCTCTGCACTCTGTCGATGTGTATCCAAGTAATAAATAAAAGGTCGTGCGTTCGATATGGTCAATGTGTGGGTAACAAAGTGGGTTGGTGGTAAAATGGCAGAGGTCCGCACCTATATCGATGGACCCGAAACCACGAGGATCTTGTTCGAAAACGAGTTTTGGACGAATTCATCGACGGAAACTGATCATCTGGATTTTGTACCTGGTCCGAAAGGCATGCCTGATATGGTGGCTCTCTCTGAGCTTATGGCCAAACATGGTCATTATTAGGAAGTGTCCAGTATAATATATGCAATATTTTCAAATTCAATTGATATGGCCCCTGCAGATATGATTAATAGATTCTGAAAGTTAGTTTTATGTAACAGTAGTATTGAGAGTAAATTTTCTTTATCGCTTTTGTATACTTAGAGTGCATTTATGCCGAATCCAACAGCAGTCACGTTTAAGCATATTCCAATATTCCGCCCTATTTATATAATTCATTTACATATATTTTTCAGATCCAGATAGGAATTCATATATAAAATTCGTTGTCTGGGGTCAAGTTCTAAAGACAAAAACTTAATTTGATTACTTAGAAACATATTGGTTCTAAAGTGCCCATTGCAGGGTAGCTTTATCCATTAGATGGCCCGAAACCCACGAAACTCAATAACCACGACTTATGGACATCTTGTTTCAGTAAATATTTCCCAGCGTCTGTTCCTATTGACTTCTTTGTACAAAATGTGTGATTTGAACAGAATTTATATGTATATTATGTTTCTTCTAACCTCTTTGTATTGTTAAGATGCGACCAGTAATTCAGTAAAAGGCTCGTCTCTGGGGGAAATTTTAAAATACACATAGGTGAAAATAACTCTATACAGTATCAAATTGTCTCATTATTACCAGCCTATCACCGTCTTACTAGACCGACTATCTCTTTGATATTTCTCGGCTAATAGACTCAACCTCCGATGTAGTAAATTAATGTGAGGCTACCAGGGGGAATTTGGCATCCTTCAACGGATGTTTACGAATCCGAGTCTCCCGCCTTTCTTAAGCTGACCGGGTAGCCTGTCTAGTAATACTACATATATCTATCATCGTGCGTAGAAGTCATGTGGTGAAGCTTTTTATGTCTAGTAGTTTAGTGGGCAATGGGCAAGCCGAGGGCTGAGGTCAAGCCAAAAGCACCCTGGCACCCGCAGAAGATATTTCACCCCGCTTAACCATTTCCTCAACGACTCCTTTCCTTCTCTTCTTTTATATTCTTGATTAGGCAACTACTAAGCTTTCCCCTTCAGTCTATTCTCTTCTCTGTGATATTTATTGTTATAATGAGTGCAGAGGACGCACGATATCGAGAAAAGATTGAGGGGCATGAAGGTCTAGGCAAAAGCTTGAAAGTAAGATCTACTTGCAATGCTTGCCAGCAGGCGAAAATTCGTTGTAGTCATGATAGACCTTCCTGTCGGCGGTGCCTGAAACAAAATATTACCTGCGTTTATAGCATCTCACGACGTCTTGGACGGCCATCAAGAAAGGTTCCGATGAAGTCCAAGGAAGAAGATACACCGCATATTCCAAATCAGAACCAGGATAAACTAGATGCGCAGTTTCCGAGGCTGCTTCAACCAGATAACCAAAATAGTCCATTGAATGTCGCGGTTGCAGACCGGACAGAGGATACCCAACCTAATGATCCTTTCGAGTCATCTTCTGTTATCGATTTTGTCGATGGTACCCAGTTTTACCCAGGTATGTATGTTTTCAACAAAAATAGTTTTCAGTATATGCATTTATTCATGTTGCCATTAACATCTTTTACTGTCCAGAAGATGACAGTCTAGACTTTACGACAGAATCATGGATGCAGGGACTGGATTGCGAAATGGGAGTCGATGCGAGTGTCTGTCTTACAAACCACGAGCTGAGGGTCACAGAAAGAGAAAATACAGGTTCAGCGGCATCATTAGATGGGCTACATGGGGAAAACATCATCCGCAACACAGATAAACTAAACAATCCATATGAGCCCGTGGGAGACGGATTACCTTTGGAAATGAATTCAGCTATAGCTATGCAAAATACGAAAAACACCCTTCATAGAATAGGTATGTCAATTTTTTTTCCCCCCTGTAGACCATTACAGTAACTGACGTTTTCTGTGGAGATCCGAAGATGAACCTTGACGCCCGCTTCCTAGCCACGGCTAGCTCCTCTCTGCTAGACTGTGGTAGGGATATATCAAGAGTCAGCGACACCATCCATGACTTCACTTCTGATAATAGCGGGATCGCCGCAAGGTACTTTTCTGGAGACTATTGCAACTGTTACGAATCAGTTCTACGCGAGTTATTATGCATCGACAGTACCTTCACTTGCAATCTACCTCTGCCGATCGACAAAACGTTGAAATCCCAACGAGGATTGCAGATTCTTGTCGATAAAGTGCTTAAATGCGCCTCTTGTTCACAGAGACGATCTAATCTGCTGATTTTAATAATAGTCAGCATTGACAGTCTGATATCCATGTTTGAGACAACACTCTCTTCCAAAAGTCAGGTGTCACATAACTGTACTGCTGCTGACTTGCACTCTCCGCCTAAGTCTTGGAATCCAGGGGGCCTTGGGTTCAAGAGCTTTCTGACTCAAGTTGAGGCCTGTCCTCTCTTAGTCGGAAATTATCACGTCCGTGTAGAAGAAAAGACGTCATTTCTAAAGCAGCTCCTACATTCTCGACTATGTACGCTATCTTCTACTATTCGCCGTGTCCGGATGCAGGTTCAGCAACATCATCATACCTCTTCCTCAAGGGCTAGACTCATTATGATCACAGAGAGCGATCGACGTCTACAAATGACCATTATGAAAGTGAACTTATGGAACAGTTAGCGCGTTCGGATGTATAGGAGGACTGCTTTCCACAGCCAATGTAACTTATCAGTTCCAATAGTAATTTCCGCTGATTGTGAAATTCATCTCTGAGAATTGAATAGGTTGGGAGGTATAGATTAGCAATCACAAAACAATTTGAGTGCACGCAGTACATTATCCAGACTGATGTGGTATTGCAGCGTTGCATTCACTACAATGCGTGAAGAGTATAACTTCGGTTCCTTGCAGTTTCTCTGATGACATAAAAATAAAGTAATAGAGCACTTTATTCATTTTTGTTCCTCGGTCTCTAGGGATAATTGTAGCCTGATATGATGTTATCACTGAGTAAACGTTCCTTAGCTTGTCTTGCGAGAATTGGATAGATGAACCCACTATTTTCAGCCCATTATTTGACGTCTTCAAGTTCGCAGATCGCTGTCTCAGACCTCAATTCATATGAAAGAATATCTGACAAGTGGTACATGAACAAGATGTAGGATGGAGGATAAATAATTTGATGGTACCTACTGGAAAATGTAATTTTGGAGGGATTTCTTTCATGATGGCTTAATGGTTCAATGCCATGGATGTTGTATTAAGAAGTCCTTCGACAGCTGACTTGCAAATGATAGCAGTTCAGGAAACCTGGGGATTCATCTTGTAACATTCCATTTTAATGGACAATAGCCCGCTGGTACAGGGGAAACCTGGTTCTTGTTAGATAGAATAAAACCCTTTATTTGCTAAGGAATCCCTAAAGCCACGGTATCTAGCTTCAGACCTATTAGTCATAGTGAGTTCATAAGTATTGATGTGAGGAGAGGCAACTAAGGTGAGACCCATAGCGAGGATGTGGAAGAGCAGGTAATTAGCATAATAAGACTAAGTAAGAAAAAAAGAATTCTCCGTTGTTCTCTCTTTGGTCGCTTTGCTCAGCCTAGGCTTAACCCATACTGTATTTCCCCCGCTCTACAGAACGCTCAAACCCCAAAACTAATGGGGATGGCTCCTGTTCAAAGCTCAGCCGGATCTTACGCCATCGGACGCTGACAGTACTGCATGCGACTGTTAAGATATCTCAGGCGTTAAGTAATTAAAGTTTCTCCGACCGGAGAAAAGTGAGTTAACTCGGGATCACTTTATCAGTGCAGCTATTAGGTTAAAGATACTAAAAGAATCATCATAATTGCCAATGCAACACATCCAGGTAGTCATCTGAGCTAAAATGCAGATGCTGTGAAAGGTGGCTTCCTTCGTACGATGTTCTCGTACGCGTTATTATGTGCATTCATCTGTGTGGTATAGGGCCCGCAACGTCTCGGTATCAATTCGTTCCGAAGGCTGTGGATGCTAGGCTTACTGTAACACAGAAGATTCATCGTCGAGATAGTGTGGTCAATCACTCGGTATAGTCGGTATACAACATCTTACATTGTCTGATCTGACATGGTGGTCCTGTCCACATCCGTTTGACTGTCATCCAATCCCAGCAGACTCGAATCCAGGAATATTGCCTAACCTGAAGATGAGAGCTCATAGTTGCACAGATTAAGAAATAGTGTCGATGAGATGGGTAATTGGCGATGAGTTTCGTTGGTCTTTGCGGCGGGTATCCTTGACGGATCTATTTTGCAAATTCACTACCATTACAAGATTGGTCTGTAATTAAAGATGTACACATTATCATTCTTAATATATCGGCTGCATATTCATGGTTAAAAGACATGTCTTATGCACACTTGTTATTTTTAATTCTGCATACTTCAACTTTTCTCCTCCACTCTCTTTCATGGGGTAATTTAGCTAAGAATAATAACTCATTGATAAAACTATTCTTCTTCTAAATACAGTGAATGTCGTTGGCTCATAGAATCACCCCTTTAAATATCATCATTAATGTCTCCAAACTCATCTAGCCAGGAAGGCATATGTGGATGCTCCTCTGACACCCTCCAGATCATGACCGATCTGCGGAACACACAGACTGTTGTTGAGTTTGGTATCATCTTGGACCTGGGCTACCGCCTGTATGAGCAAGGTCTAAAGGTAGTCAACTGCAAATACTGTCGACGGAGCCAACAATCGTCTATATCTACTCTACCTGTTCTTGCTAAACAATGCTTGACTCTCTTCGAAGCTGCTTGCTCGGCCTACAACATTAGTCGCCGAGACCGTCTTTTCGATCCCATTTCAGCGCCTCTCGATGAGCCTCTTTCGGAATACATCTGTATCAAAGCCAAAGTTACTCTAGGAGAGATAGAATTGGAAGGTGAAGAAGCTGAGTTGCTAGCGAAGATGCTCCTAAACCGTAACTTGCTGAGGCTAGCGGAACTTCTCGAAAGTCTCAAGGAGGTGCTTAGCATATCCCTGAAAGATGACTGCGCATCTCAGAGAACCATGACTCTGAGGTCATGCCAGTCCTCAGTCGATACGACGATGCACCGACTCTCCATCCTGGTTGAGCAAATAGGAGTGGAACCCGGTACGTCTTTCTATATAGTACATAGCGGTTTCCCTTCTGTCTTCAATGTGGCTGATAAGATATAGGTTGAAGATATCTAGGTGGAATAGTGTGTTCACTTCAATATGTTAAATGGTACAGGCCAGAAGCACTAAAGTTTGTTATGAAACACTCTTATCTGCTCTGTATTAGGTGGGGCAAGGCACTCTGGACTTGTAAAAAGAACTCACCTAAACTTCAAATATGCAAAGTCTCCTCTCTTCTCTCTCTGTTTTGTTCCTATTTTCACGCAAAGCTTAAATGTCTATCATATATGTCAATGTGGCATATTGATATTTGAGAGAACCCCAGAATGAAACGCATACGGATAGATCATCGCATCATAGACTCGAGAAGCGTGACATAATTGGCGGTGGATGAAGAGGAGACTTGTGCTATGCATATTATCTCAGTTATCTGCATCTGAGGCTGCTCTTCAGGCTTCAAGGGTGCACAGTTAACCTTTTCCATCGACTCTGTCATCATTCCATCAATATGGTGCGATATGTGGGATGCTGACAGCTGTAATCTACCTCGGCCATGGACGCTCCCACTTTCCGATCCATTGGCCCCAACCTATCACTTTTCCCCTCATGGCCTCCGCGAGTTTCTAGTTTTTCCAGTTGCTCCGGGTCACATATCTATGAGAACTATATCCTAATGGAGGTGCGGGCCCAGGATAGGATGATCCCATAATGTTGGGGGTGTACTTCCAACCTGCCGAGGTGACATAGTCTTTCGCGTTCGTAGCAGATGTTATGGATGGTGGAATACCATAGAAGATACCGTGATGCATGACGAGACCGGCAATCGGCGATCAGGATTATCGCATATGATAATGTGCTCTTTAACGTCTCCTGAAGCTGAAGCAGAGCAATGGAGATCAGGAAAATTACCTTTACCGTCCTTTGCCAGACAGCTATGGTGATTCAGAAGATTCGATCCCGAAGTGCCACATTCAGGTGCCTCAAGAATCATATTAGGCTGTGGAATATCCTTGAAGACCGGAGTCTTTGTGATCACTTTCGAGTCGTGGTTACGGATTGGAGAGGATGCCTTGCTCAGGCCATACTGTGCATAAGTGGTAATATTCATTTTCACATATTTCGCCGTTCGTCTGACGATAAAATTGTCGATTCTATCCGACGTGAATAGAAGATAAAAGAGATCAAGCTGGGGTGTCATGGATAATCGTCCAATTCAGAACCGAAGAGTCTCTAGCTTTAGCCAAAGTTTCTGACCTTCGTAGAATGGAATAGTTCGAGGTCACTTCGATGACTTCGATGACTCTAAAATGTCAGAAAGGTTTTGCGTCCAGCCACGCCTTCATGTTGGTGTACACATGGGAGGCGTATCAGGACCGGGACCGGTCCGTTACCGGCGTCTCTTCGGTGCACAGCGTACTAATACTATATACTTTCCACATAGATCCCATTTTAATGGTTTGAGACAATGTTATTCCATGTGAAATTGAATAATATGGCGAGATCTGTTGTGAAAAGATCCGTAATGATACAAGAAAGGCCGTGATGCCATCATCACCGTTGATGAGGGGCGATACCAGCCATATTGGAAATAGGAAGTAACATCATTATTTAAATCCAACTGCAACTATCAAGCCATATCTTTTCAAGAAGATCATGTCAGAACGTACTCCCATTTTACGCATGTCCAGCTCTATCTGCTCAATAGGTCGTAAGATTGTATCCTTTCCCACCACGTACCAATAGTTCTACCGGTGTCTCTAGATAAATATTTTTATTGTACAAGATCCGACTTCTACAGTCTTAAGGATCACGGCGGATCAGCTCAGAGACATCAGATCTACGCTCTCGTAGGCATAGTGCGATCGCCCTTTACACCGATTACATCTACAACAGACTTGATGCGCGCTCAATTGGAAGCATAGCGACACGACGTTGTTTAGATGCATTAGTTGGCCTGTCTTGGTGGGCATTTTATCTAAACTGTAAGAGATTTATCACATCGTTACTAAAAGCTATTTTGTCGGAGGGATTGAAAGAAAATAACAGCAAGATAATGTATTATACTTAACCCTCTGCTGGCTAGTTTTCATGGAGCTTGTATTGTTGACTTCGATGTTGTGTAGAATTAATATGATCAGCTATTAGTCAATAGCATGTTCTTGAAACTAGGAATCCTCGGGTATATGATCTAGTATCTTGAGTTTTACTGGAGACTATCATTCCGCGTGACAAAGTCTTAAAGCACAGACACCATTCAGGTGGAAGTCTGGTCTCAAATTTTGATTCAGTTTAAGTGAGGAACAATGCAAGAAATTTTTAAACATAAAAGAAGATAGTATCGTCCTATATAATATCCCTATTGTAGTATTATTCACGTTATATCTGGTGGCATTCCCTCCGGTCCCGGTAGGAAATCAAGATGTTCTGTTCTAGTGGTAGAATTAGTCCATTCCTCGTTAGTAAAGAGTAACCTGCGGACGTCGTTTGCGTTGACATATGTCCGAATTTCATTCATCTTGCCTTCTTCCCAACGCGTGATCCACACATTCACCATATGCCAGAGTTCTCCTATTGCATATTATCAGATCGATAGCTTCAGATCTTATGGGTATGGCTTGGAATAGATTGCAACAGGCGTGGGAATGGGCATGTTACCATTGTTCGCACGTCCCTCGAAAAGCACCTCCTGCACCGACCAACGTTGGTCACAGCCGCCATGGATGTATTGCAAAGTGATCTTGTACTCTTCCGGATATGATGCTCGGATAACATTGTTCAAACGGTACAGTGCATTGATGTAAAAATGCCTGAGATCATGATAATGGCCAGCGAGAGGATGGTGGCCAACGACAGTAAAATTCGCCTGGGGATGAATCACAGCGAAAAGGTGTTCGACATCGAATTCGAGAGACGTGAAAATCCTATAGATAAAAGGCTGAGAGGCATATCTGCAATCAAGGCTCGGATTCTCGAAGTAAAATCCGTTGATATGAGGCAGCGTTTCTTTGTTGTCGGTATTTAGTGTATGTGAAACTCCTGGGCCCCTCCTCGCTGCTACCAATGATGATAATGACAACTTTTGATCCCTTCCGCTAACTGGAAGGTTTCTTGCGAGAGGAGTTATGCACTGTGAAAATATAACCAGAGCTAGAAACAAGGAGTGCTTAATAAACATTGCCACCATACACAACTATCTCAAGAAACATGCTTCGAGCTGGCACTCTAGGTTTCATATTGATATTTTGCGTATTTATAATTTGTCATATGTACCGGTTTATTTGTACTGAGGTCGAATAGGACGATATGCAGCAAACAAGTCAGACCAACTCCACCTCGGGCTATTTAAAGAAAGAAATTTTATCCCCGATAGCTCGGAATCGAATATCTCTCTGAGCTTGTCACATATGCTGGTGAGATTTGCCAAACTTAAACCCGTGCACCTTAGCAGAATTGGAAGTAGTTTGTCTATCTTGCAGGGTGACTTGTCATTTAGGTGTGACTTTTATGCTCCCTTATATCCCCTTGAAATACTTAATCACACATCCGACGTAGGATTAGCGTGGTTCCTTTTCTACCATATATAGCACGGAAGATTTTTGCAACGGCGACTTAAGAAAATCCCCGATTCATTCACAGGAAAGTCATATAATATTCCGATTTCGGGTACAATCTTAGATGCCGAGCGCATTTCCTTCCCGCAATTGGATTTTCTCATTTGCGTCCATTAGTAAAAGCAGTGAGATTTAGTTGAAGTGCAAGTTATACTACGATTTAGACTTATCGCCCAAAAATGCTAGGTTTTTACGAGTAACAAAAATCGCAGGCCCTGAATCGTGGGTTCCAACAGCGGAAAGATGTCATAATTTATCTGTGCCCTATCTACTTCTTATAATTTACAATAAATAATAATCCTTCACGGAGACCTATCGGGTTTCAGGAGTCGTCGAGTCTTTTTGGATATATCAAGAGAAAGGGAAATAAAGCACTCCCTAAACGGCCCGTCAGACGCAGCAAAGCCGATAAGGAATACTTATATTTCTCCCGTTCTTATGAACTTTATTCACTTAGCAGCCTTGTAATTCACTTGCTAATTCCACTTCAGGTCAGCATTCTCCAGTATTCTATATTCACATATCTAGTTAAGATCTAAAATATTAGAAGAGGGTGTACTACACCGAGCACATACTCACGAAGTCATTATGGAAGCAACTCTCTTAGGTGAAGTCATCATACGATTTAGGGAATATTAGAGAAATTCCAATAGTTTACATTGGGGAGTAGGTATTTATGCTCCTCCCGGAGATGCCGTGCAGTAGTTTCCTATGAGCAAATTCACAATGGTAGTATTAGTTATCTGAAGTAGAATTTTACGATTTCAAGAATGAGATTGAACCTTTACAATATGTGGTCTATTACAGACCTGGGTTCGTTCTATTTCCCTAGGTTAGAAGAGATTGTCTACACCCCTAAAAGCAGGAATAGAAATAGCGTGGACTTTTATCGTAGCCGGCTGGAGACTTCACAAACTGCAAGAAGGTTGAATTCCAATAATTGTGAATTCTTTATATAGATTATTATAAAAGTTATATCACATTCAACAAAGCATATTTCATGCCATCCTAGCCATCAACCATTACACTTCATTCATTTTGATACATTGAGTAAGGGGAGAAAACCGACCATGACACACAGTAAACGGGTATATTCCTTTCTTTTTAAGTGATTTTTTTAAAGCACTAGTCCCTTGTTCTGCTTCCGGTCGACGTTGTAGTTCTTCCAGATGGCGATCGCAGGAATGGCAAGCGCAAGGATAGCCGTAGCAGAGATCGCCCCATTCTTCTGACTGTAACCCCAAGCGTAGTCGATAGCATCTCTAATCGGGGTACCCACCGGGTACTCGAGCTGCACAAGGTAACCGCCCGCATAAATAGTCTCCGTTAAGTTTTTGCTCGCCTCAGGCAATTTGGCGCGCAAAGCTTCCGGGAAGGTTCCACCATTAATGGCACCTGACACTGCATAGCCAATGGCACCGCCAACATTTGAGGATAGACCGAGGATGGAAAGCATCATCGGTACACCATCGCGGTCAGCGGCTGACATGACGGCCATATCCTCACTGATGACAAGCACACCACCAGAGAACGCGATAAAGATCTGGCACATTATGATATAACCAATATCTGCATCCTGTCCACGGAAGTGTATCATAAGACCCGCTCCCAAGATCATCAGCGGCAGGCCGAAGAAGAGCGCGGTGTATTTGAAATGCTTGGTCCAGCGGACCCAGAGACCGAAGAGTGGAGAGAAAAAGCATGAGCCCACATTGTAGATCTGGGTCATGTATCCTGTATCGGAAACACTCAAATCGTAGACGACCATGCAGTAGTAGTAGAAAAACTGGTCCCACGAGTAGAAGCTGTAGTACAGAATTGCAGCGAGAGAGGTTGCTCCCAGGACGGTACGGCTCTTAAATAACTCCCACCGGACGAAATGGGTCCGAGCGAAGAACTTCTCCCAGATAGCAAACACCGGGAACAAACAGACCCCGATGACGACCATGGCAATGAAGGCGGCACTGTCATAAGTGACGTGGGTGACAGTGCTGTAGGTTACCAGACTGAAAGGCAGCAGGAAGAGCACGAAGGCAGCCATTAAAAGGAACGCACCGATGACTGGAACCTAGTTAGATTATCTTCGCCAACGAACCCGTCGTAAATACTTCACACTTACCATCAAATTCGTGAATGTAATGGATCAGCGACTGCAGCCAGGTCCGGCCACTGGCCTCCCTCTTGAACAGGCCCATCTTCTCCGCCTTGATCTGGTAGAACTTGAAGACAATCGCCAACGGAAGAAAGACAACCGGCATAATAATGCAGAAGGCGCCAACTGGCCAGCGCCAACCTGCCATCTTAAACCATGTTTGGGCCGCTAGCGGTCCAGTAAATGCAGTGCAGATGAATGGGGTGGTACTGAAACCGAAGGCGAACGCTCTGTTCCGCAGACCGGCCGTATCAGCGATGAAGACATCGAGGATCAGATAGATGGCGTCGTAACCGATCCAGTAGAAGACATAGCCAGCGGCGTAAGCATTGGGACCGTTGCTTGCGGCGATAATGATGAGTCCAAGGATATAGATGCCGACAAAGAAGACGAAACCCTCCGTGCGGCCCCAAATGTTCAGACTCTTTGCAATCGGAAGCTTGAGAACTCCACCAATAATCGTGGCTAGGATATTAGCCGTAGTGATCTGAGGGGCCGACTTGAAGTCCGAATATGCATAATAGAAGACATTGCTGCCGATCGATTGCTGCAAGGCGAGCATGAAGTAGCAGACCCAGATCCTATGGTTCCCTTATTAGATGCTGCTGTTCTATTGTTCCGATCGCCCCTCTCTCTTTCTTCTTCTTGGAACTTACCATGCATAGGTTGCATATACGGCCTTCTTGGACCAGACGAGGGCAGCAGCCTCGGCCTTCTGCACACCCAGTTCGGCTTTCCGGGTGACCTCGTCCGGATGCTTTTCATTCTCCCGGGCATCGCGTGCCTCCAGACTAAGCGTGTCGGAATCACTTCCGGACTGGTTCGGTACGGCAGTTTCATCTTTGCCCGGCTGGTAAGCCTCTGATTCTGTGATGACTGCTTCCGCGATGTGGTGGTCTTTACGACCTCTGATCATATCCAAGACACCCATGTTGGAGTGCAAGTTGAGCAACGACGACAACAATGGGAAAAAAAAGCTCTCACCACGCCAGCTGAAAAATGATCAGAAGCTGGTGACCGCCATGGGTATCTTATATTGTCCAGATACGCTGGAAAGAAGGTGTCATCGTATGGCGGCCCGCTAGACGATGGGGCACGAATTTTCTACGCATTGGAGGGGAGAGCATTCGGGGGACCGTGAACGTTGGTGCTACTGTACCGCGGGCCCGTCCTGGGGGGTTCACTGCCAGTCAAACTGTGCGAACGGAGACCAGTTGGGCCTAGGGAGAGTCTAGGGAGAGTCTAGCGATGGTCTAAGGGGTCTTGGGTGGCCGGAGATAACCGTGGCGGCGGATCTGATAAGCGGTCCAGCTGGGCCAAGAAAGCCCAAGAAAGGCCAATCCAGCGTCCGCCCGAGTCCAAAATCAGCCACATCCAAGCCCATTGGCCAGTGATTATCACGCGTCCATCTGATAATTTCTTTTCCACTGTGCGCCTTCCCCACCACGCATCCTTCCACCGCCGTTCTTTCCCCTTTCCTCGCCCGTCGCTGCTTCCTCATAGGTCTGTCGGGCTCTCTAGCCCCCCTCGTTCCTTCCTATACCAGTCGAAGTGGACACGATCGGATCAAGATTACCCGATCGATCAATCACCCCGATGCTATCTGATCAATTTTTTCCTATCAGCAAAATCAACCTAAAACACATGGCCAGAGCCCACCGCGACACTTCTATCGCCCGCGCGTGAGCGTCATCGGAGTCCCACCTCTGAAGTCAAGAACGGCAATTGCTGCATTGCTAGAGCTCCAGGCTCTTGGCACATCATAACGTCTGGTGAATAATGCGACCGATCCGTTCCGTAGTGATGCTGCTGCCGCCATGCTTAGTGGCGCTTAATAGCTAGGTCCTTAAATGATGTGGCACCCAATGCTTATAATATGATTAGGAAGAAAAGAGGGGCACGTAAGACTCCGTTAATCGGGTCTAGAAAAAAAAAGCTACTTATGTCAAAGTTTGTGGGGGGGGAAGCATGGCACGCATCAATGAAACACTGGTCCTCGCTGTGCTCTAAGAGATCAGCGACAGCCGTGAAGGAAGCATTCAGGGATCTACTCCTTGTCTCCAACGCTCATCAAGAGATTCTCAGGAGGGTGCGTCTGGATGTCAATGCCAGACCCTAGAAATTGTCCAGTTCGGGAGTGCTTTGTGGCCTGCAGGCCGCCTAGACTAGTCAGCGATCCGGTTTCGGCTGGTCTGACATCCAGTATTCCATGGATCACCCAACACAAGATGTGTAGTTCGGACCGAAAAATCTTCCAATGTTATTGGAGCTATCCGCTTTGTGCTGCGCATGGGTCCTTGTGCCAAACCTCAGCAACAGAAATTAACGGTCACTTTCATCGCCACTAGCTAAAATTGCCGAGTCCAGAACATAGACCAGGCCCCCGGAGTCACATTATCCCATGAAAAAAAAAAAAAAAAAAAAAAAAAAAAACTCCCCACGAAGGCTTGATACTGGCGCAGGACATTCTACGCGTACGCGGTCCTTCGGAATAGAACCCAGCTTGGGCTAAAGCAGACCCCCCTCGTTCGAAGGCTTCTAAATCCAGAGTAGCGCTCGCCGCTCCTGGCGCCCTTGCCGGCTGCCAAGTGATCATAATGATGGGTTGCTTAATGCCAAAATTACCCTGCAACAGAAAACGTGGAAAGTCTCCACATCCGTTTTCCCAGGAGGACGAATAATAGCAGGGACTGAGAGGGAATGTTTCACCTCGCAACGGTAAGTCCCTGCATATATCTTCATACATTGCTCCAGAAGGAGACTTAAACACACAGTCAATGCTACACCATGCATTATGCTATCTTGGGAGTATATATTTCATGGTTCTAAGGACATGGGACTTCCGGTAGCCAAAAAAAAAAAGAAATAGAAAATTTATCTACACAATTTCAGATTCTAAAAGCGGGTACCATGATATTATGTCATGGAAATTATCTAGTAAGGGTCATTGCTGTCGGCAAAAGCCGACAGACAAAAAAACAACGTACGCTCCCCGAATGCATGGTTAGAGTGGCGCCAGCATCTCTTCCGTCAGCGTGACTTTCAGGTGAAACACTCGGACAAGCCGTGGGGTTTCTCAATGTACTCCAATGAGATAACTCCCACAATGCGAACTGCAGCCGGCGCTGCCTCCGTGTACGGTGTCACCACTGATGGGCCCGTAGAGAGGCTCAGAGAAGATTATCTAGCCGCATCGTTGGCGCAAATAACATTCTAGCTAGAATAGCTTCCGCCTACTGCAGCCATCCCGCTCTTCTATTCTTTTTAAACTTTCATGGAACCCAAATTATAGAAAAAAGAAAAATAAAGGAAAAGGAAAGAAAGTAAACCCGGAGCCGCACGTTGTTTTTAGCGCCTACTATCTTTCTTTCGCCTTCGCCGACCACCTAACCGCCCACTTGCCAAGATCTCGATTTCGACAACATAGCCTAGATTGTTACCACTGCTTCCATGGTCCGATGCCTCGATCCAGACCGCACTCGATCCTCCGTGATTGTCCTGGCCATAGTCTCTCTCTTTCTGCACTGTCACAATCTTGTCAACCACTTCTTTAATAATATTCTCGCCTGTATCCTGACTTGCCTCCAGCAACCTCACGTGTGGTCGCCAGAAGCCTTCTTCATAAAGCTCACCCAGAGAAGATACCGTCTCATCTTTCCAATCAGCCGGATACCGAGCTAATTCATATATCAGCCTCCATTGATCCTTATTTGGTTGTGTTTGCGGCGTGTATCCTGTGTCGTAAATCTCCTGTATATCCCATACACCGGGCTGCAAGATATACTCTGCCTGAAGTAAATCTAAACGAGGGACTGGTTCCAATTCACAAGCGCGCTTTGCCCCCCGTGACCGTAGGAGACGGAGAACGTCGGGAAGGCCCCAGTAGGCTCCTGCGGCGCGTGCAGGGCCGCCTTGGCTCGTGTCGTAGACAGCATTAGTAGCCAGCGCCCGCCTTCGCGCCGCCTCAGTCATGGCAGCGGGGAGAAGCTGCATGTACGCGCGCCGGCTGCTCTCAGCTGCCTGAAGAGCATAATCAAGCGCTGTCAGTGGAATCCGCCCGCCGTCCACCCGATTGATGCAGGTGCAGAGGCCCAGGTCTAGCAGGAGATTAAGGGTCTTTACCAGACCGGCCGTCGCTGCAGCATATAAGGTGTGGGCGACACCCGAGCCAGGCAAAAAGTATGTTTCAAAGACTTCCCGTGGGGTGGTCCAATTAGCTTCCCTTTCAGCCATTATAGAAAGGACCTGGTTGATCAGGTCGTGGCTTTGGTGGTCTGTCAGCGCTCTGTTGGATACAATTTGGAAGAAAATATCTTTCCCTTGGTCCGTGAAAGTGCAAATGTTTGCTCCCTTTTCAGCAAGATATAATGCTCGACGTCCAGGATCCTGCTCTGTGCCAAGGGAAATGGAGAACGGTGTGAGACCGCGCCCGTTCGCGGCGTTGATGTTAGCTGGCTTCTCCACATTCAGTAAAATATCACAAGCGGCCTCAAATTCTTCTTCTGTATGATATATGGTGGCAAGGATGTGCAGTGGCGTATCCTTGTCATATCGATTTCGCACATCTAGGTCGTTCATGTTATCGGCTATCTTTTCCAGAACGTATAAGTAAGATTCGGGGTAGTCGATTCGCGGAGCCGTAATCGCGGCCCATGTATGGAGGGCTGCATTATTAACAAATGGCTACAAAAAATGGGGAACATAACCCGAGGTGTGGCCTACCTGAATCTCCCGATGCGCCTCTAGCATCCTCAATATCTGCTCCTATATTGAGAAGGGCGCATATGGCCGCCCCGTCCCAAACACCAAGCGATGATGCTATAACGATCGGCGTGGAAGGTGGATAAGACTCATCTCTGGCTTCAACATCTGCCCCGGCATCGGTCAGCAAATTTGCTAGGTCGATCATTTTCTCCAGGTGCTCATCCCAGTTGCCATGACGGATCCAATAATGCCACGCATGTGGCAAATACCCATGCAGATCTGGTACATAATTTGTCATGTAATGCAAGGTATTCCTTCCCTTTGAATCCTTCAGTTTTCCATCGGCACCATAAGACAAGAGGAACTGCACCACATCTGGCTCCGCAGACCACGCTGCTAGTGCTAATGGTGTCGTGGACGCGTCTGAGTTGTGATAAACGGCGTTGATATCAGCACCGAGGTCAAGGAGCACTTTCATAGCAGTCTTATTACGTGAGAAAGCAGCCCAGTGGAGAGGAGTGCCCATAGGAAGCTCAAAGGGACTAAATTAATAAAACCATATTAGTGTACCTTTCAGCAGAGAACTTGATGGCAATTAAAACACGTACAAATGCGTAATATATATCTTCTGTGCAAATTTTTCAGTTCCATCTCCCGTGATTGGCACCATAGTTGCGTTAACCGACGCGTGGCCATCATGGACAAGTCGAATAGCAGTCTTGCGAATCAGTGATTGTGGTAGCAGAAATAACCAATGTAACGGGGTTAGTTTTTCCGTTTTAGTGGTCTTGGATGCATCTGCACCTTTGTCGAGAAGATAATGGATGACATGCGCATGACCGGCTTGAGCAGCTTTATATAGCGGGGTTTCCGAATTGTCATTCTCAATATTCACAGGAACATTGCAGTCTTCGACTAATGCCTGTACGATATCCAAGGAGCCAAATGCTGCAGCCACATGAAGAATCGTATTTCGTCGACGATCAATAAAACCGCAATTCTTTTGCTGGTATTCACTTGCGGATATTCTATTCCGTGCTAGCGCGGTAATATTGGGTTTCCGCATAAACTCATCGACGCAGAAACCTCCCTTATCCCTGAACTTCTGTCTTGCAGAATTGATTGCATCTACACTCAGTCTTGCAGATGGCCTTGTAAATATATAGCCCTCGGAAATGGATTGCAACGTCCACTCATCCAGAATAGCTTCATCAAACTCAGATTTAACCCTCAAAGCATGGATGATCTGTGCATATAACGCCCTCGCTGGGGGAAATCCCAGTTTAGCTGCTTGGCTCACATAATCAACCAGACGATCGATATATGCCGGCTTCATCCCGGTCACTGTCTGTGCCATTCCAAAGAGCACATCTGCAGGGAACGTAGATACGTTTCCAGACGCCTTAGAGTCGTTATATTGCTCTTCCAACTCAGTTAATACCGATCTGTCGAGCCGATACCAGAACAGTGGGCCTTTATTGTAGGCTGGGTCAATAGTCCCGACATGCAACATGGATTTGCGAGTCTTTTGCGACTCAAATAGCCTAGCAGTGTCAAAAGGTCGAGTATTATGGACTTTCAGGATGTAGTGCCTACCATAATGCGAATGCAGGTGTGTCTGTCTTCAGAATATCAGACGATGGCAGTGCTCGCTTCCAGGGGTCTTCAGCAAGAAAACTTCTCGCAGCCTTCGTGAGCTGCGTACGGAGCGCAAATGGAATTTCGGTTTCGCCTCTCAACATATCTATACTTGAGTCGACTATGTCATTCATCTCGGGATCGAAATCCAAAGGCAAGCCTCGGTTAGTGAACATTGATACGATTGTTAAGCCTAGACTGTATGAATCGAAACGAAACATTATCTCTGGTTCAAATGTACGCCAGCGTGATCGATCTAGAATTTCCGGGGCTATCCAACCAGGTGTACCTCGGTAGTCCTCGATTGTGAGCTTAGTCTCAGATTCGATATCAATACAGACTCCGAAATCGCTGATCTTGGCAACAAAGGAAACCTTTTCACTCTTCTCCTTGAAGATGAGGATATTATCAGGCTTCACATCACCATGAACGATGCCTAGATGATGAAGGGCTTCAATTCCAGCAGTTACATCAAGTGAAAGCTGGTACTTGATATCCGTTGGATTGTCCCCCAACCTCCCTTTGTTATCTTCCTCCAAGAGTTCGGTGAGCGTCATCAGCGCAGCCTCCATAAAGAGTACAGGAATCGGTGTATCCGTAAAAGGGTAGTCAAATCCCCAAGCGACGAGGTGGACAATATTTCGATGGTTGCGGAGGAATGGATTTGAAAGGGCCAACACCTCCAGTTCCAAGGTTCGCAGATGCAGTCGATATACGGAACTAGAGGCAAAACGTGTGCCATCTTCCCGAGAAAAGGGCACGTTGACACGTTTGATCACTAATCCCTCATTACCTATAAATTCATGGGATATTTCTCGAAATACGGTGAATTGGGATCCATTTCCAATTCTTATTGCTCGTGTTTTGAGACTAAATGCTTTCAGGTGTCTCGGCCCGTGTATTCCGCTTCGAGACAGAAGACTGGTGAACTGCGACATCGTACTCATAGTATCTGTGTCTCCATTGCGGGAAGATGTAATCTTCTCCTCCAGTAAGTCTAACGAAGAAATATCGCTATTTTCATCACTACTGTGAAGACTGAGGCTGAGCAGATCTGGTGTACCCAAGGCTTCCTCCGCTCCCAAAAGATCCCAAGCCTCACCCAGCAAGCCGCGACTGGAGACACTGAGACCATCACCATCATCATTTAACAAATCGAACCCTGAGAACACCTGAATGCAATCTTAGCTTTGTGCTTCAGTCTTGACTTTAAGCTTTGCTGTTTAGAGTTCCTACCTCAGAATCCATATTGTAATATAATAAACGCCTTCAGATAGTATCTCGTAGATCTCTCAGAATAAGATATGAGACGTCTATGGAATATAACATTTGTTAAAAAAAAGCTCTCACGTAATATCATGATTGTTTCCACAGTTGTCGCGCGTTGCGCTGCCCAACTTAAAACGGCCCCCACGGCGCCTACAGGGGCCCCGGGCGGGGTAACTAGGTATAATTATTGACGAAAATTTCAGCCTCAAAGTCCATCTTCCGTTTCGGAAAATCCTAGACTCGCTACGTCCTCATAGGAATGGATTGTACATTTTCAAATTCATAAGAACAGATTCAACCACTATTGTTCAGCTAGAATATAGAGAGCCTAGAATGGATATCTACGGGACAGCGGTCACTGTCGTCCAGCAAGTCTATCAAGTAACCATTTTCATTAAAGGGATCATATCCGATGTTAAGTCCTATGAACAAGACAGGGCTGACGTGCAGCTGAAACTGGACCTTCAGCTCGCGTCTCTGCAATTTTTCCAGCAGCGTTTCCTCAATCCTGAGAACGGACTCATGCTGCCAGGCCATCTTCCGCAATGGATAGCAGAAGCGATACGAGATCTTCTTCTCAAGATGAAGAGAGTTCTAGCAGAGTATGAAATATTAGTGATAAAGTATGGATTGTTGGAGACTACGGAGACTACGGAGGCTTCCGAGGAAGAATCTCTGGTCGGAAGAGAAAGGTGGAAACAGTCATTCCTTGAGCGAACGAAAGCAAAGCTTAAAGCATTAAAACTCAAAGGATATGACTGGTCGCTATTCGACAAAAATAAACTATTAAATGTGTTGCAGGAGTATAAAGACTGGTCGGACAGTCTGAGAGACCTGATGCAACATTTCTCGCAGGAGGCAGTCTACTCCATTGCCGGCACAGTATCATCTATGCAGACAGTAAGCCTGGAAGGAACTGGTCTCGAAGCTGTGGTTAAGAGGCAGATGTTGGCTTCAACAGAAACACCAAGCACATTCCACGGTCTCGAAGGAGAAATCATCGAACAAGGGCGTTCATCCAACTGTTTCCAACCGGCTGTTTGGAAGTATAACGAAGATACTATGCAAGTTATCGTCGAATACCATGAATACGACAGTCGTCTTAAGAGCGATGATCTAGACTCAGAAGAAATCGCAGAACTCAAGGCTCCTCTACGCGATCTGGCATGGCTGCTAAAGAACTCGACTTTTTCTGAAGCGACGCAGGATGCTTCTGAGTCCAACCAACCAACTATTTACTCACTTGAATGTCTAGGATTCGTCGATCAGCCAGAGAATGAACGGTGTGCATTACTGTACAGACTTCCTTCTTTAAGGGCCGCCGCAAACTCTGGTAATCTCATCACCCTGCATGAGTTAATAACAATGATCGATAATAGGACGAAACGAGTCCTCGGAAAACCATCTCTCGGTGATCGATTCAACATTGCTCACTGCCTTGCGCTGACTGTTGCAAACCTACATGGCTCACGCTGGGTTCATAAGAATATATGGAGTCGTGGTATCTTACTCTTCCAGCAAACAAAAAATACAGGCAGATCCAACGCATCAGGTGCAAAAAACGAGCAGACATTCACGAACCCCCGAAATGAGCACATGCTAGCTTTCCTCGGCGATTGGGGTTATGCCCGGCCGGTAGAGGCAGGCACTATGTTGCTTAGTGATTTCGAGGTTGAGCCCAACTTCTATCGCCATCCCGAGCGCCAGGGCAAGCCGACTCGCCAGTTTACCACAAAACATGACATCTATGCTCTGGGTGTGGTCCTGCTTGAAATCGGCCTGTGGAAAACCGTATCTCAACTCTTCGACCAGAATATACGGGAAGCACAGAAAAGCGGACGACTCCCGAAATCAAAGGACGTCCGCGCAGCGCTGGTCAAGTTGGCTCAATCAGAGGTTCCCAAAGATATGGGTGACACGTACGCCGCAGCGGTGGTGCGCTGTTTGACAGGCAGTTTCAGGAGTGGAAGCGAAACGGAATTGTCCATAGATTTTCGAGAAAAGGTGGTCGATCCAATTGCCATTGGGAAGAAATTATGATGGCGAGGAATGTATTCTAGCTAGCTTGTTATCCGGCCTTTCTTCTTTCAAACATTCGTAAGATCGAGTTGCCTTCTTGGAGTAGCTAACTCCTATCAGTCTTTAGGCTGCCAGCAGATGCAAAGAAGCGTCGATTAATCAGCGCGCGGCTGTGACTAAAAAACGAAGCGGCGCAGAGGCGGTCTGGATCTTCAGCTACCCCAAATCATCCAGCATTTATTATCAGTGATCCCCGCGTTAGTCTGCGCTTATTTGCCAGCTATATTTAACTGGGCACTTCTGCGGTTGAGGTTGGCTGTTCAGGCCCTAGTGCTTACGACTACGGTTGGGGATTGTGGTCAAGCCACACGACGTTGGCAAGATTGCCATATGGAGGGGCCACCCTTTTCGGAAATTAATCTCGTAAGTAGGAAATGCAATATCTATCTGCCCCAGGATCCCAAACCCTATTGAACTCAATAATCTGACTCTCTCCTCTATCCATCTGTGCTATACAGATAAACTTCCCTCACAGAGACCGCGGAAGCGTGTCGTCCTGTCGTCATGTCGAAACGAAGCGTCTTCACGACAGTTACTCCGCTCCCCCCATATATCACACGCGATACAGTAATCGAAACTCTCCACAATCATTCGGAAATGATCGAGCTAAACCCGCTGGTGATAAAGCATGGACGTTGCAAACCTCCCCCGATCGCTACTGCCGACGAATTTCACTGTATCTGGTATGAGCTGACAGATAGAATATCCTATTTGCCAGGGGGCATGGTCACTGGAAAGGTGAACTACAAAGCTTGCTTTTACGACCTACCACGAGGCTTACAGACCCATGTCTACGCACCCACCGGTCTGGATATCAAGGATAAATGGAGCATCTGCGGGAACATGCCCGGGGAGCCACGAGAGCCAGTTGAGCTAGGATTGACGAATGCGCCACGCGAAGGTCTATATCTGCGAGAGGATGTTGACATGCGATGCAACATTGTGATGACTAGCTTTGTCAAGCGGACGTTAAAAAGAGCGCATCAGGTCCTGGTTGATCGGCTGGTTGTGAAAGCAGATCTTCTGAAAGATCAAGCGAGCCGAACATTGCTGACGCAGGGAGAGTTATCTCCCCGAGTGACGATGAGTTCCCGTAATTCGGTGACCTCTGGCTACTCCAACCACTCAGGGCCAATGCCTTCCCCCGCGATCTCTGAGTTTTGCGGGGGCCAGGATCCCCGTGTTCGACATCTATCTACACTGTCTGCAGCGGAAGAACTACAAGCTGCTCGGTTAGCCACCGCCTATCTTGCACCAAATTCGTTGAATGTTGCAGAGGTTCCTGGATCACCGCCTCCGGGCTATAAGTTTGGCCCATCAGTGGGATCACGACCTGTTTGGCAAGGTTCTGGTCAAGAGGATGATAACTATAAGCACTCCGAACTCCTGCCAGCGCCGCTGAACCGCCCTGCATTGCGCCAGCAGCAGCAGAATCAGGAAAAGCCGATATATGAGATGGAATAGGCTATTTTTGCCTCATGTTATTGATGCCGTTTCCTTTTTTTTCGGTTCTCCACGGAGGCAGATGACGACGATCAGTGTATTCGACCTTTATAATTTGACAATCGCTAAGAATTGGGCTCTCTCCTTGTAAATGGGACAGCTTTCACGCTCTTTTGACAGCTATATCACTCATATTTTGCGATGACCATTTCTACGACAAAGACATCCAGACGAATGCCGAGCTTACATAAAGAGCTACGCACGAGGTCCACCTTGATGGACTATTCCTACGACTATATACCCCGGGATGGAAAGGAGTCGGATGGTTCAATTTAGCCTTTTCTAGTTTTTGTGTTTTTTAATGATCATATTCTAGCTAGCACAGCTTCTGGTCTGTTCACTTTGAAATTTATGATGGAAATCTCGTGACCAAGTAATTCATCTATACATGCTATCGAAATGCGATATGACCCGTAGTATACATTGCTCCTCTCTTGTACTCAACGTAACCTGCGTCATGCAGATGGGACTTTGAATCAATGCATATGTAAAACCAATAAAACGAATGAGGACTCCGGAAGAATAAACTGATCCCAACTAGACACTATCAATCAATAATTACCTGTTTGGGCGATCCATCATTCTGGGGCTGTCCAGAAACGCTCTAGCTCAGATGTCGCAATCACCAATCCGAGATGCTGGTTGGCTGAAAGCGACAAACCAACCCAGAGGCGCATTTATCGGTCATTTGGGGATAATATACTTCTTTCTGGCCATCTTCCGCATGCAGCAGACATCTTTCTCAAGGCCTTTCGCCACATCCCGTCGAGATTTTGTACAATGTCCTTCGCTCGCAGCTCGGTCCAATCGGACCGACTGAGTTTGCTCTGGAACTCTGGGGTACCTACGTTAGGCACGTTACTCCGTTGGGAAAGGCAATCCCGCGCGGGCACACTTACGACTTCATTCCCCGCAGCTTAGGACTCTCGCGCTCCATTGACGACGTTATCCGCAATTGTATTTTCCAGGGATGCTGTCGTGGACGGTCATCTGCTCACGGTCGCGCTTGGGATAAGCTCCGTTTTTTATACCGTCTGAGTGATGGCCACGACGCTCGAAGATAACTCTGGCAACAACGCGCACCCCTCTGACAGGAGCAATCGCAATGATCGAGATGAACGAGATGCGACAGAGCTCGAGGAGATCCATATAATGGACGACAATCAGAGTTCATCAAGCGATTCCGTTTCCTCGAATGAATACCGCATCACGCCTCGAAGGACACACTCACGGTCCAGTCGACAGAGCAGTCTTCGCCAGGATAATGGGCGGTTTCGCGCTATCAGGAAATTCTGGACGAGACATGTGGTGTTGACGGTGCCCCAGAAGTCGGGTCGAGATCACCTTGGTGAGTCAATTGTGATACCTTGATTGGCTTGCCGACGCTCTTTTCGATGATGGGACCACTTCGTGTTGCAGATACAGGTGTTCTGTATGATTGTCTCGAATCTCCGCCAAGCTGGTCTTTT
>JAPVCE010000042.1:2709316-2745315 GCA_029606265.1 Paecilomyces dactylethromorphus | reverse complement strand
AAAAAAAAAAAAAAAAGATATCCAGAGGTCCTCGTGTACCCAACAAGAAATAGAACCACATTGCACTAGTCCTTGAAGCCGTCCTCGAATAATAAACAACCAAGCTGACACTTGATCTTCATGTCCAGCTCTTGAACGGACTTTCCTCGCCTATATCCGCACCTCCGTCGCCACCTCCATAATTGGTGTGCTTATCGCGCAACTCTTCCGTCTGCAAGGTCAAACATCGCACCCGCCGCCGCGCCGGTTCGGATTCTTTACCGTTGGAATTCCTCTCTCTATCACTTGTCATTGCGTGGCCATTCTGATTGCCGGAATGGGTGCTCATCGGTTCTGGAGGCAACAGCACGCAATGGCTTTGGGAAAGGTATACGTCGGCGGGTGGGAGTTAAATTGCATTGCGGCATTGATAAGCGCGGTACGTTACACTATGAATGTTTGGCTTACCTTCTGCTGATATCAGATCACTCAAGGTGGTTATAACGATATTTGTTCTAGCAATAGCCATCTCGGTCGAAATTGGAGAACGCTGACGCGAGCCCGAGCTTCAGGTGTCGCGGCAAATACGTTCGTTCCAATACCACGATCCTGTTTCGCTGCTGGTGATCTGAAACAGTCGTTACAATATCTTAATAGGAAACGCCATGATCTTAGGCAACTTTATACCACCATTCTACTAGATCCTCTCCCTTTACATAGTATGAGAGGAAAAGTTACAAAAATTGGTATAAATTCCACTAGTGAGTCGCTTGGTAAGAATTACTAGTTAATTTGATCTAATAGCCAACCCTTTCAGTAGAACCCCTTTTGTTAGAGTTTTAATGACCTACGGGCATAAGGAGCAGTCAATTACACCCCGATTCCTCTATACAGGGTACAGGAAGTGAATCGAATGTGACATTTCTATTTGGTAGGAAAATACTACATAAGAATGGATTCGGGAAATTAAGAAACATGGAGAACCCCATCTAACATTCGGACATAAAAGATTTGTTGCTTCAACTTTTGAGAATTGTCATCATTGACCAGCCATATGTCACGTCAGGTCACATCATGTCATCCATCATACCCTCCGACACTCCTTCATGTCCGCGAGACATGCATTTATTCCTCATTCTCCTCGGCCTCATCAAGCTTATCCTCTCCAACAACTTCATCATCCTCCTCGAAAGTGTTGGTAGGAACGCTGTATAGCCGAACGACGGGCTTGTTGGGGTCTTTGACAAGAACATATTTCTTGAGCTTGTCACTGTTCTCTTCCTGCCCGTCATCCAGGCTGCGGATAAGGTCAACAATCGTTCGAACGATACCCCATCCGTTGGACAGGTTCAAGTTCATCTGGGTAGCGAAGTCGCGAGGCTTGTAACCAACGACCCCCAGGATGACGTGAGCAGCGGCCGAGCGGGGATTCACACGGGAAACGAATCCAAGCTTCATCATGTCTGCCTTAGCCAGGATAGCCTGCGTAGTCCATCGGGCGAGTTTGCAGCTGTTGTTCTTCATCTCAGTGGCTACGACAGCACCACGCTGGGAGGCCAGCTTGGTGCGCCAGTCAAGCGCACCACCGGAGCCTTGAGCCTTGCTGTCGAACTCATTGAGCGCTTTGATGAGCAACTGCTGGTCTTCTCCGCTGGCAGTGTTCTTCATAACTGCATCGATCTCAGTACGGACGATCAAGTTCAGCGGCTCCTCATCTCTCTCGAGAGAAAGGTCGAAACGACGATACTTGTAGGCTTTGGATGCCAGAGGTTCGGTCTCCTCTGCAGCGTTATAGAAGGGATTGGGATGACCGAATTCCACCTTGGCGGCGTCCGACTCGGTGACAGTTTGCAGTGCAAAGTTGTGGTTGATGACCGTCGCCTCCAGAGCCAGAGATCCAGGGGTATTGATCGTCTCCTGCTTGCCAGCGGTTTCGGATGCCTCCAGAGGAGCATCTGCAGCGTTCTCATTCACGGTCACGAGGTCGATGGAAGCGCCCTCGCGCTTGTCGAAGTAAATCTTGTTGCCCTGGCGAACAATAACAATGTC
The DNA here is from genome assembly GCA_029606265.1 of Paecilomyces dactylethromorphus. Classification (NCBI taxonomy): domain Eukaryota; kingdom Fungi; phylum Ascomycota; class Eurotiomycetes; order Eurotiales; family Thermoascaceae; genus Paecilomyces; species Paecilomyces dactylethromorphus. Next base: position 2,743,287 of record JAPVCE010000042.1, on the reverse strand, counting down.
CCACGAGTAGACACTACGAGGGCAACACATCAGCATCGACAGGATATCGGAGGTGGCAAACACAGTAGCCTCGTTCTTTTCAGCCAGCTCTTGGATGACAGGGTCCTGTGAAGTGGTGACGTTGTAGGCAGCGCGATCGAGGGACTGGAGTCTGCGCTCATGGCCCTTGACCGGCATCTTATCGTAGGAGCGGTCATAGTAGTATAGGAAACCATAGTTGTCGAGATCCTCACCATCAGGCGTCTCCAGGTTGAGCTTGGAGAGACGACTGAAGTCGACTTCCTCGATCACCTGCCACTCGGGGCGGATATTGACCGAGCTGTCGCGGTTGCGCTGAGGCTTGTCGTAATCCTTCCATCCGAAACGACGTCCGCGGCCACCACGTCCACCGCGCTGGTCGTAGTAGCGATCACCACCAGCTCTGCCAGCACCAACCCTCTGGAAAGCTCCTCGTCCGCCGCGCTGACCGATAGCACCACGCTGGCCACGACCACGGAAGATGGTACCGCCACCACGGCCAAAGGTACGAGTTTTCGTCGAAGTACGGGTGTTGTCGACCACGGAGAAAGAAGATTCATCTTCGGCAACTTGAATACCGGCGAAAAGGCTGGAAGTGCCAGCACCATACACTTGCTGGTCTGCATACTGTCAGCACGGAGATCTTCTCAGCTACCATATAGAAATGCAACTCACCTCTGTAGTTCCTGTTGTAGGCCTGACGACCACCTCTTTCACGGTCCTTTCCTTCCGACGTCCAGTCGGCCATGCGACCTAGCTTGTCACCCTTGGAGAAGGGGGCATATGGAACACCGTCGAGGCTGTTCTCAGAAGGAGTGGCGGGGCCCCACGAGTCCTCCGAGGGAAGGGCAGACACGATGTCTGCCAGAGATATAGGCGCCATATTGTTATCTGCACTCTTTGCTCTTCTGGACTCTGTCCAAAATATTAACCGACAGCGGAGCGGTGAGCTTCACAAAGAGTCGGCGGAGTTGATACGAAACGATGATAATTCGAAGTTTTTGTGTTTCTCTCCGCAGTTGGTGGGTTTTGGGCTTGGCATCCCTCGCCACACTTCCTGCACCGCCACCGATCGCCCTCGGTCCCATACTCTACTTATGAGGATCACCACTTGCAACCAACTATTCCACTCGAATCGACAGACCATTGTGGGGCGGTACGTCATCTCAATGGTATGACTCTATGCGATCAAGATAAAGGAGTCGCTTTATTTACGATGTGGCGTTTAGATCACAGCACACTCCCTGGTCATAACTCCCAAGTAATCTCAGCCGGACTGGCTCCGCAAAGGATGCTTGAATTCTCTAGCTGACCAGCGCTAGGACTGATTAAGATCTCCTATAATGATCCGCTGGGGTAGCTTGGGGAGAATGACAATAGCAGCTTTCTAGTAGCAGGAGTTTTCGAGATACCCTAATAGGATCATTATACCGAAATTGACATTCGTCTATAAGTTATGACTAGTGTACGTCTAACTACATACAGCATCTGCAAAGTTCGCGATAATAGAAAACTACTAACACCTTTCACCAGTGTTACGCTTCCCAGTCAAATCTGCTATATAAAGTAACCCGAGGCACCTTCTTCAGAAACACTGAAAAGGCCCGGGTCATATCTGTAACGGCAGCAGTGTCCCCCAAATCCTCAGTCATAGGGTCAAGCGCCTCTGGCTTCTCCTCTTTAGAGGATCACTATTAAAATCCTGCAGCTGCGGCCTCGAATATTGTGAAGTAGCCATCACCTGGTAGAGCCAACATTCACGCGCCATGAGTCCAGGACAATAAGGCATGTCAAAATGAGGCTAGCACTGCCTTCTAGGTCGAAAAAGCAGCTTCATGCGGATTCTTTTGAACCCGTTCGATAAAGAGATTGTTCTATTGGATTGACTCCAACAAAACTTCCAGATACAAAAGTCGTTCATCGAGCCGTCTCGGTTCATAGTTCCCTCTCGAATTCCGAGCTGTCCATTCCAGATGCCCAGTCGAAGATCAAGTGCTCTTCGCTGATCTGAGGAATCGGCACCTCACTGGCGTCGAACTCCCATGCTTCTTTTCTGGCTTCTCTGTTTCTCCGCAGATACAGCGGCATGGTCCACTCAGTCAACGACGCCTTCAAAGCTCCAGCGTCTCGGTTCTTGTCCCACCGTTTGGTGGAGGCTTTGAATGCTTGATTGACAAGATCTCGCCGGAGATCCTCATAAATTCTGAAAGACACGCTCGGTGGACGATAGGGATAACGAGCAAGGGTACGCGCGAACAGAATGGCATCATCCAACGCGTACGCTGCGGATTCATCCCGAGGTGGCATCTGCAAGGTAAAGAATGAGCTTACTCATGAATAAGTAATAGGTATAGGCAAGTGGTTCGTACCGCGTGTGCTGCGTCCCCAAGCAACAGGACTCGTTCAGAGTACCACTTTCCTCCTGGAGGCACTTGATAGACGGGATAGAGGAACCAGTCTGCAGGCAGATTGACAATCTCCCTGATACACGCGAAGGCAGATTTTGAGAAGCGGTCATGCACCTCTTCTCTAAACGCCATCTTGATCGCGTGTTGCGCCCTCCATTCCTGGCCGTATAGAAGTCGATTCTGCCTCACCAGGGCTTCATCATATTCGATAATAGCAGCCGCGAATAGCTCCTCTCGCTCTTGATCAAAATAGCTGAGCATCATGGAGCCATATCGAGAGATATTGAGAGCTGTGGTACGGAAATGAATATGAGACTCCACATCTGCCGCCCGGACTGTTGTCTGGAGGAAAGATATGCCCGTATACTCCGAACGCCGGCCGATGTCGACAATCCGCGTCCTTGTGGGCGAGTGTACACCGTCACAGCCCAGAGCTAGATCACCCGAGGCTATCGATCCGTCACCGAAGTGGATTATTACTTTGTTGTCCCTCTCTTCGCCGCCTACCACTCGTTTACCAAATGCCATCCTGATATTGCCCACCTTCTCCACCGTAGCAATCATCGCTAGCAAAAGGGCGATCCGCGAGACTCTGCGGCCCTTGAATCCTTTATACCCATGGCCATTTTTGTCGGCAAAGTTGACCGCCCCCAGGGCTCTTCCGGTCCGGATCGAGAATATCTCAATCGCATCGACTTCTGTCCCACTATCCGGGCCCATCTTGTCTAATTCATCCAGAATACCCAAATGAGCGAGATGCCTCTGTGCCACCGGGGTCAAGTTTATAGCCCCTCCGGAGGTAGACGGAACATCATGTTTTTCAAACACAGTGATTTGCACGTCTGGAACGATCGGCGAGAGTTCTTTGGATAGAGCAAGGGCAGAAGAAATGCCCGCAATGCCACCACCCAAAACTAGGATCTCACGCACAGGCATGGCCATTAACTTTTACGCAGCGAAAAGAGTGGAGATTTGAGACAGCACCTGTCGCATGCAATGCGAAACGGAAATGCGAAAGTGAAAAATTGAGAGCAAAATCACAAAAAAAAAAAAATTCACCAGGAGAAAGAATATGTCTGATAAAATTACAACCACCAAGAGAAAAAAAAAATATTTATTAATATGAGAAAACGAGGGGACACGACAATAATTTAGAGACGCTACTGCAGCCTGCTGCTACTTGTTTGACCCCTGTCAAATAAATCACTCCCCCGGTTTGAGCACGTCGTTGTAAATTATGGGGGATCCACCACCAACGGCCAGACCAGGGGAGGGCGTGGCGCATCTTCCGGGCGTGACATCGCCCCCAGTTTGTCGAACCCCCATCCTTTAAATTTTTTTTTGTTTGTTTTTTTCCCTCTCTTTTTTTTTTTATTTGCGGCGGCGAATGACAGCCCGCCATCCGAGTTGACACAACCGGACTGTGTCCGCGTGGCTGAACTCTTTTCCTGTGACGCCATTGACGTATTTCTACGAGGGTCACGTGTACGCCGTTGAGCTTCGGATGAGGCCGAAGCAGGCAAAAGTTTAAAGAAAATAGAGATTTGGATATAGGACGGAGGTACAACGAACTGACCCTCTAATAGTTGGCCCATATTATCGATCTCCGATATCAGTGGGCATTGGTCATGACGCGGACTGTCTTGGCAATCACACTACATGAGAAATTTTTCCTGCAGTTACCAGCAACAATACCTGCAGAAAATCTGTCAAGGAACCGTTGCATGATCTTCGTCAATCCACCTCCTTCCCCGCATAGGCGCGATTGCCGGATGATAATAGTTATGCAGCCTGTCCATTTCTCTCTGTAACATCAGACGATATGACCTATATTATAGCCTTCGGACCGGAAATTTCTGGTTAAATCGGCTGTGGTGTCCTGAAACCATAGGACGTGTCTATATGAGACAATGGGCACTAGTGACACTAGTGCCATTCAACGAACCCTTTATGGATATCAAATTCTTCAACAGGATCTGAAGAAGCTTCCAAGGCTCCTCTATGACTGTGAGCTAGGTGACTAACCGGTCACTAACCGGTTTTTTTTACCGAGTTCCCGATGTGACCAGTTAGGATGTAGTCCAAGCGAATTCTTCCAAGCCGATGATGGAGTACGGAAATCTTTTCCATGGATTCAGAAATTATGGAACACCGCTATTAGAACCACCAGTATAGAATAAACTCAAAGAGCATCCAGAGATAATGACAGAGTGACGTCTGCATTCACAAGGCTTCATAGATAGCAAAGATGAGTCGTATGTTTCAAACATCTTGTCCTATAGCGACCATCTCCGATTTCCGCCGTTCATAGAAAAGTCGATATGGCTCGAGTACATCACAAAGCGGCGCCACAGTCTGCCCGGGAAAGCCGGGCCCGCGTCCAGAAGACAGAACAAACCGACGGTGTCCCAGGTCTGCTGTCGCGCGTCTGGTTAGTTGGAGATCTTACCCGTGCCGTTAATCTTCACTCGGGGTTATGAATCATTGCGACATGTCGTATATCACCTTTGTGCCGTCCTGCATCCTATATATAGTAGAGCCGAATATCGCCGAGGTCTCGGCACTTCGTTTAAATTAAACGGGCAGAATATGACAGAGAAGGCCGCTAACGTATGCGTCTCCATCACCTTTTAGGAACCAGTGCCGGAACACATTAAAGTCGCCCCGGATTATGAAACACGCTACGAAAAAAATGCCCTCTCAGTCTCAGGCCACGAAGGTAGTTGCATTTGCATCTGGGGCTATTATTATTCCTCCGGGGCCACCAGTACCAGCACGAGAACCAGCACGACTGTCAGTTAGTCCGGACGTACTGCCGGAAATACCGAGGCTCCCTTGGCAGGCCCCTTATCGCCAGGAATCCACTAGCGCCAGTTACCTCCTTGGAGTTATCGATATGACCTTCATTGTCCAGAATCTCTTAGGGCTGTAATAGCCCTGGCAAGTTCCAGGAAGACAGTTGGAAAATTATTTTCATTAGGAGTTCCGGCGAAATTGGATTCTTTCCTAGAACCAGCAGATGGTTTTTAAGATATCCTCGATTCCTATTATAGAATGTTATATAAATATACCATAAGACGATTCTGTGACACGATTTCTCATCAACTGTTGCTGCGTCCATATGGAAAACCTCCAATTGCATCATTCCTTGCTGTAGCATTGCATATCTACATTACTCATACATAGAGCGCATAAAAAATAAAGCCGATGAGCTCTGAGTACAATGTTATATCCCGCCCTCGATCATAGTGAATTCCTACTGGTTCAATGTTTTGAAGGTAGACACTTACAATTAGCTCACTGAGAGAACAATCTCGTATTTAATAATTAACCCAAGGGGAAGGCATCCTTGGGATATAATGAATAGAGAGAAGGTGTTGAGCGCGTCAAAATTCTTTGAGGCTATCCCACAAGGTGAAAGATCAGGCTTCTTTCTGCATTGTTTTCATTATATTCAGCATTAAGGGTGCAGTTGTTTTAATATACAGTCCAGAATCAAAATAAGCTTATTTAAGAATACAATTCACGTGTTTGTGTTTCTATTCTTGTCATATCTCCATAGCGCTAAGATGTCTTGCATCTTTTATACAATCTCGATGACAGGGTGCAGTTTTCGTCACGCCAAGTCCAGATCTCGCGGCCTGTACATATTTGATTATCGATCCCACTTGATTTCTCGAACTCTGGTGCCCTGTCGCACTTGGTTAAGATAACGTGTCTGCCCCTTCGCATAGATCATGTGAACTAACCGACAATCATACCAATATTAAACAACCTCATTATCACATCTTATCTCATTGCGATGGTTATTTGTTTCCAAGAAGGCGGCGTACTCCGTATTGTGAGGGAGATGGATCTTCGGGAAGTAAGCCGGCGGGAAACTTCCCGAAAGACCGTTGACAGTAGTCTATTCCTACGTCATCCTAGGCCGATGTATACATGACATGATCGCGGGGCAATTATCTCCATGATGCACAATGCTCCATTTGGCATGAGATGTCACACTTCCCCAAAAATGCTGCTAGTGGAAAACTGCCGGCATTCCGGACTTGCGTGACAAAGCGGGCAGCACCCAGACTAACTAGGTATCTTCTGTATCTTTCTACCTGGCCGCTTATAGTATTCCTCTATATAACCGAGATCGAAATGCGGAGAGGTGGGATGTCTTTCTGAGCTAGCCAGAACTAGGGTCATAGATAGAGAGTTTGAGTGGAGTTCTTGTCGCTTGTGCACACTGTTGGTAGGCTGCATTCCTTGTCCTAGACCTTTTGGGCTGAAGCGTAATATGTCTGTCGTCATCATTTCTATCCGTTTCAATTGACCTATTGGCTCTGCCTAATAACCGTTTCCTTCTATTGAATACATACAGCATGGCGAGAATCATAGCATCCGGCGCGCTACGGAGCTGTCTGCTCCTTCAAGGTCATGCTCAGTTTCGCGCTCTATCCACAACTTCAGCGCGATGGAACGTGAGCAAGGAAAATCAAGAGCCTCATCTCAACTTTCGGTCGTTACTCTCTGCGCTTCGCGAGCAGGGAGATCTAGTTGATATCCAAGATCCAGTTTCCCCTAACCTTGAAGTTGCTGCGATTACTCGGCGGGTATATGAGACGCTCGCCCCTGCTCCTCTTTTCCATAATGTCACCGGCGCAGATACGAAAACTGGTCTCTTCAAGATCCTAGGAGCACCAGTTGGGTTGCGGAAAAGCCAGAGAGAGCGATTCGGCAGGTTAGCCATTCAGTTGGGACTGCCAGTAACGAGTAGTCCCCGCGATATCATTCAGAAGTTGATCGACACCAAAAACGGGAAGCCACTTCCTCCTGTGCCTGTGTCGGATGCGCCGGTTAAGCAGAACATTCTCAAAGGGGACCGGATCGATCTAACTAAATGGCCTATTCCACGTCTGCATGCTCTGGATGGGGGTAACTATCTGGGTAGCTATGGCTTCCATGTCGTGCAAACGCCAGACAAGTCCTGGACCTCATGGTCCATCTCTCGTACCATGCATATTGCTCATGAGCCACGTTCATTGACGGCTCCTGTTATGGCTGGGCAACATATCGCCCAAGTTCGCAAGGCCTGGATCGAATCTGGGGCCGAGGACACCCCATGGGCTCTTGTTCTCGGTGGTCCGCCAGCCGCTGCATTCGTAGCGGGTATGCCACTACCGGCGAAAGTCTCAGAAGATGGATATATCGGTGCTTTGTGCGGTTCTCCTGTAGAAGTGGTCAAGTGTGAAACGAACGATCTCTACGTTCCCGCGAATGCAGAGCTGGTAATTGAAGGTCGGATTAGCAGTTCCAAGAAAGTTCCAGAGGGACCGATGGGAGAATATCATGGTTATCTCTTTGAAGACAAACCAATTAACGAGCCTTTATTCCAGGTCGACTGCGTGACCTACCGCAACGATCCCGTAGTTCCTATTTGCGTGGCAGGAGCCGCTGCCGACGAAACGCACACAGTATGGGGCACTGCCATCGCCGCTGAAATAATGGATACATTGGAGAAGAACAATTTCCCTGTTGATTTCGTGTGGATGCCCTTTGAAGCTCAGAGCTGCTGGATCGTGGTCAGCGTCGACATCAAGAGGCTGGCGGAGATGAAGATTGACGCCAACGAACTCTCTCGCCGAGCAGGAGATATTATTTTCAAGACCCACGCCGGATGGGAAGCGCCTAAGGTCTTATTGGTGGGAGATGATATCGATATCACTGACATTAATCAAGTTGTATGGGCATTGGCGACGCGGTACCGCCCTGGTGCGGATGAGCATATTTTCGGATATGTCGAAGGTATCCCCATGCTGCCATACATGACCCGAGCAAAGAAGCAGAAGCAGATTGCCAACTCAGGGATTGGTGGGAGAAGCGTGATGAATCTGCTGCTTCCACCGGAATTTGAGGGAAAGAGAGATTGGGTGCCAAGCAGTTTTGCAGGTGCTTTCCCCGAGGAAATGACGGAGAAGGTAGTGAAGGAGTGGAAGAATTGGTTCCGGGATGAGTAAAGAGAGATCCATGATAGGTAAGTGTATATTATAACTGGATCACAAATTTCATTACTCTTTTGAAGTCATGAATCGAAGAGAGAAGCCTCACGCTGCTGAGAGAACGATGTCGCAGACATTATACAGCATTTCGATGTCTAGCAGCGACTGTAATATAAATGTTAAAACGCGAAAACATTATAAATGAAAAGTACGAACCACATCATATCTAATACTATTACCCTAGGAACCTATTGTGTATTTGCCTAGACGAAGTCATAGTCATGCTCAGACAATCATCTGCTTCTGACGCCATCTGAGTAGATTCTTTGCACTAAACCAGCTCCTTACCATACAAGGAAATGATAGGTAGATCACGACATCTGGGCAAGGAATAAACCCAGCAATATTCAAGATGAGAGTTTTGAAATTGTAGAGCTTGATTGGCTCTAAAAGCCTTTAATTGCTTCCTTTGATCCGTTGCATGTATGAAGGTCCACGTCCCCGCAAGCACACGGGGATGCGTATATCTGGTAAGAACATACCCGTTTCCAAGCATCCAAATATCATACTATAGACTATTATCCATCCCTTAACTCCTAACAGATCCTACAATATCTATCTGGGATACAGAGATATTAATAATACAACAATGCCCCATCTCCAGAATCTTCCCCGGATGCTCCTCCGTCCAAGACTGTCTCCTTGCGGGACCCAATTTTCCTTGCCAGAGACGTTCTCCTCAATATTCCCAAGAATTAACGCCTCCCATACTGCGATAACAACCCGAAATATCAGCAACATCTCCCGCCTTCGTGTCCCCGACGGATCAGAGCTATCTCCAGAGACACGACGCCTAGTCACCCAACACCACCACGACAACTGGGTGCGCGCATTTTCCCTGAATCCCGACACGGCGCGTCGCTTCGTTACTTACTATGAAGATCTTTTTACGAGTCCCTCCGCCCGACTACCTCTCCGAGAGCGTGAGCTTATTGCCGTAATAACCTCTGCAACGAACCGATGTGGTCTCTGCACCGCGAACCATACACTCAGTCTCAGCGCTGCGACGGGCAACGACAGAATCCGTGCAAAACGCATTGCAGCCGATCATCACCTGGTCGAACTGAATAAGCGGGAATATGCGCTGGCGGGGTTGGCGGAGCAGTTGACGTTAGCACCGCGAGAGATATCAGCACAGCATCTAGATCAGTTGAGACAGGTCGGGTTTCAGGACGAGGAGATTCTGGAAGCAATTGAGACAATTTCGTGGTTTAATCATTCCAATCGTATTACTATTGCCTTGGGCATCGTGCCAGATCAGCGGTATTTTGAATAGAGAATTTTCAGGAAGGCCATGTAATTGAAAGAGCTAGTTCAACAGTATATATCTTGCTGAGCATGAAATACACGGGCTATTGATATGGTTACTTCATATATCATTCCATGAGACTCACTAGTATGCAACAATGGGAGATGTTGAATTATGTTACGATCCATAGTATTTGTCGTTATAGACAACAATGAAAAAAACTTATCCAGGGTTGTAAAGTCTCATCTCGAGATATAAATACATTACATGAAACCCACTTTTTAAGTAGTGTAGAAAGCACGAGCAATCTCCTCGACGGCGACGCCGACGATACCGAATCCCACGATCTTCCAGATCCATGGGTTCTCCAGCTCATGGAAGGAGGGCCAGAAACTGTTCTTCTCGCGACGGTACTCCTGCAGCTGGACATACTTGACCGCATTCTCGCTCTTGTAATGCTTCTCCTGGTATTCCTCGGTGGCTTTGTCACCACCCATGTGGCGGAGGAGGACGTAGTTAGCCAGTGGTCCAACGAAGGTGATTGGATGGAATGAGCCACTGGCGCAGAGCAGTGGGAAGGACAGATGGACCAGCGTGTCACCGAGGTAACTGCGTTCTCGCGTTAGTCCTGGTGTTAGATGCAGAGTTTGTGGGAACCTAATTACTTACTTAGGGTGTCTCACTACGCTCCAAACACCCTCACGGCAGAGATCGTCATGGACCTTAGTGTATGATGAGAGCTGGAAATCGGCCAATGTCTCCAGAGTCAATCCAGCACTAAAGAGGCCGACGGCGACTCCGCGCAGTACATTCTGAGCATCCGGGTGTAGCGAGACGGCGCGGTCCACTACACGGAATGGAACAGTAAATGGCAGAGTTATGGCAGTCTGGAAGAGGATTTCTGGCAGGAAATGGGTGAAGAAGGCCTTATTCCAGAAATTAGGCTGCTTCTTATCCTGCTCGTAGCGTGGATCATCTTTGCCGCCGGCGATGGTCCTTGATGCGACACGGTAGAACAGTCTCAATCCCCAGGTAGTGACACCACTCAGGAGCAGCTTCTCAGACCACGAGAATGACTCCCAGACAGTCCCCAGGGAGATATCACTATAGCAGATGGCTCGGCCGACACTGCTCCACCATGCATTGATGACAGGAGCAAGCGGCCACATCCAGTCCTTGATCTCAACTATGTCAGTGGCTCGCGCGACAATATAGCTAGCAGCAGAGAGCCCCGAATGCAGTGCAAAAGATGGCAGGATAGTCGATTTGAAGAGACCAACATCAAGTGGTGACAACGGGAAGTCAGACGAGGGCGTGCGGAGAGGATTCACAACCCCCTGCCTCGAGGAAGAGGATCCTGAAGCCGCCATTATGGGAGTATAAGAATCAATGGCTCAGGGTTGATGATTCTCTAACCTTTCTTCAAGATTAAAACCGGAAAAATTCGAGAAAGAGTCATCACATATTTTGTATTATCGAACGTAAGACCTTGATGTCAGAATTATGTAAATTGAACAAGTTGGCATCAAATAATACAAAATGAAATGGAGACGGATCAAGAGGAATATAATCTCAAATTTCCCTTCAGATAATGTAGAGGTATCATTCAGTATCTCTATAAAACGATCCAAAGCGTTTCTGGTCTTCAAGATATCCTACTTATCTCCTATTAATTTTGGATAGCAAGATAAACAAAGCTCTCACGAACGCATCATGGCAGAGAAAACATCGATCACCATAGACGCAGTGTATGTGAATCACTGTAGAATTAATAATAATATGGGAATTATCTTGTTGGTGGTCATTTTTCTCTCCTCTTCCCTTCCCGCGAGATACCAACCGAACAGGGAATGACGAACAACGGTAGTAATCTTTTTATTCGCTTATGACTACCAATACAGTGGAGTAGAATAAACTACAGTAGAATAAACTACAGTGGACTAAACTTTCCGACTCCTCACGACCCTAATCTCAACGTGCCATTAATCCGCCCACCTCGTGCTAGTCCGACTGTCAGATAGCGAACGCGCGAAAGGTTATTGGACACTCCTTTAATGAAGCCTGAAGCCCATTCCCGGTCAATAAGACAAGTCATAAGAAAGGGGCTTCCTCAATCTCGCGTGGTAACTCCTGAGCTGTAACAGCTGGCGACACGGGCCGCCTCGGCTCGCTTCGGTCTACTCCGTGCGATCTTTCTAGTCTCAACAGCTCACTCCCCACCAGCCTGGAGGCCCGCGTCCTAAAGAAACAGACGGTGTTTTGGCGTTTGTGACAGGTCCAAAGTTTCTTACAACGCTGAATATCATCTAGCGGCCGCGCCGAGACATCACGGGTACGGAACCTTCCATACACCTCCGTACTGCAAGACAACTACGCCAACAGATGATCTATAGTAAACTGAATACCTGTGATCATCGAGCATATGCACAAAAAAGAACCAGATTGAAAGTGGCAGCTGAACCCAGAGTGATAGAGCCACCTGCCCTCAGATAGGCGGAACAGATCATGGAGCCAAATCTGCAGCGCGGATCGGTTCCCGTGATCTTAGGGCAGCATAGTGGAAGATCAATTAATATATCAAAGATGTCATCTCTGTTAAAAAATCTGTAAAAATGATTCGGGGTTATCAACGCACTCGCCTGGTAAGATGTATAATCCTCTAAGCCTACAATAGGCTATGGAGCGGTCGTAACTGCACCTATCGAGTATTGCTGTCAATTGTCGTCTAAACTTGACCATTAGATGGATGCTATATTCTCTCTCTGCACTCCACGTGACCCTCTGACGATCTCCCAGAGACTTGAAGAGGATGGATTCCCGGCAAATGAGTCCAACGAGCCCCGACGACAGTGATGCGCTCCGAGACAGGCATGAGGGGAGTAAACCACCCAAATCTCGTCCATCTCCCTCATGCATTCCATGTCGGAGAAGGAAAGTAAAGGTGAGCGTCACCACGGCAGACTCATCATTATATGGACCACGACTGATATGTGATTCAACGTGTGCACTTATACTGATCGTATAATAGTGTGACCGGTCGAAGCCCTGCAGGGCATGTCGTAGCAGGGGGACACCGGAGGCATGCCAATACAATACCAATAGCGAAGACCGTTTCTATATGTCCCAAGCAGATATCATCGACAGCCTGCGGGATGAGGTGAGCCGCTTAAGAAGGAGATTGACAAGCTTGGAGGACGGGACGCAACCAGAGGTCTCTTCAATGACGGAAGCTCAGTCTCGCCGTGCACCATTGACCGAGCACCAGGCGGTTATCCGGGATGCGACCTTACGTACGTCAGCTCTTGTCGTGGGAAGGTATGAAGCGTTGGAAGCTTTGTACACCTTTATTGCATCAGCACCCCTTGATCTGGTGCAGGATGCAATTATCCAAATAAGAGGTGGAGCTTCAGTTGAAGCTGTCGCAGCTCGTATGGTGTCTCTTCATGATGGAATCGTAGGAGGCTAGTACGGTATTTGGACCTTCCATGCAGATGAGAACCATGCGTCTGAGGGTGATATGGAAGAGAATCCGGTAGAGGGGGCAGCAGACAAAAAGACGAAAAACTGGTTTTAGAAAGCTAATGTATATTTCGAACAAACACCAAAGTCGGAGCGTCGGCATGGCCATCGGCACGGAGACGACGTACTCCAAAAACATTCCCGCTACCAAACAGTTAGTCCTTCGGTATGGTATGATGCTACAATAACAGAAACAAATTTTCCAATGCGGGTTCCTTGAGAGTTCAGTGAATGGCTAGGAATGAATGGACCGTCCTTAGGATGGTGGAAGGAGAGTAATAAAGAATTCAAATATTCACGGCATATATAGTCAGTCGAATCGAAGAAACAGGTCTTGGTTTCTATCAAGTGACGAATCATGAATTGTAAGCTTAAATATCCAAGAATAAACAACAGGCATTGACACACGCGATAAATAAGTCCAATTTAATTATGCACATGTTGGAGACTCCCCACCCTAGGGAGCTCCTGACGAATTTCTCCCACGCCTCCTAAGCGAGGAGGTCCACCCACAGAGATAAATAGCCTGAACTAGTTGCTAGAGAACTCAAGAGAACTCAACCTCAGCGAGCCAGTGGGCTTCAGCTCTAAGAGCAGGTCCCGAAAAGGTGAGCTTCCAGCGGGACGTCATGAAGAAAAAGCGCAGGCGACAAATGGCGGCTACCCGCAGCATAACAAAAGTGAATATTGTAGAGAGGAAAGACCCGACCTCACAGTGAAGATTGAGCCTGCGCTCGAGGGTTAGTATCTACATTCAAGCTACAAATCGTTGTTCCTCACACCGGTAGTCTGCACTCACAGTTAAGGAGGTCATAGGGACGGTCGTGAGAATTTCATTTAAAGCATCCAGTGCAGCACCCAATATAACATCATGACAGCATGTACGAATGGTTAAGGCAAGCCGGCATACGTTTGCTTTTATCTCTAATTATATTTGACCTTCTTAACTAATAACCTCAAATAGTAAGATTATAGGTTCGCCAGCCTAGGTGCCAGTTCTGTCGGATATATTTGTTTTCGTCTATATATTCGATATAAATATCATGTCATGTATCTAGAATTCCATATAGAAGCTGTGTACAATGTATTGAAGCTATTTGTTGATGCATCTACAATGATGGAGGCAGCCAGCACACCCGCTTCCCGCTTTCATCATCCAGATGAATTTTCTAACCACGCGCCGACAGTGACTTCTCGCACCAAAACTCCATTTCCATCTCCTATGTGCTTCATTATCGAAAGTAAAGGTAGTAGTTTAAAACATCCTGAATGGTGAGGTATACCTGCCTCATTGCCGTATTATGTATTCGAAACCGAAGAGCGCCACGCGACTATGTACCTTTTATCCGAGCCTTTGTCCATCTCCGCACGTATGCGACACGGTGGATGCAATCAACGAGTAAGTTAGGATACTCTTTAAGAATACATCATGTCGTCAGCGGATCTTGAAAAACCAGAATCTATTTTTGTGCCCAGCACACTGCTGATGCAGTCCATGAGCTCGAAGTCCTCCACAACGGCACCGAATCCGTAGCACCGAATCTTAGCAAGCAGGGTGTCCATGACAGCTTTCACATCTTCTCGGGTGAGTGTGGGGTACAATTCGTGGTTCTTGAGACTCTGGAGCGCCATGATGGGTGTGATCTGACCGTCCGTAACAAGTTGACGACTGAGGTTCAAGAGTGTAGACAAATTGGCATGCGGTAAGTCGTAGGTTCGATGAGGATAAGTTTGATCCGGCGTGGTGTTAGCGATATGAGTTGGTGGAGGACAGGAGGCCATCAATGCGTGACCAGAGAATGGCATATCATCCTCATCAGGAACCTCTGTAGATCTTCGACAGAGATATTCAGTATGCACGCGACAGGGTCCTTCGAGTCTGTAGGTTCATTAGCAGGTGTCTCCACGCTCAAGTAGCGGATCTACATACGTGAGAATAAAGTCGATGCCAAGCTGCGGGTCTTTCTCAAATATTCCAGGTACCTCGGCTACTCCCAATCCGCTGTCCGCTTTCGACGAAAGATCAAGCTGCCCAGGTTGCTCACTCTGGCTTATTTGAATTCCCTGATGTGAATGCTGATGTGAATGCTGGTGTGAATGCTGGTGCTGGTGCTGGTGCTGGTATGAAGGACCATTATTCGGCGGCACTTCGAAACGGTCACCACCACTGCCACCTGGAGAGGAAATCGTGGTGGGAGGAGTCGTGAACAAGGGCGGTGCACCGGCACTCGGAAGACCGCCAGACTGAGAGCCTGTGCTGCTTCCTGCAAAGGATCCTGGCTGTCTATCCCTCTTGCGACGTTCAAGTTCGGCTTCGTAATTAATACCGTGCGAAGCCAATATCTCCTTCAGAATACTATTCTCTTCTCTCAGCGCATACAGGGCTTCTCCGTGCTGTTGTAGCGATGCATGTGCGGAAGCAACGTCAGCAGTATAAGCCTCCCTTAATCTTGAAACCTCGGTCTCAAGTGCTCTGATATACTGCTCTTTACGTTCACGGTGTGTCCTATATGGCTTGTCAGGTACTCCTCTACTGCATAGTCGCACCTGACGTACCTCTGGGCCTGTCGGTTCAGCTCTTGTCGTCTTGTCTGTGCCGGCTTGCTGTCGGGCTTTGGGCCTCGACGCTTTGCAGGTTGGCCATCTAGTTGACTAATCAGTTGCTACCACTTTCCAACATGCAGAGAGAACACGAACCTCTTGTGACCTTCTTCTGGGCCCCGAAAGCTCTCAGAAAGCTCATATTCATGAGCGACGGAGTCTTATGGACGGCTTGAGGTGGTTGGCCTGTTACAGTGTCATGCGCCGGGTCTCCTGTCATGGGCCGAGCGAGAACGGCCGACTGACCATCCTGCCAGAAGAGCTACTTCAGCCTTCAAAACAGATATTATGGCAGTCAGTGAACTCACTCGGGCATCCATGGAGGAGAAAAGTGGCGCAAAGAGTGTAAGCTCTCATCATCAATGCAAGGAAAATGACAAGGTGTCAAAGACAAGACAATGCTTTCGCAAATAGGCAAGGATGTTAGACTATGAATGATAGGCAAAAATGATAGGAGTAAGTGAGAGAGCTGTGCTATATCCGCAAGGCAATACCACTTCTGGTCCCAATCGCGAGACTGGACGACTGATAGCACCGGCTCAAGGTGTTCCTCAGGTATCCTCCCATAATGCCACAGATGTTCAGACAGCCAAACCCACCAGGTTACGAGACACTACTGATGCAGCGGATGTTTCGCACAAGGGTGATCTTGACTGGGGATGCAGAATCGGATGTACCACATAAGACACTGTCAAGGGATGTGATATTCATGTCTTGCTAATTAAAGCAGGACATGGAATAATAGCTGCCTACAGCCGTACTGGCTGAAGACATCGCGATCTGGTGATTTTTTGCAAATCATGGACTTACCATATGGGCCACCATATTGCATATTCTGTCCAGGTCCACCCTGGTCGGGAGAAATTGAACCACCTCCCGCAGAACTCATTGTGTCCTCAACAATTTCCCTCAACAGCGGCTGTCTCTATGTGATCGTGGGACTAGCGCAACGGCGACGGATCTCCTGGGGTATGTGAGCTTTCCCAGATGGCTTGGGTTATTCAGAAGGTCGCCGGTACCTCACTGTCTGTCAGCAATCGTCAAGAATGGAGCTCAAGAGACAATGGAGGACAAGCTCACCATAAGTAGATCCAGCAATTTGCTCTGCAGTCACTCCACAGAATCCCGAGCGTGCTGTCCACGACGAAAGTTGCAGGAGGACGAAAAAAAGTTAACGGGGCGTCGGCCTTGATTATCTGAAGATTTCCGCGTGGCAGGCGGCCGATCCGAGATAGATAACAAGCGGAAAGCTAGCGAGGACGACCAGACGGACGGATTCACAGGAGGTCCGGCCGGTGCAGCTGCTAAGCGCCCTACATCAACCTCGATTGTTGGTAAAAAGAAGATCGAGCGGACTAATTAGTCGCGGACCTAGTCTGGCAGACCGAGGTCTATTAACATTGATTCCAGGCCCAGGGGGCGCAGGACTGGCTCAAGCTTTTTGAGACCAGTCTTCGGCAGTGTCGTTTCTGTGCCGTGCTATGATGAGATCGTTCATCTTTGCTCCAACAGATACCCGCGCCCACACAGGGCTGTACTCCCGGCTGAGTTCCGTCTGTGCAACCCCGGCCAAGAATCTGGACGATCGGCTCTGGAGACACGAGAAGAACCAGGGATCACATAAGGATACGATCTTTTCTCGAATGACTGAGAAGGGACTCATCTGATGATCCATAACACTAAGGTCCCTCGTTTCGTTGCACGCATCCAACGGCGCCCTTTTCCCGTAGCCTGTAGCCTGTAGCCATCTAGACTCTCGACATCATAGCGGCGACCCGCGGAGGAGGCCAATAATGCCGTTGATCGTCCGATAATGGCAGAGCTCAGTTCCCCACCGCAGCCACCAAGCCAGTTTAACGCACGATCGAATCTTCGTTCCCAGGGCTCTCTCTGCCTTTAGTCCGGACGGGGGATCTCATCCATGCAGACTGATCCAACCGGCTGCCTCACGATCTGGGAGATTCTCCGGCTTCTGATGTCGAACTTCACGATTCGCCGGATGTACCTCAATTCGTACCGGCGCCAGAAAGGCCTCCAGCAAGTCGGGAACCGGCCGTCTCGCAAGACGAAACTTGTGGGTTGATGGGTCACGATCCCCGCAGAAATCGCGCGCCGCGCAGCCCACTTGGTTTTCAGCCCAGCCATGAGTTCCAGTAGGGGATCGAGCGTCCCAATAATCGGCGCCCGTGCGGATCTCATATTATTACCTCTGGCAGCCGATCCAGGCCGTGGTGGGTGACGGTTTTTGGGGCCATGAAAAATGGTAGCACTTGCGCCTCCCAAAGACATCTTAATTCGACCTAGGATCTCCATTCGAGGAGTTCGTTATGGACGGACCGTCCGGGATCGTACGATAAGAGTGGGCCGTCCCTTATTTCTTGTGAACACTGCGTTTCCGACAGCTCTTTTTCTGCGCGGGACGGAGGCGGGAAGGAATGAGAAACGGGATCCCCAGAGAACCGTTGCAGCGTTTCCAGTCATGATTGGCGGGGGACTTCAGCTGAGAATAATCCTGCGTTCTGTACTCCAAGGATAGGAAGCAATGTCTCCATGACTCGCAGAAATAGAGATCTCTTGCTGTGGTTGGCGTGGATAATCTGAGAGGATAAAGAGTGGCCCCCATCTCTGCGCCGGATCAAGCTGAGCAGAGAAAATCTTCACTATGGAAGAGAGCCAGCCACCAGAGAACCAGGGGACACTCTGTCGATTGGCAATGCACATCCCCTATCTCTTTCCGGAAGGCCATGACTCGCACAAGTGAGCCCTTAAGTTTTTGACTGGAGAGAGTTTCGTGGTAGTTTTTCGCCAGCGAACCTTGGGACGGTCGACGGCACGTCCCGAAAAGGAAATGACGGACCCTTCGCTTTTTTCAACGACAGTCGCAACGAAGATAGGAGACAGACCCCGCCACCATCACGACGTTCACTCCTGGAAGCAGATGTCATCCAGAAGAACATAGAGATTTGCCAATCCACTAGTTCTGTGGATCTGTCCGTGGTGATCCATCATGAGGGCGGAAGAGAGGAGCCCTCCCCTTCATGAGACGAACAGAGATCCTTGTCCACGTTTCGGCACCCAGCCGGGCAAAGGATGATGCCAGGTATCACGCGCTCGTTGAAGCAGCCGCTGCGTTTGAACCAGTATCTCGACACAATGTGTTTCCAAAACAGAAAACGAGCCTGGATACACGAGTCAGAGACGATGGATCCACCAGCTCTACAGGACCCCCAGCGCCTGATCAAGAGGGGAGAGTGAACTCTGGAGACGAATTGGAAAGCATCATTCCCATCTGTCAGTCGCCTGAACTAAGCAATGAACAATTCCTAGCTACAGATCAAGTACCTACCTTTGTGGAACCCGACGAGGTAGTGTCTATCTCGTCAACAGAGCTACCACCAGCGTTTCCTAAGGGCGGGAGACCATGCAGTCTCCATCAAGCTCCTTCCCCCAGCTTCCAGGTCATTGACAGGATTGTGGATCCAAAGGAAAACGCCCTACGCAGCCCAGAGTCACAACGCTCTCGCGTGTCGGATTCTTTGGAGACACCATTGAGTGTCATTCCGGATTCCCAACCGCAGCCGCCACCTAGAGAAACAGATGCCAGGCTTTTGGAGCATGCACCAGTAGCTGAGGTACAGGTTGAAAGTTCTTTTCTCATAGAAGTCAGTCCTGCAGTGAAAAGGCGCCGTTTGGACACGACATTATCGTCATCATCAGCCGAAGATGGAACCCCGGATCTACGCATACCTTCCTCCTTCCCAGACTCAGAGAAGGACATAGAAAACAGCAGCCAGGAGAGGGCTTTTTCAACACCACGTGTGGCCCCGGCTCAGCGGTCCACAACAGGAGAGCCTCCCCCGCAAACACGAGGGATTCCTCCTAAGTTTTATCATTCTTTATCATTGGATGTTCTTCCCATAGCGCTTCATCCCCCTCCACCACCCGTCTCGACAGAAGCATTCGAGACGCATATTACGCCAACTTTGCGCATGCTCGCGAAACGCCTCAAGGGCTCACGCACGTACCAGCCCTTGAGACAGACAAGAGAGCCAGATAAGCTAGAAAGGGGATTCTGGTATGTACGTATCGACATTATGGACCAAAATGAAGGGCCCGAGGGGGGCACAGCCCAGAATGGAGAAGAGAAGAAGCGGCAAAACGGCCCATATGAGCATTGTCCGACCGATGCGAATCAATGGTCCCTTTCCTTCTTTACTCGATTCTGGTCCTTCTTGACGGACTTCATCGTCAAAGAAGGCCGCGCCGGCTGGGGCGTTTGGTGTATACTCGAAAAAGCGTCTACGAACGAGACTAGTAACAAACCAGCTGAACAGCCAGAGGCATCCAACAATACCGCACATCAAGATCGTCCCTATCTCGAGGAACAAGGCACTACCCGCAGATCATTGACTTTAAAAGTCTACACATGGGGCGAAATCATCCCGCACGTATACCTTCTTCTTTTCCTAGCAAGCGAGCGACGTATACGTGGTATGGGAGCACAGTGGAAGGATGGTATGGAAAATACTGTGATCGAAATGCCATAGCTCCCTTTTCTCGAGTATGTAGATTTCAAATATATATACACAAGCAGTAAAGAGAAATATCAATCTCATTGACTCATTACCAGGCTTAAAGACCTAGCACGTGTATTGCGAAAGCTAATTGGCTCTTGCTGAGTTGCCATTCTTGTCATCTTATACGCATTTTGGGGGTGAATATTGGCGTGCAAATGTAAGGCGCTTTAGCTAGATCCCCGGGGCTTATAGCTATATAAGGGGTGCCAGCCCGTAACAGCCTGCCGGCTATTACTTTATAGTCTTTTTGGACGAAGGGCTTTAGGTATAGAGGCTGGCTGCCTAGATGTTCCTTACAGCAGAGAGAATATTATTTGAAATATTGAGAAAAATTGGCACGGTGACCCATTTGCCACCTTTTGCAATCGCCTCCTCAAGATCCACATATATCATCTGTAGTATTTGTAGCAGTCTCACTGTGTCTCAGATAACTCAGCTAGCAGTTTTATTCAAGTCACTGTCCTTTACTCTAGTTGAATTCTGTATAAATAAATCATGCATTGTATCCAAGAGCAAAGTTCCGTTTATCGTGGAAGCCTATATATACCCCTCTCTTCATTTGCTTAACCCACAGGCCTGAACACATTGCTTATTGGAGATTATGAAGCAATCATTCAACGCGCCTAGAGGGGTGGGATCTTCACCACTTTCTCCTACGGACATTCCAGCGCAACCCTCGGCCTTCGCGTTGTAGCACGACAAGAAAGTTCCACCCTCGCACTGGCGACGTTCGAGTTCGTGAACAGAGGAACGTTCAACAGTGGCAGGAGTGGCAGGAGCCGAGGCGGCGAGCGCAGCAAGTCCGGCGATCATAAACTAGAAGCCTCCGTTAGAAACAAATCGGGAGTAGCTTATCAAGGGCATTCATCCAAGACATACAGTAAGAACGGCCTTCATTTTGACAGATGAAGTGAATCAGAAAGCCGGGACGGTATTGTCAGGTTATAGTATAGTAGAGAAATGGAAGGATAATATTGGAAGATTGCAGTTCAGCGAGCAGATTTGAAGATCAGCTTGATGATGATGAAGCAGTGTGATATCAACAGGCAGCACAGAGGTCTTATATACCCTTGATCGGAGGATTTTCGGTGCTGGCAACTTTCCAATACTCGGAGATAAGAGAAAACATCTGATCATTAGAGTTTCATCTGATAACCTTGCTTCTATTAGCGTTTCTTAGATGCTACATTACATCGTAACTATAGTCATAGCGTGGGATGTTTCTTTCTTAACCGATACAAGTCGGGAAAGTCAAACGCCACTTCTTGACCTCCATCTCTAGTATAAATCAATCCCAAAAAGGTATATGTATCTTTCGATTCGATAATGAATTCGTTTGACTAATTTATTATCCGAATCTGTCATTTGTCTCTGATATTAGTATGCTGCATCCGCGGTCATTGCTTAAGGCGTAAGCAAAAGATGTTTTCTCAACCTATCGAAGTGAGGACTAGACCTGGCTCAAAGATATGAGTGGTTCGGGTTTCACCCGGGAAAACCCCCAAATAATCAGTTTAAAGAAAATCACTTCCAACTCAAGTTAAACCTAATTATGTAATTCCCAGTTTACCATGGTTCTAGCGGGTTAGGTTCAAATCTAAAGACTGCGCCGCAGCAGTTTGCTAGAAGTTGATGAACAATTCACGTCGGTTTGGATCAGATTTTTTTTTGCTTGAATAACTAGTCCAAAGAGGATAGTAGTCAATAGTAATTACGACTGTATCTTCTCAGCCAAGAAGCGTCACAAATTCTACAAATTAAACGATTGTTGTTACCATGAGATATTTACATCTCCCCAAAACTTTCTCTAGTACGGCGGAGTGGATCTATTGTTATGACCGAACTCCCTCGGACGATCCGGCGAAGACTCTTCCAGGCAACAGCGCATCATAGACGAGACCTAGATCCAGATCGAGGTCGGATGTGGATCGGAATTGGGCCGTATAAGGATCAGAATGGCACAGCACCCTCACTAGTTGAGGAGTAGACTAACTCCTCAAGGACAAACGAAGCCATTTAGTGTATCTCTTCTACCTACCTTGCTGGAAAAGGAACCTTTAGAGTTCCGGATGGCAATTAGGTTCAAGCACAAAGTGGCCTCCTTAGAGATCTCGGGGGGACCCGATCACGAGCTGAGATGGATACCTGGCTCCTATCAATCGTGTCGAAAATTAGGGGGGAAAGAGACATGGCAATAGTTGAATTATGCAAAACTCATGCTTGAGAACTAAAATCTAAGGGGCCACTTGGTCCCATGTCAAAATCCCGATCAGACAAAAAAGGTAGATGAAAGTGGGCGGTTCACAGCTCATATGCAAATGAGATTTGGGGGCTGACAGATTATCGATTGTATTGTGTAATATGATTTGTAAAGACCAATGTGACGTTGATGCTGCCGATGTTGAGAATTAAAGAGTTGGATGAACCATAACCGGCCAAACTAACATCGATTCCTAGTGATAGCAATATGATACACGGCACATATGTCGATAACATCGCCCTCATTGCATAACTGCCCCGGGAAAAAAAAAGGCCACCATGGCTGACATAACCCTTGTGATTACTGCAGGACCGGGGGAAGAAGATAGAATGAAAGCAAAAAGAACAAGAACATCCAGGGCTCAGCATTATTGACTCGCATGAGAACAGCAATTTTTTATCCCGCAGAAAGCAGGTCATAGACACATAAAGGGAAAACAACCACAGCAAGAAACTGAGACTCTGGAGGAAAGCTGTTCAATAGCTCGTACCAGCGTTTAGTAGTTCAACTCGCCGCCTCCAGCACCGCCAACCGCATCGAGATCCTCATAGCTCTTCAAGCTGCGTCCCTGCACAGCTTCACGAGGACCCATGGCCTGTTGTGCGCCTCCAGCGCCCATAGCATCAGGGAAGCCACCTTGCCCGACAAGCTCAGCGGCCGGATGTCCTGGGGGAACATATGCGGCACCAGCATTATATGGAAGTCGGCCACCAGGTCCAAACACGCCAGGTATGCCTCGGACTGGGCTCAGACGGCCATTACCCATGGCTGCTCCTTGTCCATAGCGGCTGCCGCGACGATCATATGGTCCGGAGCGGTTGCTGTATCTACCACCGTTCCTGCGCATGACACCGGGCTGGTGGAGAGAAGGATCACCAGAGACCAGTCCATTTGCATTCCATGCACCGGCCTGACCGACACCCACAAAGCCAGGGAATCCAGAGCCTGGCATGCCCTGAAAGTTGCCAGCCACACCATTGGCACCGAAGTACGGCATATTGGCCAGATTGAACCCACGAGGCGTACCCGTCTGCATATGTCCGGATGCAAGAGGGAAGTGGCCATTGCTATTGGCGTCAGATCGGGAGGGTGCGATATGAGCAGGATCCAGAACGTAGGCATTCACGAGGGTAAGCTATTATCGTCAGCTCTAGAAATCCAAGTTGGCGAACAAGCGGGGAACTTACGTCATTCTTGATATTTTCAAACCACTCGGGATGCCGTTTCTCGATATGCTTACGCCAAAAGTGCTCCGCCTTGAATAACTTCGTACATTCTGGGACCTTGCAGCGGAACTTGGACTCATCTTCCTGTTTAACATATTTAGATAATTCCTCCTCGAGTGCTTCGTCGACGGGTTTTCCGCCCAGCTTCCTGATATCAACACTATCCGGTTCAAGAATCTGGAAGAGCTTGTCTTCAAATGTCTTGACCCAGTTGAAAGCACGCTGCAATTGCTGTTCCGACTTTGAAGCGAAGCGCTGCGGCCGCTTCTCCTCCACCGGAGATGCAGTTCCCTCACCCTCCTCGGTCTGCTCCTTTTTCTTGACAGGGAATGGCTGCCCCTGCGCACTAGCTTTAGCCACAGCCTTTGCCTGACTGGTCAGCCCAGCCCGTGGGCGACGCAGATGGCCACCGGGGCATTTCCGGACGAGTTCATGGACGGAATCACTCTCAAAGACGCAAAAGAAACAGAAATTGTACACCCGGCGCAGATACTCCACCATGAGGTCCAGCTTCTTCTTCTTAACTAGCAGATCCTCGTCGTCAACTTCCTCATCATCCCACCCTTCCTGTTCCTCTCCTTCCTCCGCCTCACCTTCGTCCAATCCATCCTCAGAGTCAAATCCATTCTTGCGCTTCTTGACGCTGACAGGTCCTGTGACAGGAGGCTGGAGCCAGCCTTTGCCGCGGAGATCCTCGACCCGCTCCTCGATCTTGATGAAACCGTCTGAGTTTTCGCCCATCTCAGAGTCAAATTTGGCAACAACTCGTCTAGCTAACTCCAGGTCTCGCTCAATACGTTCTGGCGCTGAGAAGAGGTCCCACAGAGCCTTCTTACGAGGTTGGGAGGGTGGCACATGCACGCCTACATGGCAGACAAAGTCACCATGGACCGGGTCGTGAATAGTCCTGTCATTGACAGCTTCCAAGGCTTTCTCAGCTGTCGATGTACTTGATCCATTGACGGTAGTGTCTGTCTCCATTTCCTCGCCTTCTTCATCGCGACCATCTCCTCTCTCAACCACAGCAGGCGGTTCCGCTGCCGGGTGAAGCATAATCCATCCCATACGATGGTACTTCTTTGCCGGATTGGGGTCGCTCAAGCTAAGCCACTTGAATCCGCCATCCTGCTCACCAAGGTGCTCCTTGCAGAATTCCTCGATCTTCTCTCGGCTGACGTTCGGTGCCAAGGTCTTGATCAACAGTGCTGGCTGAGTCAATGCTTCATCGCGTAACTCTGCTCCTCTGGCAGGAAGCAAGTCGAGCACTCCAAGAGTCTCACCCACCGCGGTAGCTTCACCCTCTTCTTTCTCAATGATACCACCCGCCCCATCACTCTCACTCTTGTAGATTCCTTCCAGTGTGAACTCATCAAAGACTCCTGAATCGATATCGTGTTCCCATTGTTCGTATGCACCTCGTCTGAATTCCATCAAGCGATGCCGTAGAGGGTCCCTGATCTCCGGTACGTAGCGCTCCTTGAACCATTCTTCGTTGCGGTGCTGCTGTACGAATGTCCTGGCCATCTTGATCTGGAGTTCAACCTTGTATGCATCGTAAGCCGCTTGGATCAGTCCTCTCTCTTTCTCTCTGTCCTCGCGAGCCTCACGCTCTCCCTTGACACGATCGGACGGGCGTCGTCCACCATGTTTCGCGCGCTCTTTTTCCTCCTTTATGATTTGCTCTGCCCTCCACCATTCTGCAAACCAATTAAATCCGACCTGAAAGTCCAACGTCAAAGGGTTAGGAAGAGGGTTTGTAGGAATCGGTCTCTTTCCGGAATCTTGTCCCGGAACATAACGATCGATGTTGGCCACATGAGGTGAAGGAGCCCTCCGCCGGTCTTCACGGTCCCTTGCTGCATGGTCACGCGACGTTCCGTAATAGTCGTCCCGAGACGAGCGAGAGCGGTCCGCAGGTTCGTAACGGTCAATCAGGACAGGGGATCGAGAGCGGCCACGACCGCGACGGCGATCCTGGGAAGCTACTACAGGTTAGCAACATTGCATAACCTGTCAGTTTGGGCGGGCAATTGTACCAGGAGACCTGCGTCGATACGAATCGACTTGAGGCCTGGACGCGTATGAGTCACCATCGCGACTTCTGCCCGGCGAGCCGTAACCGTCATATGAATCCATTATCGGTAAAATGGGCCTTTCCGAAGATACCAGGAGATCTTTTTCCCTTAGAAGTCACTGGATAACAATGTATGATGGCAGACCAAAATCGGTCACGTAGCCAAGGTCGCGCGCTATGTCGCCCCCGGAGGCCAGCACTGATCGCAAACTATCGATTGGGCACCTCGGGATCGCCAAGGTAAGCTAAGATCCGACATAGTGAGCGTTAGAGACATTTTTTTCAAGAGATAGAGTGATTGACGGTATGATGGTGCAGGTAGGGCAACAGAGATAAGGGTAGATTGTTTCAGAAAGAGAATGATAAGAAGGCTTCGCTAAAGAGCGGTCAAGAGAAGTGATGAAAGAGTTGAGCACATCCACCTGGCCACAACAGTGGTCCATTGGTTCACCGAGGCAAGCAGCTAGCTCGCCCACGGTGGACTGATGGATAGGAAGGAGGGAAGATGCGCAAAGTGACGGAGTAGAAGGGCGGGCGCTCGAAGCGTGACGAGGGAAGTGAAGATGACCTGAGAATAGAAACGGAAAAGCGTAGCGGATATATAGAGAGAGAATTAAAATGAAGGTCCGGGGCGAGATGCAAGAAGATCGGGATTGGGGGACGAGAGACAAGGGCAGCGACTAAACACGAGAGATGAGAAGTGAGGCAGGCGACCTACAAGAAGCCCAGACGAGAGAATTGGGTAAGGGAGCAAGCGACAATATGGACGCTATCCCCGAGCACGTTGATCTAAATCAGATGAACGTGAAGCTACACCCGGGGGAGCAGGCGCTGACTGTCCTGATTCGGGGGGGAAGATGGCGTTGAGAAGAGGGAGAAAGAGAGAGAGACAGAGGGAGAGATGACCGATGGGCTGGGGAGCAGCTGGAAGGCGGAGCGCGGTGGAGAGCGCGCGCGGCTAAACCCAGCTTGGTATGGCCACCGCCAGCCCTCAACCGTTCCAGCATGACAGGTCCATCGACCCTCAGCCTCGCGAGGATGACAGAAAACGGGGACTCAGGAGACGAGAGACAGGAAAAATCACAGCCGTAGGGTAGGAGGATTCATGGATGGGAACACACCAGAGGGGAAAATGAGCTCTCACCTGGCAAGTTTGACGGATAGCCACGAATCTCGTTCCAGCAGAGCTTACTTGCACCCTCTCTGATGATCTAGCAACGACAGCTCCAGGACGGAGATAGAGTCCGGGAAATCATTCTGTAACGCATCGATGGGCAAATATAACGAAGGAACAGAAGACGACAACGTGAACCAACAGAGAAGAATAGCCCCCCATCCGATTCACACCCCGGCCATTCTCTATTGACTTTCACCGCATATGAGGAGACCTAGCGCTAGGTCCCGGCAGAGTGCCATTCAGCTCAGTATCCCTGCTATTGAATAAGCAGATTCAATACATCACGGCTATTCAGCCTTCTGGTCTGCTGTTCTTTGTTCGAGTCGCAGCATCAGGGCTGATATAATACGTAGGAGGTGGTTGTGACGACTCATTCTCCCATCCAAGCTACAAGGTACTAAGCAAGGTTGCAATAGCAAGCAAGTAGTCCTCGATGATGAATAATATTTATTTTTTTGGCTAGTCCATAATACAGAAGAAGTCTGTCGATAACTACAATACTCATTTTCATGAACTGTTCGTGGCATCGTACGATCTTCGGAACAAGAGGCGGGCTCTAGCAGGAATCGAAGGTCAAGAAACCTAGGCATGTAAAAGGAACAAGTGAGAAAGGGAAAAAAGAAGAAAAACGAAATTCGTCAAACATGATCCAAAAATATTTTCGTCAAGAGTACAAGCGAGCGTGAGAAGAGAAGCATGAATATAGATCGTGGGTATCCCAACCCAGAACCGAAGCCAGTCCCACCGTCGGATGCTAAAGACACAGCCATAACCCCAACAAACAAACAAAAAGCACAATCCAGGAAAAACACACACACACACACATAACAGGCATCGGTAACATGTCATCAAACCCCCTCACCGTAGATACAGGAGAGGACCAGTCATGTTCTCGGTTGTGGAAACCGGCCGAATCTGCCATGCTGCTGCTTCAATCATTGCTCGGTTTTATTTTACCAGTGATGGATACCTCTCTCTAAATTTCCCAACCCATTTCCGATAAACACAATGGCAAAGAATAATCGTGGGCAGAAGAAGTGCTGCGAGACGCACCTTCTTGCACCATGCGGCTGATAGGTGGATGACCATTTATGCTGCCTGCCTTGGTTCGCTAGAGACATCATTGGCACTTAGCTCCTCGACGTGCAACAGGAAGATCTGACCTTTTTTTTTTTTCATAACGTGCGCCGGAAGGGGACAGGAGGTGCAGAGGCATCATTTCCGTCAATCCACATGTACAAGTATTTCCGCATAAATCGAAGATGCCAACATCATACAGGGAGGCATCAACAATAAAAGTGAAGGGGGGTCCAGATCGTCTCATGAATATGCATGCAGCACATGATGAAGGGCAAAAAAGGAAGACATAATCAATCGAAAAAAAGGGGGCCGTAAAACAATAGAAACAATAACGTCGTCATCATCCCTCCCAACAAAAAAACACTATAAACGGACATAACATGAAGAGTGAAGCGGGTCAATCTGATCGAGGAAAGCATGAAAAAGCATCAGAACGATAAAAAAAAGAGACGAGAATGCACACATCGCTTGCTAGAAGAATACCAAACATCCATCCATCCATAACTGTGGCCATGATGAAGAGTAGATACCGAGAAGAAAAGACATAAAAGAGGGGTCCATCATCACAATGGACCGGAGGAGAGACGTTTATTGCAGAATCGAAGGAGATGCTGTTCAACCGTCCTCATCCGACACGCCAGCCGATTCCGGCTCACTCTCCTCACTGGTTCGCGTCTTGGCTTTCTTGGCCGCCGCATCATGGTCATTTCCAATGGAATCCGACTTGCGCTTCTGGGCCGTCGAGGAGTTCTCTGTATTATGGTTGGCATTTTCCTTGCCCGATGCTGCTGTCGCGGCCTGGTTCTTTTCCATCGCAGCAACCTCGTCGGCAGTCAAGAAACGACCACCCGGACCACGAGGCCGCCGCATCGCGTGGTTGTGACGGGATTCATGCAAGTACGGTTTTCGGCCCTTGGACGTCAACCGCAGCTGTTCCTCCAACTTTTGTCGCGCCACTCGTCGCTTCAGGATGCGGTGGAATTGCTTGGCATTGACATACAGAGGCGATTCCTCGGCCGGGGCGGCGCCCACTTCTGGGGAAGGCTGACTCTGCTGAACGGGCGGCTGCGGAGGCGGCGGCATCGAAGGTGGTACCGACGGCCGCCCGACATGATTCATCACGGGCTGCGCGGTCGGAATATGCGGACTGCCCACATGGCTCATCCGACGCTGCTGCATCTGGGCAGTTTGCGACATGGGAACCTGGGACATGTGCGGCATGGGGCCCGGCACCTGCGGCGGGGATCGAGGATTCCGCTCGTTCTTGACCTGCACTCCAGGCATTCGGGGCGATCCTCGGGGTCCCTGCATCTGTCCGGCCATCGCATCCTGGTGTAGAGGGTAGAACTGACCGGAGGCGGCCGCCGTCGCCATCGCCGCCGCCTGAGATGGAGAGATCCCATATGTCTGCGGCATGGCATACGACTGAGGGAAGTTCATCTGCTGGTGAACCGCGCCCGGTGCATTTGGCGGCTGCTGATAATGACTCTGCGACGGAAGAATCGGGGACGCCTGGTGATTCGGGTGTCCCTGTTGCATGTGCGCCTGCGCATTCGTCGGCGATGTCATCGACCCAACCGGAGGGGGCGCATTGGGTGCTGCCGTCTGGTATGGGCCCGGAATGTGTGAGGGAGCGTGCGGATGCTGGCCGTGAGGCTGTTGATATTGCGGAGGATACTCCATGATGGAATCGCGCTGGTGACGGTAAGTCCCGTCACTTTCAACAGACACACCGCGGACAATCGATGGTGCGGTCTCGAGGGATAGAAGAAGGTGAGGTTGGCGACGAAGGTGAATGCGACTACGCTAGTCGCAATGCGAACGTGCGGGAGAAATCCGTGTGCAAGAAGGATTCCTGACAGTGTCACTGGGACACGAGATAGTTGAAGTTGCTGCTTGGGATATGGAACTTTCCCACCGAGGAACGTCTGCGGGCAGCTGATTCGACACGCTAGAGATGGCCGTCGACAGCTTCGAGACGTCGCGTCAGCATCTAACGCAACCTTGACTGGTGGTTGGACCCCTTCGCGGTGGAGCCCGTTCTGAGCAGAAGAGAGGGGGGCGGCCGTTTCGGGGCCAGCAACTGGAGCGCTTACCTGTTCCCTTCACCAATACAGCGTCCTGCAACGGGGAGGATTCAGAAGTATGGAAAATAAAAACAGCGGTTCTCGTTTGCTCAGTCTGCACTGAGGAACTCCCACCCGGAAATTCGGGGTCTTTGTGCAAGTCTTTTTTACGCACGCACTCGGGGAAGACGTGGTTGGGCTCTGATGCAGCGGACCGGGGTACGCTTGAACAAAAGCCGTCCTTGATGCGTTGTCAAAACCGACCGTGATATCGATGACCTGATCGTGGCGCAGGGGGAGTGTTCTACCGGCCAGCGCAGGGCGATGCACGAGGCGGTAGAGCTACGCGAACTTCTTCTGGCCGACGCTAACTGGATTGATCTGCCTGTTGCCTTCCAGGAATCTCTGGCGGGCGAGTCCGGCCACGTCCGTCGAAAGATGGGTAAAACAAAGCAGGCAAGAGACGTTAACGTAACCGCGATGAGGCGGTGCCAGCGGCTGGTTAGGACTCCGAACAGATCTTCCGAATTCCGAGGCAGGCAGCACCAGAGAGCCTTGCGATCAAAGAGGCGACGAGGGAGAAGCTCAACGAGCTCTGATGTCAGTGATGCGCCGGGAAGGGGGCTCTTGCGACAGTGGTCCTATAATGGCAATGGTCAGTGGTCGTTTTCCACCAACAACAAGCTCTCGCGCGCCTGTCCTCGGGGACCGATAGATAAAGAGAGGAGGGGGACGAGGAATGGTGGGGTTTCGCGTTAGGCTCAACCCGGCGACTGGGACGATGTATGCGTTGGCAAGCAGCGATGCGGCAGCTTTTCCTGCAGCCCCCCAAACAAAAACGTACCTTGTCGATCAGCTCCGCGCATCCAGCGGAGCCTACCACACAGCGATGCAATCCTTATACCACGCGCGCGCAAGGTTCCTTTTGGTACGACCGTTCGTGACGGGGGAGACGATCGGAGTCGATTGATAGGCAGTGACCACGCACGGCAGCGCCGCCAGAGCGCTCGCGACGAGGGCAGAAGGACGCCGTCTCACGCGCCGGCGTTGTGCTGGATGGCAGATGCGCTTGAGTCGGATGGACCGCGCGACTGCGAACCAGTGAACGAGCTGGATGTCGACGACGTTTGGCGCCGTCCAACAGCCAGGTTCCGCGCAGGCGATAGGATTCTGTGCTGCAGGGCTGCTGCGCGCGTGGGATGTTAGCTCGTTGGACGAAGCTTCAGCTGGGAGGGGCCGCGTCGAGGATCACAGTTGGGAAGGGATGAGGGGTGATAATTCGCGCCGCGACTTGCGGGCCGCAACACCAGACGAAACAAAAGCTTGGGGGTGGGAAGGGGGGGAAAGTGCCGACAGATCAGTGGGCGCCAGCTGGTGCTGACCAGACAACTTGACAGGGTGATTTTTCTCCGCTGGACACTCCGCGATTCCCAGGACCGCAGACAACAAGAGCAGACCCGATACGATGATTTGACCCGAGGCTTGGAGGGCAGCGGGTACGAGGGGGGAACAGACGTTCAACCGTCACGGGAAAGGGAAGAAAGAGAGGGGGGAAGCGAGAGTGGGTGAGAAAATCGTCTGGATGATTCGCGGGGGCAAAGAAGGTGCCAGACAGGCCAACAAGATGGCGAACAGCGCCAAGCTCAGTCTCTCTTCCGCGCGACCGTGGATGCTGATGTCAGGTCAGGCCCGGGCGGATCCGTGACCGAGAACGCGTGCAATGCAATGGAATGGACAGGAATGGAATGGGACCCGACCAGGAGTAATGATTGATTGATGGAGAATCAAAAGAAAGTAGAAACCAGAAACGAAAAGAAAAGAAGAATCCCAATCATAAATAAATCACAGGCATCGAACACAAATCACAGTCGATCAACGGCGATGAAATGAAATCAAATGAAATGAAACCGTACGGGAGGGCAAGGGGACCAGAGATGATGCGTCGGGTTGAGCGTCGACCAGCGCGATGGAACCTCCCGTCGTCACCCGCAGAGCAGAGAGAGCGACCAGAGACACACTGAGAGAGGGACCGACACAGAGACACGGACACTGTGAGAGCCGCACTCGTTACTCGTTCCGTGTCGGTGCGCGCTGGTAGTTCTCCCGAGCGCCCGCGAGTGGGAAAGCCCAGGGCAAGGGAAAAAAAAAAAAAGGGCACGACGCTGGCAACGAGGATTGGACCGAGCGGCCCCCCGGGACAGCAAGCAACAGAGCCAGCAGCAGGACCAACAACGTACCTGGAGTGGTGAAGTTTTCCCCGTCGAGGAATAGCAAGAGGAATGGAATCTCCCGTGAGTGTCTCAGTCGGGCGCGAGCACACGATGATTGGAAGGACGACAAGAAGCAGTTGTTCGGTCGCCAAAAGACTCAGCGTGATGATAGGAGGACGGAGGGGGCCCTTCTGATGGGCGCTGGATGGGCGAGAGAGCAGGTGTGACCAGGGAGGCGAGACGACCAACGAGAGAGAGCAGAGGGAGAAAGCCGCAGCGACGAGAAGGGCGGGCGATGGGGCATTTGTACCGGAGGCCGAGCTGACTGGCTCGCCGGCCCAACAACCAAAACAAAAGGAGATGGATCCGGTCCTGCCCGCGTCTCGCCCATGACGCACGACCCGCGAGTCGCTAACGGGGGGGTGGAGGGTGGATTGGGGGTCCAGGCGTGATGGGATGCGATGCGATGGGGATGCGATGGGATTCGATGGAGAGAGCGAGGGCCCTTCCTGGCCCTTCCTGGCTTGCTAGCAACTCATCAAATAATTCGGCCACCTCTGACAGCCCTCCTCCCGCACACACACACGACTACCCAACCACCGTCACATCAACCCTCTGCAAATCACAGAATTCATCGTGCCCGGTATTTTCTCACTGGCTGCGGCTGTCCGAATTTTCTCCTCCAGTCGTGCTCTTTCTCCTCCTCTCGTCTTCTGCCTCCTCCGACGGTGACGCCGGCCGCAGGGACCAACCAAAACCAAATGCCACACGGATCTCGTGACTGGGCCCCAGTCGCCTCGGCTGAGTGTCCGCTTCGGGCGACTCCTCCACTCAACGTTGCCTTTCGCGCCAGAGGGGAATGAACTGCACTGATCTGAACCCTGCCCTGCCCTGCCCTGCCCTGCACTGCACTGCACTGCGGCACAGAACCCTTTCATTCACTGATTCATTATTCGTATTATGTATTATTACATACACATACTTCCTCCCCCAGGAATTGACTTTGCTCTCGTCATCATCATTATTAACCGAAATATCCCCGTTGCAGCTACACTGGTTCTCCATTTTTTTTTGTGACTTTCTTGCTTTTTTTTTAATTGTTTCCTTTTTCCCTTTCTTTTATTTATTTTCCTGCTTTTTAAAAAAAGGATCTTCATAACTAAATCCCTCCCCTCCAACCCCAACTGGAATGCGCAACCGACACCGAGAAACCGTTCTGGTTGATCGTCGGCAGCGCAAGGTACCGTGAAAAATGGCCGCCTAGTTTACCCACCGGCGCCCGGAAAAAGCCTACTACGACGACCACCATCACGACTGCTAAGAATAATCACTCTCGCACGCTTCTCCATGGATCACGCAGGGAACGTTATCGCGCGGGCGGATCGCATCTCACACACTACCCCCGAAACAGAAAACGCAGCGAACCGTAGAAAATCCGCCTGTTCAAGGCGCCCTGGCC
>JAPVCE010000042.1:2529169-2709216 GCA_029606265.1 Paecilomyces dactylethromorphus | reverse complement strand
ATGAGAGACCAGAGATCACAATAATAACAATCATCCGGGACGGAGGAATCATCACCCCCCCCCCCCCCCCATGCTGCTCGGCCGGGCTCATGCAGCCCGCAATACACTAATCCTAGACTCGTCCGATGCTGGTGGTGAGCAGCACTTGACTTGACTCGAACTAGTCTCCCTTGCTCCACCCCGCGACCATGCAGAGAAGACGACCCGAGTCTCCTCAGATGTTCTATAACCGCCCAGCTAAAACTGACCGTGGCATGCTTCCGTCCTACTCCACGGAGCACTCCCGTCCCCGATCAGGCATAACCTTTTTTTCCCCTCCTACCCTGCCAAAAAAAAAAAAAAGGAAAAAGGAAACCCTGCCCAGCCTCCGTCACCATCCTCGGGCATAGCTCCGCCGTCGGAACCCGAGAGTCAGGGTGCAGCAAATTTTTTTTTTTCCTTTCTGTCGCGCATATCCTTTAGTCCAGCGTAAGATGACCTTTTTTTTTTTTTTTGCTCGAACGGTGGACCGTACCTAACCGAGATCTCCACCACCCCATGCGACACGCTGTAAAGAAAATGACTATAGAAAATACGAAGTCCTGCAGAGAAGGACCGTATCGACCCAGAATCACTGAGAGCTCTCACGCGATACATTATTAGATAGTCCCCTCGCAGGATCGTCGATCCCGTTTTCCACGTGTGAAAGCCCTTGACCGACCCCCCAACCAAAAGTCCAATCGTGAGGTCCTGACCGCTTGATCCCGCGAGTCGGTGTGCAAACCTTGGAATACCTGGGCGGATACCAGTGGCCCGCGAGACTGGGTGCCATCTGGGAACTGGGGACGCTCTCCCCGAATCGTAGTGACCCGGTACCTGACCCGAACTTCAAAAAAAAGAGGATCTTGTTTTGCGATCACGGTCCAAGCTCGCTCGCACAAATCATCGTCAAATCCGCGCAGAAGGTCCTGTCGTCAATCTGGAGTGATAAGAACCAAGCTCTGGCCACCTGACGTCAGATCAGGGCGACACCGCTCCTATCAATAGATCACAGACAAAAGAGGAGTAGTAGACAAGCGATCTAACGCGACGAGCGACGCACGACCTCGACGACCGTCACAGACCGGATACGTGAAGAATTTCCATTTTTTTGCCCTTTCATGTTCGCCCCATCACACCTGAAGGGTACTAGGGATGAGTTCGGGTGACCTGCCTGTGCCTCTAGCGCGGCCGTTCTGTGATCCAGAAAACGAACGAAAGATTTTAGCTCATAGTTTTGTTTTGGCCCAGCGCGTCGCGCCCAGGTTTGACGTGCAACATCACCTTTCTCGCTTAATAATAAGAATGGGCGTTCAATTGACGGTTCGCGCATTCGAGAGCAGGTGTTAATACGTGTCACCTATGAAGAAACAGCAGATTCGAGCCCCAGCAGACAATGCACGCTCTGGCTGCTTGCATATGACGTCCGCGATCTTGCAGTCGAGGTCGGGGTGATGCAGCCCAGTCGCATATACGACTCCACGGTTCTCGACCTATTACGGTCGTCCGCAGAATAGACTGGGACACTGATGCTAGAGCACAGACGTTCTTGACAGGAACCAATTGACTCTGTAACCAGCTGTCGAGGTTGATGCAGTGCGCCTGAAGGATTCTTCAGGACGTTTTGGCGGTTTGCGAAAGTCACCTGCCTTCCGCGGTCAAGTGACCAGACGGTCTGGATAGGGCTACAGAAGCGCTGCAAGCTGAGGCTCTTCATCGCGTTTCCTGCAATTGATAGCATTTGATTCTTTTTCTTATCATGTTTCTAACCATCTCTATCTCGAAGCTGAATTCTACTTTCCCTGTTCTCTGGACCCGTTGTTCTTAGGCCCGCAAGGTTGTAGAGTACATACAACCCATCCCCCAAATTGGTTGCTGATACGAGCGAAAGCTACCATATCAGATTGCATGATATCTGCAAACAGGACACTTGTACGAAGTCTCCGGCTCTCTTCAGAGTATATGCCACGTCTGAGACTAATGCATGTATGGAAATAAGCTTGGTCCAGCGATCTACACGGATGTCGCTTGCGTTCTGACCTTCACGTGAGAGGTATGCCCGTGGCATCCATCTGATTTGTCTGGATGCCTTGCACGGTTTATCGATATTCTAGCTTCATATGAAAGATACCCATGATGGTCTTCTATGCAATCCCTGTTTTCTCCGCGTTCTGGGGCGGTTTTCCTCACTTTTGGCTAAAGGATGTGTCTGCTGACGACACGGTTGCCTGCTATGACCTCTAACTAACCATGCAAAGTCCCACGGCCGGGTATGATGGCAGAATGATGAGCAGATTCTTGATACCGTCCTCTGTCAGCTCCACTTGGCCAACTACTTTTCTGCTGGGCCAGGTCAGGTATGCTTAAGCTGTACGCAGCGTGGGCACCGGGCTTCCATTCGGCAGTCTCAATAACGAGGTGTCCTAGTGCATGGGTTCAGTCTAGACTGCCTCCTTGAGATAGATGATTGACAGGGTCCATCAGCCGCTGTCATTGTCCCCGATAGCAGTTCGATTTACAAACCATGATTGGGTCCACCGTGCAAATCACTCAACGGTCATGATCCCGTTCGTCTCAGTCGGGAGCTGCGTTCCAACGAAACAGGCAATCGACTCCCCTCCAGACCACGGACCAGGCCCGTCAAGTCAAGGTGGAAAGCTACGGGTATGCGGGATTTCTACATGTTGGCCCCCATAGTTCATGATGGCGGCATGTCGTTTTGCTCGCTGGTAAAAAGGGATATAGTTTCGGAGGCCTCAGAACAGCCGTTGGCGCCACGCGATGGAATCAGTTGTTCATATCACGACTATTGGCTGTCTCTCCCTGACAGATGTCAACGGACTTTTGTTGTAGTTCAGTGGCTAACAAAATTGGCCCCATGGCTGGCGGGTTGATGGGATGGCAACTGATACAGTTTTGCTCACTTGGCCGTCCATTACCTTCCACCTGAGACGTCTGCTTGACGTGGCTTGCAAGGTGTATGGCACTGGAGCTTCGCATCATCCATGATACGGCCTCGGCTAGGCCTCTGTCAAGATCACCCGTACGAGAGGATGGTGACTTGTACTTGACATTGACACCTCACGGCAATTGCAGATGGATCATCTCGGCCGGATAACAGTTGTTCAAAGGACAATGCAGCACCTAGTCTCCTGGCCTGACCAAGAGCGGGCGACCAGATATCTTACCCTTGGACAAGGAGGACCGGCCTCCGAACATGGGACGAGGCCTGCCGCAGATGAGTTAAGTTGACTGGCCCCGTTTGGGATATCCAATCACAACCCACAGCAACCTCTCTACGTGGTGATAGGGCGGGTAATATAGGCTATGAGAAAACCTTCAACGGCCTGATCAGGCACCAGATGCTGTCTCATACGCCGGTAAATGAGGCGGGGGAGTGCAAGGGACCCCAATAAGCATCCCTGTGAGACTACGTGGGGTGCCAACCTGGATGGTCGAGAGCATCTATGGGTCATCCTTTTGGACCGTCCAAAGTCTATCTATCTATATCCCTCATTCTTCCATATTATTCTTTGGTTGGTGGATTTGATACTAAGCCCTAGCTATTACCAGGCTCCAGCGCATGAGTGTGATGATATTCGGGCGCTCGGGAGAGCGAGAGAAAGTACGACTTCTACGCAACGCTGAAAGACCTATGAGATGCGGATTTGCTCTATTGTTGGTTCTCACGCCGGCCACCCCGGGTTTTAGATCGTTGATCAACCTCTGTTTACGTTGACTTGATAGATTACGAGGATTCTCATCCCGCAAGGCTTGATGGAATCCTTCTCCGGAGCGAGCGCTTCCCCCAGAATCTGACTCTGGATGACGCCGAGCGTGATGGAGAAGTGTCTCCACTGTGATAACCAACGGAGCGGAGACTCATGTTGTCCGGCTGATCACCCTGCTGTGTTCTGGTGGCGACCACAGGCAGGCTCCCCCTTTTCCGGAACACCTAGCATTGCGTCAAGCTGTCTTCCGCTGCGTCACGCTCTGTCTACTCTGGGTGTGGTCATGGAAGTCGGGGATCCAACTCAGGAGAAGACGGACTGCACAGGTATACACTCATGAAGGCCATCTCATATGGCCATCAAAGTCCATCGCGCTGATCATTGTCATATCGTCCTCCTCGTCAGTCCTATATGGGCTTTTTTGTTTTATGATCCGTAGCGATGTGACGCCATGCTGGTCGAATTGTTCGATGCGTGGATCTGGGGGCTTTCGGGGTGCGATAGAAGGAGAACAGCGCACGAAGGTTGTCTGCTCATAGACTCGAACAAGATGTAGGCAGCATCAGATACGGTACGCATGTTCCTGGTAGACATCGGTGTAGGGAGTAAACATTTCTGTAGTTCACAAGACGAGGAGCAGCAGAACTCGCAGATACCATGTTTCTCATCTTTCTTCGATAGCCTTTCTCCCTTCCCAGAGCTGACAGGCCAAAGTGTCACCAGCAACTATGGAAGAGGACGCGTCGATGTAGAATGCGCGGAACACAAGTAGAAAAAGCCCTTCTGGACGGCAGCAGTATAGAAACTGAGATCAAAATGAAGAAATGAAAATTAACTCAGAACATTCTCTTAACAACGAGCACCAGCATCGACACCCCGATGCCCCAGGCCATCCGACCCAAAGAGGATGAAAAAGAAGAACAGCAAAACCACCAACCCACACCAGAATTGAAAAAGAAAAAGAGACGAAACCCACCCCACTTTATTCACAAAGCGACATCCCACGAACTCCCCCATCAAGGCTGATCCCGCACATGCAGCCAACTATACTACGAAAACCTTGATTCCGATATCGTGGTTCCCGCACGATGCCAGTTTGGTTGGGCAGCAAGAGCCGTCTCTGACTTGTCTGCTTCTTACAGGTCGGATCGTCGATGTGATCTTGCGTGCAGAAATTACAATTTGGACTGAGGGGAAGCGAGGCGGCTCGGAATGCGGAATTGGGATCTATGACGTTGCGCGAGGGTTATGATACTGTGGTGTTGGGGTGTGGGTGTGGAAATGAGGCTTCTGAAATTAGTGTGGTCTGGATATATATTTTCAGGTGTGTGGTGGTGTTCCGCTCCTGACTATGCAGAGGTACCTTAACATTAATAAAGACTGTAACACTCCAACTATTGCTATCTAGAGTGGCTATCAGATGAGATCTATCATAATTGATAAGCAGTTTTCTATTCAGATATGTCACATAAGTACATTTAGCATTGTGCAATAATATCATTCCACCTATCCGCCGCTTCCTGGCCTGAAGCTTGAAGAGCCGCATCTCTTGCCTCCCAGCACTTTTCCAACGTCTCCTGCGGCGCATTGCAAAGATTCTGGAGACGGTCACATGTCGCCGTAAAAATCAAACTATTGGTACCATACTGGCTCACGACGCCTTCGTAGTAAGTGACGTATCCACTTCCTGCGATAAAATAAATCGTCGGTGCGGTGGTCCACCTTGTGCAAGTCCCCGTACTGTACTTGAATAGCGGAAAGTCGCAGGCTGTTGTAGCTGTCACCGTTGTAGTTTCAGTCGAGGTAATCGTTGAAGTCGTCCATGCTGTTATAGTGGATGGTGACTCTGTGATTGGAACCGTGTCTGTTGCTGTGCTTGCTTCCTCTGTAGATGTTGCTGTTATAGTCTCTGTTGGTGTGATAAAGACTGTGCAGGACGAGGGTGTAGGTCTGGGTCTTCGCGGTGCCAGTTTGGCTCCTGGCCGCGGTGTGGCATGTGCAAGCAGAGTAAAATAGACCAGAAGAATACTGAGGGTGGAGATTAGGCGCATCTTGGTGTGGTCCTTTTTTGTTCTTATGAAGCTGTACCAAGCATAAACGCTATAAAATGAGAAGATAAAGCGCAGGAGCTGCGCGGTAATTTGTAAAAATTACTATCTAGGAGAAAAAATGATAAGAATATATGATACAGCGCACTTATATTAAAGAAAGCCTCGACTGAAATATTAGATGTCTGTTTCAGATTAAATGTCGTGACGTCAATTAGAGTGCATATATAAATGTGGGTTTCGAACTGATAAGGTTGTTGGGGATATGATACTTCAGATACTCTATATCTATGACACCTGGATCTTTAGAATACGCACCAGTAATATTAATACGGATAGCATAGAGGGTACCTGCAGAAGATCCGATAGTATTAAAATGAACAAAGCTTTAGAAGAGCCAAGGTCCATTGTAGCCACGTTCTTCAGTCGGGTGAGAGTATCACATTTCCTGCTAGTCGATTATTCACTACTTAAGCTACCACGATGCCAAGTCGCTCTTTTTATATTGACTAAGCAGCTAGACTTGGAACACGGGAGGAAATAACCCTAATAGTGTGGAGAAGACAAGCTAGATATACTTCTGTCAGATTCCGCATTCGTCTATCCCCTCATAAACAAACTTCCGAGCTCTAGATCCAAACAGTGATTGATGTCACGATATTAGGAACTGTTGACCTATATTAATTTTTTTTAAAAATGTTATAATATGATATTTCCAGTCCTTCAAAGCGTGTATATAATATGGGCTGCTTCGTTTTCGCCCCGCAAATTATGTTCTTCTGGTGATTTCCAAACTTCTATCTTGACATTTGGCAGACGCATAGATCTGTCGTCAAGATGCGTTTCGCTTTTTCTTATCCGGTCTCCCTCTTAATCAGTCTTGCTTTATTTGGACAGGTTATAGAGGCGGACCAGTCGACAGATTCCTGTTCAGTTGTGCCTCCAGTTACAGAGACCTCGACCACAACCGCGACTGTAACATCTACTGAGACTTTGACCACGATCACGCAAACTGTTACAGTTCCAGCACCGGCGCCAGAGCCAGAGACCTCTATCACCATCACACAAACTGTGACTATTCCAACACCAGAAACTTCTACAGTAACAGAAACTATTACGACAGAGACTACGACGATAACCCAAACAGTTACCTATACAGGACCGGGACCGGGACCAGAACCAGGACCGGTGACTTCTTACACCACAATTACAGAAACTACTACGATTCCAGTACCGGGGCCAGATACTTCATCGAATCCAGGCCCGGGACCAGAGACATCAACAAAGCCGGGCCCAGGACCAGGACCATGGCCTACAAACTCAACGAGAATTTGCTCAACAGCGACGAAGATGTCAAATACAACTACTACAACGACATATACCGAAGCACCGATCACGATAACAGAAACAACTACAATTACGCCGCCACCAACAACCGTGACCGATAGTATCTCAACGACAACAACGACAATTGCAACGGCAACTGTGAGATCCTCCAAGTGTGACTTCCCACCTCCTAGCATGGATTTAGGCTGCCGTAAAGTTGCACCGAGAATTCATCTTGCTGCGGACGGAACGTATATCTCATATTTGGGAAACATAATTGGCTCCTCAAGCTTATCACAGTCGGTTACCTTTATTTGTAATAATATCAATGCTTGGAATTGTGGTGTGCCACAATCATCAATCGACACATGCAACGAGGCGAAAGATGCTGCTCTGCAGTATGATGGACAAGAAGGAATCGATGTGCGGAATAATATTATGGCACCGTGTAGTTATTAGAAACAGGATATCTTTTCATATGAAAAGAAAAATATAACGTTATGAAGTTAATTGTACATCTAAAAACTGCGGACGTTTTCTCATTCCGAGTGTTATATGGGAGGGGTAAAAACAAAAAGGATGGACTTGGGGGTAGTCGAAACCCCGACTTCCACAAATTATGATTAACCCGACTAAGGTCAAATGCAAATGTGGCACTCTACCACTGAGTTACAAGCCCAATCAGCTGTCGAGTTTTCCCTTCTATGGATTCACACATGGCAGAGAGGTTCTCAAAGCGGTTTCGAATGTTGGGAGTACTCCGGAAAGTGTTTGTTTTGTTCGAGGCTACCGATCTACTGAAGATTTCACGACTGATCATATTCGCGACGGTTACGGGGAATGATCAGATTCGGAATTCTACTGGGTCAATTTGATGCAGAATTCCGACCAGAAACAACATATAATGGACCATAATCATTGCTGCCTCTTTTCTACAGGTTGCTAGAAACCGTGGGGGTGGGACTAAGATAGCTTCCGTCTCAATTTCCCCGAAATTGTGTAACCTACACTAAAGTTAAGGAGACAATTAGATCCGAATGTTATTGGAGATGCTACGAAACCCAGTCCTTATACGTAATTCTCATCTTTGTCCTTAAGGCCAGATCCCTTAGAATTGTTGTTTCTTCCTACCATGTAGCAGCACTCTGTCTCTTCCTCTATCCGTCGCGCTCGTCGAATGAGATGCATAATTAATCAGCTTACAGTAAAAGCATAACTTTATCTGACTGAAGTGATTTTTTAGTCACTTAAGAGATTTAAATATGCTCTATGGACTTTAGTATAGGGAACCATAATTCCTGCTGTAATTGATTGATTTGCTGGTTATGGAAAGCCTGGGAACAGTCAAGTATCGTCCTGGGGTTCGCTTCGAGAATGAATGGAGGTATCTCAAAGCTGCACATCTGTGTTCTGTAAGGGAGCAGATTTTTGTTTACATTATTGCACTACTAGTAAGGGTGTGATAGGGGGCGCCGTAGCCTCACAGGGACGCCTGTCGACTCCTTGTCATCGCATTTTAAATCTGGCCTAGAACGCGGGATGTTTTAGCGTGTGGCGTAACAGTTGTGGCTGTTACTGACTCGTAACAACGCAGCGAAGTTCTCATAAATGTGTTCATAAAACCAATGAGGCGATTTAGATCAACTGCGAATCAAACACATTCCGACTCAATCTATTTTCCAGTGGTATCGTGGTGTTTTTGTCGTTCTGTACGGTACGAAGTGGTGGCTTATCTAATCAGGACGCCTGCTGCGCTTCGGCCTCATGTGGCTTTTCCGCCGTGCCTGGACAGAGGACTGAGTTCCCGAGATTAAGCAACATCGCCGCCGCATTTCCACTCCACGCGTTTTAGACATCCTGTTTCCACGGGTCCGTTCGGTGGAAGCCGTTCGACAAGTCGACGCTTTACTACGGGTTCGTAATTACTCCACGTGAACTCCAGACACGTTTAACGTTAGCTACCCATATATGACGCCTTTGTTGACCTCCGGCAGGGATATCGAAGCGTGCGGAATAGAAACAAGGGTCCACAGAGGAGCCTACTCAACGACAAAGAAACACATCCTACGAGCCTGACAGTTCTACATATCGAGGCGGCGCTCACTGCAGCGTTCGCAGCTCGTCTATCCGGCTGTGACCGCTCGCGCGCGCCGGAGAGCGGGCAAGCACGCAGTCTGTGGAGGGTTCTTGAGTATATGGGGCGCGATTAAACATGGCTCCAGGTGGAGGAGGAAATATTAAGGTGGTGGTGAGAGTGAGGCCGTTCAATAGCAGAGGTCAGTAGAACTGCGACAGAAGATTGTGTTTGGCGCTTTTTTTTTTGGAACTGACGTGACTCCCTTTCTACTCAGAGATCGACAGAGGGGCAACATGTATCGTTCAGATGAAAGGGAACCAGACGGTTCTCACACCACCACCGGGCGCAGATGAGAAACTTCGTAAGGGAGGCATGAAAGGTTCCACCGAAGGGCCGAAGACATTCGCATTCGATAGATCCTACTGGTCCTTCGATAAAAAAGACCCAAGCTATGCTGGACAAGAGCATCTTTTCAACGACCTGGGTATGCCGCTACTGGATAATGCGTTTCAGGGGTACAATAACTGTATCTTCGCATACGGTCAGACCGGTTCAGGAAAGTCGTATTCGATGATGGGTTATGGCCAGGAACACGGTGTCATCCCCAAGATTTGCCAGAACATGTTCGAACGAATAGCGAAGCTTCAAGAAGACAAACACTTGACCTGCACGGTGGAAGTATCCTATCTGGAGATCTACAATGAAAGGGTCCGCGATCTGCTCAACCCTTCGACGAAAGGAAACTTGAAGGTTCGCGAGCACCCCTCGACGGGTCCATATGTGGAA
The DNA here is from genome assembly GCA_029606265.1 of Paecilomyces dactylethromorphus. Lineage (NCBI taxonomy): Eukaryota > Fungi > Ascomycota > Eurotiomycetes > Eurotiales > Thermoascaceae > Paecilomyces > Paecilomyces dactylethromorphus. The sequence continues at coordinate 2,699,230 of JAPVCE010000042.1, read as the reverse complement.
GATCTCGCCAAGCTAGTCGTGCGGTCGTTCCAGGAAATCGAAAACCTGATGGATGAAGGTAACAAAGCCAGAACTGTGGCTGCGACTAACATGAACGAGACTTCCAGTCGATCCCATGCGGTCTTCACCCTTACCCTCACCCAGAAACGGCACGATGCGGAGACAACAATGGATACGGAGAAGGTGTCTAGAATCAGTTTGGTGGATCTGGCAGGTTCTGAAAGAGCCACATCCACTGGAGCCACTGGTGCTCGATTGAAAGAAGGAGCGGAAATCAACCGTTCTCTCTCAACGCTTGGGCGTGTCATCGCTGCGCTGGCAGATCTCTCTTCGGGCAAATCTTCGGGCAAAAAGAAAAATGCATCCATGGTTCCTTATCGAGATTCTATCTTGACCTGGCTGCTTAAAGATTCCCTGGGTGGTAACTCCATGACTGCAATGATTGCAGCTATTTCGCCTGCAGATATCAACTTCGAGGAGACCCTCAGTACCTTGCGATACGCCGACTCCGCCAAGAGAATCAAGAACCATGCAGTTGTCAACGAAGATCCAAATGCACGGATGATCCGGGAACTCAAAGAGGAACTCGCTCAGCTGAGAAGCAAGCTCGGAGGTGGTGCAGGAGGCGCGGTAGCGCCAGGTGGTGTTCCCCCTGAAGAGTACTATCCGCCCGACACTCCCTTGGAGAAGCAGATAGTGTCTATTGCCCAACCAGATGGTACAGTTAAGAAAGTTTCCAAGGCAGAGATTGTTGAGCAGTTGAACCAAAGTGAGAAGCTGTACAAGGACCTCAACCAGACATGGGAGGAAAAGCTGCAGAAGACGGAAGAGATTCACAAAGAGCGTGAGGCTGCACTTGAGGAATTAGGCATCAGCATCGAAAAAGGATTTGTCGGTTTGAGTACACCTAAGAAGATGCCGCACTTGGTCAACTTGAGTGACGATCCACTGTTGGCCGAATGTTTAGTCTACAATATCAAACCGGGAACGACATCTGTTGGCAATGTGGATACTGCGACATCCTCAGAGATCCGACTGAACGGCTCGAAGATTCTGCACCATCATTGTACGTTCGAGAACGTGGATAATGTGGTCACTATCGTACCTAGCGAAGGCGCTGCGGTCATGGTCAATGGTCTGCGCATCGACAAGCCAAAACGACTCAGAAGCGGTTTCCGTATCATCTTGGGCGATTTTCATATCTTCCGCTTTAACCATCCGCAGGAAGCTCGTGCCGAGAGAGTGGAGCAGAGTTTGCTGCGTCATTCCGTTACCACAAGTCAGCTAGGATCGCCTGCTCCTAATAAAGGCCACGACAGGTCTATAAGTAAGACAGGATCAGACATTGATGGTGATTCTAGTCGAGCTGATTCCCCTCTGCCGTCCAATCGTGGCCGTGATCATGACTGGTTTTATGCTCGTCGGGAAGCCGTCAGTGCGGTTCTGGGTCCGGACCAGAAGGTATCTCACCTTACCGATGAGGAACTGGATGCCCTTTTCGAGGACGTGCAGAAAGCAAGAGCAGTGCGGCGAGGACTCGCGGATAATGAGGAAGATTCGGATTCGCTCAGCTCGTTTCCCGTTCGTGACAAATATATGTCTAATGGAACAATTGATAACTTTTCCCTGGACACTGCGATCACCATGCCCGGCACTCCTCGGCAAAACGGCGATGAAGAGAGTGGCGAGGGTGACTCTGCTCTACAGGTGGTTCGTGATGATATGCAGCGTCAACTGGACAAACAAAAGGAAGAATACCAGGAGAAACTTAGAAACGCAGAAGCTTCATCGAATCAAGATGTGGAGGAGTTGAGGCAGGAGAAGGAACGCATGGAAGAGGCACTGCGGACCGCAAAGGAGGAATTCCAGCAAGAACTTGAGAAGCAGAAGGCGGCGTTTGAGACACAAATTAAGGAGATGGGGAAGCCTATTCCGAAGATCTATGAGAATGGCTTTGCCCGACTCGAGCCCGAAGAGATCGACACTGCCAAGTCCGTCTTTCGACATTGGTCCCAGCGTAACTATGTTCGCATGGCTGAGACGATCCTTCAGCATGCAGCCCTGTTAAAAGAAGCTCAAGTCATGAGCCAGATCATGGACAAGCATGTCGTTTTCCAGTTTGCTATTATTGACCAGGGTCACAACATGGTCTCTTCTTACGACCTCGTTCTTAACGGCATTTCGAGTGATGATGATATCGCGTTGGACGATGCAAAAAAGCCTTGTGTGGGAGTTAGAGTCATTGACTTCAAACACAGTGTCATTCACTTGTGGTCGCTGGAAAAGCTCCAGCGCCGCGTCCAAGCTATGCGACAACTGCATCAGTACATTGACCGCCCGGATTACATCCAGCACTTCAAGCTGGAGAACCCCTTTTCTGAGACATGCTCTCCTCAGTACTCTCTTGTCGGAGATGCTGATGTCCCTCTCACTGCTGTGTTCGAGACTCGCGTCCAAGACTTTTCTGTAGAAGTGATCTCCCCATACACTCAAAGTGTGGTCGGTATCATCCGACTTTCACTAGAACCGTCGTCCGCTGAAGCACCCTCATCCACCCTTAAGTTCAATGTTGTTATGCGTGATATGATCGGTTTCGCTGAACGAGAAGGTACCGATGTGCATGCACAACTATTTGTCCCCGGTGTCTCTGAAGAAGGCGGAGCTACGACTACCCAGATGATCAGTGGATTTGACGAGAACCCTGTCCCATTCGAGAGTGTGCACAGCATGAGTTTACCCCTCTCAAGTCCTCGCACTGCGACACTGAAAGTCTGTATCTATGCTCGCGTCACTCAGATGCATCTAGACATGCTCCTTAGCTGGGATGACATGCGTGATGCTGCCGACGACAAACCCCAGAAGCGAAGGTCCCCTCGGATTGCCGAGAGCGAGTACTACTCTGAAGAAAGACATGACGTATTTGCACGGATACAAATCTTGGAGTTAGCAGAGAATGGGGAGTATATGCCCGTTGAAGTGCTGCAGAACAGTAGCCTCGATGTTGGAACCTACCAGCTTCATCAGGGACTGCAACGTCGTATTGTCATTAACCTGACGCACAGCTCCACGGAGAGTCTCCCATGGGATGATATTACAAACGTTCGAGTGGGATCCGTCCGTCTGCTTGATCCGTGGGGCAAGGTGCCCGACTATGAGCAGACTCCAGATATTCAACTGAGGTTGGTACAAGAGCCGATGGTCAAGGACAATGCGGACGGAACATCCAATGTAACCATAATTGGCCAATGGGACTCGAGTCTGCACGGCTCTTTGCTTCTTGACCGCACTACTGCAGACAAGTACCGTGTGCAGATCACTTTGCGTTGGAATTTGATTTCGTCTCGTCTGCAAGATCCGATGGTTTTTGAACTGGATCAGACTCTGCAGATCCAGAGCCGATCCTATGTCCGTCCACAGTCCATGTTCAAGCAATTCTGGAACTCGACGCGGGTTGTGCACTCGACTGTTGGCATGTTCTCCGTCGCCGTGCGTCCAGTATCTGCTAAGCGGGCGGCCGATTTATGGCGCATGAATACACAAAACGATTACGTGAAGGGCGAGGAACTGCTGACAAACTGGGCTCCACGTAAGGTGTCTCTCGTACGCGATTTTATCGCGACTCGCAAGCGGCGGCAGCGTGCTGCTGAGCTGGATGCTGCCAGAGGGACATTGAGCGCTGGTAGTCTTGCCTCACCTTCGAAAGGTAGTGGCAGGTCAACTCCTCTTCGAAGCCAGGAGTTCACTGATCGTCAGGCTAAGCTGCTTCGGAAGTACTTGGATCTTTGGTCAACGAAGAAGGATCCTACAGAGATCATCCTGGTGAAGAGTAACCTCGAACCCCCTGCAGGGGGCGCTGCCTTCGCCAAACGGACGAAAGAGTCGTCTACGCCTGATGCGAGCAGCGTGAATTCTGAGAACAGTCCTTCGAAACCTCGCTTTGTTGCGAGCATCCAAAACATTCCGAAGAATCCGTCTGTTCTGAAATCCGGCTACTTACTGACTCCGGACGACACCAATAGTCACTGGGTGCGGCGGTTCGTCGAGTTGCGCCGGCCGTATCTTCATATCCATTCAGTACCCGAAGGTGACGAGATCAATGCGATCAACCTGCGAAACTCTCGTGTGGACCATGCCCCGGATTTTGCTCGTCTTTTGGATGGATCGGGCGCTGGTGCTGACAATGGAGTATCTGTCCGAGGTCGTCCTAATATTTTTGCGGTATACGGTACGCAGAACACGTTCCTCTTCGCGGCACGCTCTGAAACGCAGAAGGTGGAATGGATCCTCAAGATTGATCAAAGTTACTTCAGTGGGAATGGTAGCAATGGACATGCTGGCGAGGACGGTTGATCGTGACGGTCTTCATGTGCTGCGCCACTTTTCCTACCGATACGTATCCTCTGACGCCTGGATGACCTGACTGACGTATACATGCCTTATTTCCCTGAGAAAACTTTTACATTTCTTTCTTTGATATTGGCTCTGACCCTTGATTCTCATTCTTATTCCCGTAATAGCCGTACTGACTGGCTAGACGGGGTCCCATTCGTTGTTCTCCTTCCATTTATTTGAGATACCCCTGCAAACTACTATTGTCGTACTCGACTATCTATCTACATGTATATACTCGATACGTCCTTTTCTTTAAGATATAATATATAGATCGAAAGAAGGCGATCCTTAATCTAGGCGTATGTCCGGTCGCACTGGCAATGATTTGATCTGTATGGCTATAATGAGGAGGGGGCTTATCGTGTCAGGCTTTTTTTTGAGTGGCCATCGAGAGATTCTATAGATCTAACCTCAATCAGAACAGGCATTGAAATTATGCCCCATTGTTGATAGTGCCCGAGTCCATTTGGTAGTACTCTATTATGCACTCATCCTGCGCCACTGAGAGCACTGCTACATCAATTCGAGATCTAAGCTATAGCCATAGTCAGGACTGTATACACATCTCATAAATGAGGAAATGCCCTTGAGATTTGAATTGTAGAGCTCTGTCGAACGCCAAGATCAAAGAGAACGCCTATTGACCTCCGCCTAGCGCTCGCCTTGCGCGTCCGAGTGACGAATCACAACAGATGAAGACGCCCGCATTTATCGACGATCAACAAACCCCCAAGAGCGTCCGCTCAACTGGTGCAATCTTATCCTGAGCGAACAGAAAGAAAGCAGATCTTTTAAGTTTCAAGCGTATCTAATATGTGGACTTGATTGTGGAAAGGTGCCATCTCACACGGTTCACGATTCTAGGAAATTTCCTATCCTATCGCTGGCCCGGAAACTACTAGTAAACAAACCCGCGCCAGGACATGCGATCGGAGCTGTTCTTTACTCATCCTGAGACATTACCAGTGTGCTGAGAGACATTTTTCCTAAACTCCTATTTCCCCAAACAGGACGAATCAGGGCGATGCTGATTCCGCTGCAACCTCGCGGTCGCTTGGTCACAATCGGTTCGATTTTCTTCCTCGTTGTTGTTTCATTCTTCCTCTTCCGCAGTCGCGACACCGATGACGTAGTGAATTATGTGTTGAAGCGTCCGGTTTCGCAATGTGTGCAGCAGCAAAACATCGAACCACCACCGCCACCGCCATCATCTGCCGAGACAAAGGATGGAGCATGGGAGTTTATGGTTGGGCGGGATGCAGAGAATTATGGGTTGTCGCAGGGACAATGCCGGATTGCGTTCCCGAAGCTGTTTGTTGAGATTGAGAAGTCGGTCGCCGCGAGGAAGGGCAAGCCTATTACCGCTAAGGAATTGAGCCAGAAGAAGGTCGGGGAGGGCATGGTTAGAGTCATTGTTCATCGTGGAGAGGTTAGTTTTTTTTTTTTTCTTCTTCTTTCTCACTTGGGATGGGTGTTTATGGAACTGCTGTTCTGACATGCTTTCACCTCCGTTAAGCTTTATGTTGTGGAGTTCAACTACAACCCAGTGACATATTCACGCGGTCGAGCAACTCTCAGTTCTCTCTATCGAGCATTAACCTCAATTCCGAACCGCCATGACCTTCCCAGTGCCGAATTCGTCTTCATGACCGAGGACTATGCCCCGTCGTGGCCTGGACCGGTCTTCGCATACTCGAAGAGAGATGAAGAGAAGAATGTCTGGCTGATGCCCGATTTCGCCTACTGGTCCTGGCCAGAAGTCAATGTAGGGCCGTATTGGGATATCCGTCGACGAATCGTCGGGGTGGATGAGGGCACGACCGTTGACGGGAAATTGGAGCACGGTATTGACTTCAACAGTAAGAAAAAACAGCTCTTCTGGCGCGGTAGTACCGCAACGGCACCTGAGCTGCGTGGCCAGTTAATGAAGATGACGGAAAGGAAGAGCTGGGCGAGCATACATCCTATTGATTGGAACAACGAGGAGCATGTCCGCAACGAAGTGGTTTCAATGGAAGACCATTGTCGCTATATGTTCTTGATGCACACAGAAGGCCGAAGCTTCTCCGGCCGAGGGAAGTATCTCCAGAACTGCCGCTCCGTGATATTTGCGCACAAGCTTGAATGGCGAGAAATCTATCACGGAGCACTTGTCGCCTCAGGTCCAGAGGCCAACTTCGTCGAAGTCGAGCGCGACTTCTCAGACCTGGAGGAGAAGATGAACTATCTTATCGACCACCCAGAGGTGGCGGAGCGCATCGCTCAGAATTCTGTGCAGACGTTCCGTGATCGCTATCTCACACCGGCCGCAGAGGCCTGCTACTGGCGGGAACTTATCGCGCAATACGCTTCGGTATGTGATTTTGAGCCGAAGATTTACTCGGATATCACGGAAAAGAAGCTGCGCGGTGTGCCTTTCGAGTCGTGGTCGTTGACGCCCGCTGACTTTCCCTTCTAACCGGTCTTGTCATCCTGTGGGATCGCCTCAACAAGATGAGATTAATATAGACATGGCTCGTTTCTAGAGTTGTCTGTTCATGGCATCTGACGATATCCCCATTCGCCGTAACTAATATGCAGCCAAGCTTATGATTCAATTGTTTCCACTTTGCATGGATCAAAAGGCGTTATATATGTTCATGATAGATCATTATTTGTTGTTGATTATGACCTTTCGGTTATTTGTTTACATCTTCTGTTCTACCCGTTGCTTAGTAAATAAGTCTATGGTGCTCCTACATACTTGTACATGGACAGAATAGGAACTCAGTCACGACGTATGAAAATGGTATTGTTGAAGACTCGTGGAATTTGATATCAGATAGCAATTGATTAAAATAAATCGATCTAGAGCGGTGGCGGTGTCAACAAACGGAACCAAGCGAGTGGCACAAGCCACCTGAATGGTGGTGTCATACATTTGCTTCCAGAGTTTATCCGGCATGCGAGTGTGTTTGTGTTCCTGTCCAATTACCATGTGTTTTTGGAAAACTCGGCTCAGGGGATAGCCGCTTTTCACATTCATATTAGAAATAATGAAATGCGAACTGCGGGAGAGCAACTCGACATGTACTTTTCTATCATGCGGTGTAGGAAAAAAAAGCAAGCTGTGTGACCCGATAGAGTTAGGATCGGAACTTCTGTACTCTAGTGATGTTCAGCTCCCCATGGCCTTATGCTTTATTCATTACTGGTGCCATCATAGAGTATATTGTGGCGTCGACCGCTGCGAATCACGTCTAGTCTTTTAAGGAAAAAAAGACGCACTCCTCCCATGTGGATCAGCGATTGGATTAAGCAGGTTTTCGTGACGGATGAAGCTGGAAGCGTAACGATTTGTCAAGATCAAAGGTCTCGATATTTTGCAACCTCCCTCTTCAAGGCTAGGAATGCTTGAGCACTGAATGCAGAATCTCCCACACCTCTGGATCAACTGACAATACAATTATTCTCTTGTTCCTGTTCTCAAAGACCTCGCGCCGGAAGAGGGATAATCTGGGGGGGGGGGTCAGTGAATCGACTCGGTGGGGGGGTGGATCGGGCATTGTTTGGTGCTGATTATCCGCTGTCCTATTCCGGTAGGAGACAAAGAGACTCGGAAGAACATGCAATGCTGTTTGTAGTAATTCTCAGTCGGGACAAGTGAAACCTGCAAGGCTGAGCTGTCTATAGAGTTGAAAATTTACGAAGCTAATAACCTTTTTCACCGACTCTTCTGCCCACTTGTGACTAAGGACCCCCCCATAGATATCAACCCTAGGGCTATTTCCGGCCTCGGGATATCGACAAGGCGCAATTATACTACAGAGAATTAAGATAACCTTGCGGCTGAAGCATACGGGGAGTCATATGATGCACTATTTTGTCCCAAGATTCTTTTAGTTCGTTTCGATACTCTAGTCAGTTGTTGGATGCGACATGGTGTTTTTCGCCGAAAGCGGGTCGCCTTAGCTTGGAAGGATGTTTAGTGTTTCCAGCATTTCCACCAACACTGCAGCAGACCATTAGTTGCATCTTCCAGATTATGTTGGAAAATGTGTCAAGCTGCGATTGCTGCCACTTGTTAATGCTTGTGCTCAGCCTTAACGCCTCCAACCGTATGTTGGGGGCCTGATGATAAGCTATAGGAGACAATAACCGACAAGGCCCTTGCATCTGGATCTGTCTGCCCTACCGATCGGGCTCTAATTTAGCGACTCCCTAGCTTGGTTGTGCTAGATTCTTACCGCTTGGCGTTAGTGCGCCTCATGGGTATCCTTTCCGTTACAGCATCAAGGCTCAGATTCTGCATAGTTTATCCGCGCCATTGGCTGTCAGACGCGTGGGAAAAAAAAAGGACCAACAAACAGCGACTCTAGATAACCCTCAGATCCTGAGCGAACTGAATAACCGGCTCGTAGTTAAATACTGTTTTCGGATCCCTTCTGAAGGAACTGAAGCTGTATGATTATCGTGATCGCTGCGCGTAATGTAACTGCAAGTGATCTATCTTTGCCGATCGGTTCCTGGCTTCGCACGTCCGATGGCCGTCGATTGGAGGGTTCCTGGAACAAAAACATGTTGAAGAAGGACGGCTGCGACAGATGCATGGTAGCGATGTCAAGCAGCCATTGTACAATGGACAATCTTCGGGGGAACTTGGTGCAAGTCAAGACCAATGCGGTGAGATTCTTACGGCCAAGTCTTGTTTGCGGCGCAACCTCACTTGCCCTAATGGAGCATTGCACGACCACCGACCCAAAGATAATCGGCTTCTGTTTACAGTGTTATTGTCTGCATTCACAATCGGTTAGGGTTAGGCTCCGGGTCCGTAGCTATTTTCCCCAGGTCTCATTGCTCAGTTTCCCTTTTCACCTCTTGGATCCACGTCGCAGCTCGGCCTGAGCAGCCCGATGACAATGTCTCCACTGTCTACGCCTTGCCAGGTGCAGAGGGAGAAAGCCACTGTTATTCCACGCCAGGAGCCTAGAAGCTAGCATCTGGACCCCGTTTCCCTGTATGTGGTCTAGTGGACATTGACTACCCAGATGATTGCGTCCAGACCCCCAGTGGGTATGGTTCCAAGGACCCAGATGCGGGTACTTTTGAGATAACATCCTCCGCGGGCTGACAACATGTAAGGAATTATAAAGGGCGGCCTTTATCCAAGGTCTACCGAAGCTGATGGAGGCCTCTCATCAAATATATAGCATTCTTTTCCATTGTCGTTAGTTTTTTTGTTTTGCTATACCCTCCTCCGACTTGGGCCTCTTTTTGTGTCCATCTTCCATCTCACAGAGGCAGGGCAGACTGTGATCATAATGTGGTCTTCATTTCCCTTCAATATCCTAGGGTTGGCCCTTCTACCGGCCGTATTGGCCTCTCCTTTTGGGAAGAGAACCAATGGCCCGTATATGGCTCTGGATCTAGACTTCCCAGATCCCGGCTTTGTCGGGACTCCTAGCGGAGTCTGGTACGCATTTGGTACTAACGGTAATGGAAAACGAGTGCAGGTGGCTTCCTCCCCAGATTTCCAGAAATGGACTGTTTTGGACAAGGAAGCCCTACCGACATTGGGCGGATGGGAGACAGGGTCTAACCACTGGGCGCCTGATGTGGTCATGCGGGTATGCTTCTTCCATTATGATTTCCAGGAGAAAACAATGAGGCTGACTTTGCTGCACAGAATGACGGGAAATATGTTATGTACTATTCTGGAGAGGCCCAGTCCGATCCAGGGCATCACTGCGTCGGTGCCGCCGTCTCAGAAGGAACAGATCCTTCCGGACCATATACCCCTCTGTCATCACCCTTCGCCTGCAATCTCGACCAGGGTGGTTCCATCGACCCCTCCGGCTTCCTGGATAAGGACGGAACCCGCTACGTCGTCTACAAGATTGATGGCAACAGCATTGGGAACGGAGGTGACTGCAACAACGGCATCGCGCCCCTTAAGCCAACACCTATCATGCTACAGAAGGTGGCTGATGACGGTGTCACTCCTGTCGGGGCAGCAGTCCAGATTCTCGACCGCGACGATAGCGATGGACCTCTGGTCGAGGCACCAAATTTGATCTTTCACGACGGCACCTACTTCCTTTTCTACTCGACACACTGCTACACAGATCCCAAATATGATGTGCGCTTTGCTACAGCCACGTCCATCACGGGGCCATACACCAAGACTAACACACAGCTGTTCAAGACGGGAGACTTTGGCCTGACTTCACCCGGTGGAGGAACCGTCTGCGGTTACGGAGACCGGATGCTCTTGCATTCCTTCTGCGAAACGAACGTGCGATGCATGTATGCCGCAGACATCTCCATTAGCGGTAACAAAATCGCTCTGCTGTAAATGTCCCACGCAATCTTTCTTTTCCTATTGCGTTTTTTTATATATACCGTCTACCGCCGCGACATCTTCACTTCTTCTGTGATTTCTTTCTATATACCTCTTTTACTTTGATGGCTTGGGATCTGTTGCGGAATGAGCTCGGCGTTTTGGGTGGACATATCGGGATATAAAATAGCTATCTTGGATTAATGTTTACATATAGTTCAGAGCCTCTACTCTGTCCAGAAAACTACAATAACAATTTACTGCATATTGCATCGAAAAATTTTTTTGGATCATCTACCATTATCCTCCGGCCCCTCCCCCGCTGCTTTCTTGTGTAGCCTCGTGTCCATTGTTAACATACCTTGATGGAGCACGCGGCATGTCTAGTGGATCTAGACGGGCATCTTCGGAATTTTTGCCATCCCTGTTCTGGACTCATGTGACGCTTCGAGGTGCAGTATCGCTAATTCACAAGCCAATGAGATTCATGTCGATAATGCGAACAGCCTTTTCTCATCGACCATGTACTAGACTCTACTGTTCCAGTCTAGTTTCAAAGATGCCCAGGATGAGAAACAATTCTCCGCAGCAACGGTTACACCATGGCCATCACTTCTCACCTATCGGCATAGAACCCGGAAAAATTCCCGACAGAAAAAAAGTGCTCAGTGTAAAAGGGCTATTCCCTTAGAACAAACACTAGCGCAGCATGAGGCATATTTTCTATGATGCACGCGGTCTCGATCTATTCGATGCTGTATTCCCTATATGCAGACTAGAACGGACCCGCCAGGGATGAAACAAAGAAGACACAAAGAAGTCCTGTCTCAGGCTAGAACAATAACAAAGTTGGGGAAAATGCCATTGTATTTTGAATGGTTGTCATTCGCTTACGGCACTATTCCCTCACATACGTACTTCGTATGTCCAGGATGACAACAGAGGGTTCCCCACAATATCAGGGCTCAACAAATAATTCTACCAGGAACACAAACAAATACCACTCTACAGACCGCATCCATCTCCAACCACTACCACGGTTCCCATCCAACGTCCCATTCAAACATAATGCTGGATTTTGGATCAGGTCGAGATCCCGTTTGCGGGACCCATAGTCTACCGACGGGGCACCGGAAATCGGCCACGATCGGCTCTAGAGCTTTAGAGTATCGGAAAGTGGAGGAGGAGCCGACTTGGCATTCAGGGACACTTTGGTAATAAATCACAAAGAGTTGCGAACGTAGACGGAGTAATACAACATACTTGGGCGGGTGAGAGAAGGGATGTTTTTCTTTATTCACCGATGCGAATGTTGTTTATCCTAATGTACAATATAGTTCTTCGAGCGGGCATCGATGGAGATGCGTTTGCAGAGATATTCGTATACTGCTTACGAACAGGAATTCTAAACCTGTGGGTCTGGGGGACAGGAATGATATATCGGTTTTCAGTTCCTGTTCTGTTCTCGAAGAAAAGCTAGCTTATCTTAATTCCGGAGCAAGTAATCTCGCTAAGGAGGGTGGGATCTCAATCTCTTTGTACGATTGGTGTCGTGTGCGGATGTGGAATGTTTCTAGATCATGACGGAACGGGAATGAAATATGTTGAAGATCGGAATACGATGACTACGGCGAAGGCTGACTGAGGATAGGGATAATGAATACGAGGGTTTTATTTACTTGGTGTTGCGATATGAAGTTTGTTTGGAATATTTCCTTGTTTTGTTTTGTTTTTCTCTCCTTTTGATCTCTCTTTATCTTGGCCTATGCCTGTGAAAAGAAAGATCCCAGTAATGATTAATTATGATGACGCGTCGAAAATTAACATAGGGTATCAACATGTCATGGATCTATTCAAAATAAATAAACAATACAGGTTCCATAGGATTTCGCTTCAAATGCATGCATGCCCCAGGCCACTCCATTGCCAGTAGGTCTCCTGGATATTTTTTAACTAGAAATTTCTTTTGAGCCTGCCTTCTTCTTCTCATGTTCCTTGCGCATATTCTGTACCCATTCCTTTGCACATCCAACTGCTTTTTCGGGCTCATGCTTGTGTCTGAGAAGATAACCCTGAATCTCAGCAGGGGAGAATTCACCTCCGGGGACCAGCGATGCAAATTCAGTGGCAAGCTGCTTCACTTTCTCATTGGATAGACCGTGTCGGAGGGAGACAGGTCTTTTGCGCTTTTCACCTAGGGAGGAGTTGCGTAACTTTGGCGTTCCTTGTTCCCGCTGTCGGATTTCGCCCTCGAGATCACCGTAAATGGCGAGGTAGAGGTCCTTAATAGTAGCTGTATCCGAGTAATTGAAGGCGATGCTCATATCAACTCTCCCGGGACGTAATAGTGCTGCATCCAGCTTTTCAATGTGATTTGTTGTCATCACTAGGATACGACCCTCACTGGACGCGACCCCGTCGATAACATTCAGAAGAGCAGAAAGAGAAATCCCTTTGGATGGATTCTCGCTGTCAGTTGGCGGCTTATCTTTTCCTTCATCCACCATTTTCTCCACAGGAGGTGCATCAGCAGTTTCTGAGGAGTCGTCCCTAGTGTGCGTGATACCCGCAGAATCGACGTCTTCAAGAAGCACGATACACCGTCTGGGAAGGCACTGGAACAGATCCGCGAGACCTTCTTCATCCAGAGTCTTCGAGTTCAGATTTACCAGATAAATCTTCAATCCCAGCAACCCTGCAGCAGCGAAGCACAGACTGGTCTTTCCCGTTCCAGGAGGACCGTGGAAGATATATCCTCGCCTGTAAGGAATGCCGCGATTGGAATACCAGCGTCTCGTCATTGGGTGCAGATATTCCTTGACATCTTCAATAAATGCCTGCTTCTGTCTCTGGTCAAGGACGACCGTCGACAAGGGACGAGGAGGTCGACTCATGCATCGTATCCAGTCGGCGGATTCCCCAGGGGGCTTCTGACCGCGGTAGATGATGGTCTGATTACCATCACGCTCCACAAAGGCGTGTTGCGCCTCAAGTAGCAACTCCTTGATAATTGTCGGATCCCGTCCGAAGCAAGTAATGTACACTTTCTCAGCATTAGCGAGCCATCTCACGCCGTTGTTCTCATCTTTCTCCCTTCTGAATTCCAAAAGCCGGCCCTTGTACCAGAAATAGTGGGCTCCATCCGCGGGAGTGTAACGGAGAGGCTTATATTTGTCGAGACTCATCTTGCGAGCCCAGTACTCGTCGAAATCAAACGAATCCACGTCGTCGTCGCCACTGATAGCCTCCTCCTGAAATTCATCATCGTCATCGTGCCTGCTATAGATCATTTCGCTTTTTGTCTTGGTTCCCGCAACGAAGTCGCGCGTATTGTCTGCGAATGATTGCCGCGAAATCCAGGCCATCACGTAGTTGTAGATCTCATCATCCAGTCGAATCTCCGCTGTTGATGTATAGTATTTGCGAAACAGATGTTTCAGTGGTGAGATACTCCATTGGATTGCGGTCACCATGGCTGCGAAGATCGCAATAAGTGGTAAATAAAAGGAAATATCAATATGAAAGTAGGCTGAAAGAAATTTAGAAGCTACAGAATAACCAGGGATAACCATATCCAGTATCGTGGCATCCCCGGGAAACATCTGCGGTTGATTGGAAACGTTTCCCGGGCAAGCCATGGTGAAGGAGTGAGAAGGCATTTAGAACTAAAAGAAAAATGATTCCCAGAAATGTCCTGCTCGAGAGAGCCACGTTTGTGATGCTGTCTCTGTCTCTGTGTCTTGCGAGAAATTGAAGTGCGAATTTCTCTCTTTAAATCATTATCGAATTGTTGGATTATGCTCACTTTAGGCTCCAATGCAGATCTCACGATGAACTAGTAGCACAAATCATGATGGACAAAGACGGCTGATAAGGCTGTGCATTGACTCACCCCGATCAGCAAGGCAGAAATCTCACGCCGTTGAAACCACAAACGAATGCGCCAATCATGAATGTGGAATATATGCTAGCTTTTGCGGCTGAGATATTAACGGTTGGTGGTCGGATGTCATGATTCCCACCGCCTCGGAGGCTCTTTTCTAACACGGGTGTGCCCGAGTTTTGAAGGATCAATGATCTTGTCGAATATATGCGACCGAAGTACGACTCTTCTACTATGATTCGCGATGATGCAGAATAGTTCGACGCCCCAAGCTGAAGTGGATACTAAAGATCATGGCGCGGGGTCCCGAATTGGACACTTTAATACTAGTAAGCTAGACGCGGGGTCTAAACAGGGTTCGATCATCGTTGATGGCAAAATTGCAAACGTAGACGCAAAAAAAGGAAGTGCGAGTTTTACGTTGACTCAATAATATCAACAGAATATTTCATGCGCGCTTTTCACCTGAAGATTGCATATAGCCTGGTTAGGCAGATATCCTGCTCATCATCCAGGAGAAAAAGCCGCATATCGACGCGGGAAGTATCATACTACGCAAAGACTAACTTGATCGGGAAGAAACAGGGGTATCATATTAATATGCAAAGAAAAAATTATCTAGAGAAAATCGGAGGCACCGCAAGAGCAAAAAGAACCACAGTCACAACATATTACCCCCAATAGCAAATATAAAAAAAATACCTTGGAGTGAAGCTTGTTGGAATATTATTTGGGAGGCTCATTATCAGTCTTGGACTGTATAAGCTCGCTTGCCCATTCTTTGAAAGCTTCCAGCTTGTCCATCATCTGCCCCCACCACGTCGCCACTTGCGATGTGGCATCGTCGCCATCATTGCTTGTTTTGTTCTCTGGCTCTTCCACACTATCCACTACAGCAGGTTGGTTACCCGGAGTAACCGAGGCATCAACTGCAGAGGATATGACGCTGGGAAATGGGACAACGCTTGCAGTCGAGCTCACGGAGACGCTGACAGGTGGATCAGGAGGGTTCTCGACAGTAGGTGCACCCTCATCCGAGTGCAGACCTACAGGACGCAAAGGCAGCTGTAAAGTTCCATTGTTGGGTAGTGGCTTGACCCCAAGGGAGTCACAAATGATGTTATATACCTCTATGTTCTCTGTTGACAATTAGTGAAATTCTAAGAAAGGCTTACTGAATGACTTACGAAAGACTTCAAGTCGACTATTAGGCTGATGAGGGAACGCCGGGCCCCTCGCGATGAAGATAGCTCGCATGAGTGGATGTTCGTGGTCATATCCATGGACACCCCTCGGGTGATAGATTTCCCCTGTGTCTATCGCTTTCTCTGCATCGAAATCGGGCCGTTCGACAACGGCCCAACCTGTTTTTGGAATAACCCATAAAGGAGCAATACGGTCATTATTGGAGAAGTGATAACGCTCGGGCATGGTGTCACGACTATAGATCTCAACTTTGTCAGCGTAGTCAATCTTCGCCTTCTCTAGTTGTTCCCAAAGGACGGGCACGTCCTCTGGACGTTTGGGCCGCAGTCCTCGTGATGGCCATCCATCGATATATTCTATTAGGTTGATATCGATCAAATCCTCAAGCTGCACAAGTCTCTCCGTCGAAGTCGTGGCCATACCATGATCAGACACGACGACAATGTTGACTATGTCCGTCAAATTGCGATCCCGAATCCCTTGAAAAAGACGAGCAAGCATGTCATCTGCTTCGGAAATCGTAGCTCTTATCTCTGTACTATTAGGGCCATATCGATGACCATCCGTGTCCACATTTGGTACGTAGGCGGCGATGAACTGAGGTCGTTTATCTCCTTTATAGGACTCTATTTCCTCCCCAGGAAGATCCAGAAATTGCAGCACTCGGTCGACCTTGCGCAGTAAAATCTCAGAACCATTATACTTGTCATAGAAAGTTGGATCGATATCATGGATATGCGCCTCCGAACCCGGCCACATATGGATGGCGGAACGCACACCTTGTTTCTCAGCTGTAACCCACAGAGGTTCAGCGCTGTTCCACCATTTTGACTGCGTGCTGACAGATGACGCCGTGTGAAATTCCTCTTGAAGTTCCGGGTCCCAGAATGAATTGCCGACAATGCCGTGGCTTTCAGGGTAGAGTCCTGTCACGAGGGTATAGTGGTTTGGGAAAGTGACGCTAGGGAAGCTCGGAAGCATGTATTCGGGGCTGACACCTTCAGCAATGAAGTTGTTAAGCGTGGGCGTGAGCCCGCGGTTCAGGAAGTCGGCGCGGAAACCATCGAGGGAGATAAGGATAGTCGTCGGAGCGAAAAGTGCAGTGCCGTTGGAGAGCAGCGGTTTGGGACGGTGTGAAACGCGGAAACCGCTGGACGCTTTGTACGCTCCTAGAAGGATGATGAGGAAAAGGATGAAGATGGCCGAGAACACGAGTACTAATTTCCGAAACAGATCTCCTTTGGACTGAATCTATGAATTAGTGTTTGGATACGTTTAAACCTATTGCGTTTGGCGCACCTTGTATTCAAACCCGTCTGGAAACCCTCTATCGCGTTCTGACGACGGAGTGCTGAGGCCAGAGCTCACATCATCTCGGTATCCTTCTTCCATCTCATGCATCAACTCTCCCTCCTCGTCTGTCTTTTCGTTGCTGCGCCTTCTGTACACTGCTCTCATCTCCCTTCTCCTCTGTCGCCTCCGTTCCCTCTTCCCGATCTTGACACTGCTGCCATTGGGACTGAATATCCTCCGCAACCCGTGCGTTGGTCCTTTTTTTGTCAGCAGTTTCTCCATCTCTTCTTCATCCTCCAACACCTTTCGATCGTGTTCCGCTAGCTCGAGTGAGGTGCGGGAGCCCTGTAAGAACTCGTCGTCCTCCGTGTCGGAGTCCTGCTCCGACACTGACCTCAGCGAAGAGACATCGTCGTCATAGGCCCCTGGCGAAAGCAACGATGGGCTCCGCGGTTCAGCATTCTGAGGTGTGAACGGCATTCCGTGAGATAGCCGCTAGGCAGCCAGGCATAACGGAGATGGAAAGCTGGTTTAATGTTGCTTCAAGAAGAGAGTTTCGACGCTTATGCCACGAGCGACCGAGATAAGCCTGACCTTACCATACAGTACGTAACACGACGGTAATTACCCAGCTTAGATCCCCCGACGAACATTGCGTCAAAACTAAACCCTTCCTTAACAAACCCAACTTCTAACTACAACCGTTTGCCCCTTTTCTCATTAAAGCTACTTTGATATGCGGTGAAATCACAGCCAACTATTGTCAAGTTCGAATCCTCCTGTCGTTATTCGACCATACCGACGTGTGACAAGGACAAGGCTTGGTTTGTCAGAATGGGATTTTCTTGAAGTGATGACCCTAATTATCGCCCCTGACCTTAGTGTCTAGAAGCACGCATTTTGCCTGGATGTTTCAGATCTCGAAACGTTACATCTACCATGGCCAAGCCTGATTTAGCATCAGCAAAGGATGGCAAGCGCATGGAGCCACTTTAAACGTCTCTTTTTGACAGGAACACTGGCAACGATTGACACTTAAGATGGAATCCCTCGCGGATGTATGGCTCAGAATCGGGCTGTATCAATCGGAAGTCGAATCTTCGGAAAAGAGTGGCTGCTGTTTTCTTCAATTCCATGAACGCAACATTGCGGCCGATGCAAGCCCTTGGGCCGTAGCTGAAGCCCAGGAAGTATTTCTCAAGAGGGAAACGAGCGTCCCCGAGCCATCTCTCTGGCTTAAATTCCAGTGCGTCTGGACCCCATATACGTCTGTCTCGATGGATAGTATACGTGGGAACAGACAACACGGTACCTTCCTTGAAGTATTGGCCGCAAACCGTCGCTCCGCCCTTAACCACAACTCTGGGCAGACCTACCGATACTGTTGTGCGCAATCTTAGGGTCTCATATAGGACACCCTGCGTATATTGGAGATGTTGACACTCCGAGAAAGGAGCTACAAAGCCTGGAGGTAATGGTGATGGGAATGCAGTGTCCAATTCCTCCTGCAACCTTTTAAGCGTATCTGGATGGCGACATAGCATGTCGACGACATGTGTGAGCGTGTTACCCGTGGTATCGCTACCAGCAATCAATTGCGTGAGTGCTTCCGCTTTGAGCTCCGAGTCTCCAAGAGGACCGCCAGTATCCGGATCTTTGGCCATCAGAAGATAATACAGAATATCTTTACGATTAGAATCAACTTCGGCATGCTTGCGCTTGTCAACTGCAGCAATGCCAATGCGAGCTAACGCTTGAGCCGCTCGCAGGCCGTAGACGAAGAAAGTATCAAAGTAGAAGTATGGAGTCCACGCTGTACCAATTAGTTCCCATAACTCATCTTCTTATGCTGCCGGGCTCACTCTTAATCCAAGGCATCTGTCCCACGGTACAGCACCATTCGCCTCTGTCACGCAGCTTCTTGATCCCACCGTTGGTGTCAGAACCGGCTTTACAGAAACCGAACGGCTCTCCGAATGCCTTTTTTTTAATGGTTAGTGTTTTGGCCAATTTTAACGCTGTATACTTGATCTTGCTTACTAGATCCCCAATGATGTCAAATGCGAGGAATGCAAGCCACCGCGAAGCATCAATAGCAGCCTCCCCTTTGCTTTGCAGCTTTTCGATCGTGTTTACTCGACGGCCCAGATCCACGTACTGTCCAGCCTGCCCGTCTTGTATCAACTTCTCCATTTGCGTCGTGAAGATGTTGAGGGCATTCGTGATGTATGGTTCGAAGTTCACCATCGCCTTCGGACTAAACGCATGCGAAACATACTTACGCTTCCGACTGTGCTTTAAGCGATCTCTTGTGGTAAATATGCCCTGCTCGATGTTGTCGAAGGCATAATAGAACTCGGATTTTAGAAAACCGTTGCCATGTCCAAGGATGTCCTGATCGAGGTCAATTAAGGACTTGGGCATCTCAACATTTTTCCTTACTCTAATTCCGTCCGGATGTGATACACTCAGGTGGTCTGGTGCTAGACGAACAAAATCGCCATATTTCAGGTGCTTCTCATGCACTGTCATCGAAATATTGTGTCTCCTGGAATATCTATTAATCCAGGAGAAACAACGCTAGTCCAAAACACAGTACCTCGCCTGTACTAGCATCCAGAAGTTTGAGAAGCGTCCAATCACTGGGCCAGGATATTTCCTCAAATCGTATTCGTCTCTCAGGTATAGGACAACATAATATACCTGCACTTATCAATGGAATTTCCAAAATGAAGTGGTCGCATGTACTGACAAATAGACATAGAATAATGAGTCCTCCAAACAAACCTCCGCTTGGAATGGCCTCTAATGTATTCTGCACGGAATTCATGACAAAAATTCTCGAGAAACGTTGATTTCAAATAGTCACCAAGGATGTGTATGATACCTCGCAATTAATATAATTAACCGCACCACTGATGTGTTCTAAAAATCGTATCATGTCACCTAGATGCGTTCTTGCTTAAGTAGTTCTCTGGGAGATATCTCCTGTAAACCCCACCCTTGGGTCCTTGAGATAACGGTCACATTATAAAGACATGCATGGATTGAGACCCTCGAGAAAGTTTGAAATCGAGATGGAAGGCTATGGTTGGATAGCAAGCTGATACGGTGATTGCCTATCAGTGTTGATAGAATAGCAGTCACGTTGGTGGGGCTTATCGATTATGTCAATATAATTGGGCGAGGCCAGCATGCTTTAAGTTGTAGGTATATGCCTACTTCTGTAATCAGTTAACTGGACGATGCAATAGACAGTCTGATTCAAATATTGCTTGTTTATAATAGTTAATGGGTTTAGTTATTGGACAGTGGTTTAATACTGCATCATTATTGAAAATGTCGCTTTACATTCACAACATCATGAGAACATACGACATTACTAAGAATATATTGTAGAATGGATGAAATCTACTCTACCAATTATTGAAGGCACATGCCGTCTTAAATGGCAGAACTTCGGCGGTGTGATATGGACTAAGCTGTTATATGGGATGTTACTCAAAAAGGTCGCGTAAATGCCTTTCACCATTAACAGTAGTATCTTATGCTCATATATCCACTTTGTCGATCCCTTATCACAAACTTATCCTCTCTGTATTTGTGGTCGATAGAGACTATGACACTATAATTCTCAAATACTCCTATTAGTTTTAGTATACTTCTGATAAAACTGTTGATTACTACCTACCTGAAGAATTGGTATAATCTACCTTCAGTGTGGTAAGTCTGAAAAAAAAAAAAAGATATAATATCTTAACATTACTTATACAGTGTTGTGCTAATAATATCTTCTTTCAGCTCATAATGGGTGACGCCATTTGCCCAAGCGAGGAAGAGTTTGCTCTTCTCTTGTGTAAGAGCTATGGCTTATGGTCGTCATATCTTGACGGCGCTGATGCTATGCCTTCACTTCCATATGCCTGTGTAGACCTCAAAGGGATTCTTGGAAAAGTACCCTCATTCATGGGCGAAGGATTGGTCCATGAAAACGAACGCCTCTCCCTGGATTGCACCGAGAGGTCTGACCAGGGACAATATGAGCTCTTTCTTAACGGACACTTCGTCTGGAAAATTTCAACAGAAAAATGTGATCTCGAGGCAAAAAAGATACCATTAAAGTTATTATTGGCCGTTCAAAGGAGACTCAAGGTGCGATTCTCGGACAATACACCTCTCTCAGAATGGCCAGGTGTCGAAGGCATCGCTGAATGTGACGGAAACTACATTTCCGTTTTGTTCCTTGCGTGGTCCTATATCTTATCTGCAAAGTGGGCAGAGCTGTTGAGCAAGTCTCCGGAGCATGAATGCAAAAGTAAACTTACTGCACAAATTTGGCACCACACATCATCTAACGAGCAAGATGTGGTTGAAATTGACTTAGGGGATACTGTCGATGAAGAAGAAGCCAATTGGTGGAATGCCATATTCTCTCCTAGTGAAGGTTGGACGATAACGACCGATTATAATGGGAAGATCTATCAATCTCCGTGGTCGGTCTCAGTCATCGACAAACATCGCTTTAGATCAACTGAAACCGTGTCTAGCGTCAACTCTCGGGCACCATCTTCAAATACCGCCTTGACATATCTGTCCCGTTTTTGTGCCTATCACGGTCTCTACGGACAATGCTCAGCTGCTCTCTCTGCAGCACTTTTTATACCCGTCGTTTCTGGCGGATCGGTATCACTTCCAATACCTAGGAAAGCTAGGACGATGACAAGGACTTCGGGCAGATGCTCGGATATGATTTCTGAACACAAAAATCATCTCTCTTCCTATATGACAATAAGTTGCAATGTGTCCGATTTGTACCCTCTGCTTGGATGCACATTTTTTAACGCTCAGATTGAGTGTAATCTGGTCAGCGCCTGGCTCAACCCTGCCTTTTCATTAATCGATCCCCTGGTCAAGGGAGGAAATTATCCTAAACTAGCCAAAGTGCTCGCCTTCCACAAACCACAACTAGCAGCATTGTGGCTTGGTGCGATCTTAATGGGCGAAGCAAAGCCATGCTACTATGACGCAAAGCTAGGGCTGGTAGCAGGTGACCTTCAAGCCACTGCCTGGATGGGAATACCACAGTCATTTATCACGTTGAAACCTGATATATGTAACGAAGAAGCTATTCGACGTGAGGATGAATGCCGACTACTATTTATGGTGTCTAGCGATAAAATTCATGGACGCGTGCCTTCTGAACCATGGAAACCTTTTGGAGAGACTAGACTTTATGATACGGACATCGACGTTCGACAGCATGTCAAGTGTGGGCATTTTCTGGATTACAGTTATTGGCATTGGGGTTGTACCAATGACAAGGAAGTGAATGATCCAGGCCTCCACCGCATTTCGGCGCAAAACCCCCCTGATCGTCCTCTTGGAATTTCTTCTTCTAACGATCGATCGCGCAACGCAACGCGTAGAATCTTCGGATGGTTACGCTCCTCAGGGTATCCAGCATGCGAAAAACCCATCTACGAACATTCGTGGATTGTCATGAGTAGTTATGATGAGAAAATTGAAGAAGATGATGATTCTGATGTCATTGAGAAGATCAATATTAGCAAAGCACGTGTTGAGGAATGGCTAAGGAGTAACAGCAACTAACATATGTCCAGTATCTGGTCTGTTAGGTCTACCATCTCCTCAAATCCATCGGGACCAGCGGCAGGATGATCAAGACATTTTTTGCAGATGGCCCGCACTTGTTCTTTGCCATGGTCGCCTGTATAGCAAATCTTCCATTTAATAGGGTGTCCTTTGGCCTTGAATTTTTCGGAGCGGTGTTCGTTATTCCAATGTCTGTAGTTCTGATTATCACAGGCGCCAGGTTCACCAGAATTTGCGCTCATGATGAATTTCTTTGTTCTTTTATTTGAAGTACTGAGGCTTCAGCAAGTTTGGGATCAGCCCTGTGAATTTTTAGTACTCTATCTTACCCATTAATATTCCTTTCCATACCTTTAGAAGGAAACGAGTACAGCGTGAGGATTTAGGTAATACTATTTCAATAAAATGTAGAGATTATGCTTGTACTTAAGACTTGTAAATTCATATCTAACAAGGTGAACACTATGCATATATAGAAGCCATGGCTACAGAACTGATGTTTGCTACTGTCCAGCACTATAGAAAAATACAACATTGGTACCTCATCATCAATAGTAACCCATTGTAAATTGGAATGTTTGACTGTTTACTAAATGTGTAGACAGAAGCTCCTTTATATTATGAGAATGTCATAGCTGTTGATGGAAGACCTGAGAATTATAGTGGCATAAATATGCAGGTAACCAGTGAAGAACCCTAGCAACTGTCCCTGAAAACAGGTGAGCGGCTATAGACTGTCCTAAGTTTGTTTCTAAAACAGCTATTCTTTCAGGAGGGTATTTACTATATAATCTGTTTGCTTTTCGTCGGATTGTTAATAGTGACAGTAGTAATGATTGTACATCATAAGTCATGATATACATTCCACAGTTTACAGTGCGCACCTGGGACACAGAAGGACTTTATCGGTATACTCTAGTTGCTACTTAGTTTCCAAATCGGTGCAGTAGCTGAGATAAATGAGACCCACCTCAGGGAGAGGGTTCTACTTCTATATCTCGAATAACCTCGTTACTGAGCGACCAACACTAATCTAAATGAGTAATTAATTTACAAGAATAATTCCTGAGTATGTAGGAAGTACTGTAGTTTTGTTACCCTAGGTTGAGAACTATCGTCCATGCCATTTTCACAGTTCATTTTTAGAGGGGTAGCTACTAGTATAACTAGAGACATGTAAACGAATTGGAATACCAGCCCTAGTTATTCTTACCTACATGGAGTCTGAGCTGTCTTTCAGCTAAGGACCCTGTAGAGCGTGCGATAGGCTTCATGTGCTGCTTAGTAAAAGTAGACTGTAAGAGACTTTCAGGTCATTCCAGTATTAGACCCTATGGAGGTCACTCAGTAATGCTGGAAAACGTTGCACGTTGAAGTTTCACGAGGTGCCATAATCTTTCTTGCTCCTTCCGAACTGAGAAACATACCCTATTGTTGCTAAAGTGTTAGTCTTACAACAAGATGCTTTCTTCTCAATAATGTCCGGTGGACGCCTCGTATTACAGGGTTTGACATTGTGCTGTCTTTCCGCATGCGGAAATAAGCAGTTTTTTGCAGGTGTTAGGAGCATCTGGAGTGTGCCTTCAGAGAAGTCTGTTCAGACGGGTCCAGATGATGCCGTGGACTGACAATGGTCAGGACTCGGATTAGGTATTGGTATTGCCGCCTGGAAATCCTTCACAGTAATCGTTGACAATGCAGACGGAATACTAGTACAACTCGAAGACAAGGAATTCCCAGGAAAAATTTTCCCTTCCGTTATCGCCCATCGTATTCAGAGATCTCCCAGGTTGTTCTGGATCATAACCTCCGGAAACGCTTTGAAACTAGCCTATGCAGGCCGCTCCTGGAGGATGACTGAGCTTCCTGATCTCGTTCGAGAACGCGCCTGGGAAGAATAATCGCGAATATAGAAAGGATCACTAAAATACCCTACGAAATAAGAAATATTAGAAGCTGATCCTTTTCTTTGGCTAGATTTTTTTTTTTCGCAGTTCGAGTTACGCAATCGACATGACTTTTTACAAGCTCTCCTGCTCGCGTATGATGAAGTGTATCTCTGCAGATGCTACTACGGTCGCCAAGAAGTATGTCTCATTGCTAAGAATAGCTTTTGGTTCGACCACGGTCTTGAATGACGACTTGGTATTACTGGTAGGTGTCTAGGGATGGTAGCATTAAGCATGGATCTCCTGTGTAGAAATCTTGGTTCTCCTCAATTTCATGGGATCTCCTGACCGTTTGCGGGGCTTGGCGTCCGTATTCCAAGACAACGGGGAATGTGAGCATCTTCAGTGGAGGATCAGCCAATCTATATATCACGTGACAACACGTGAGGATGTACTCTTCTGTCTTCGGCCGATTTTCGACCCTTGTCATCTGATTCCGGCATTGTTTCAATGAGATAATGCGTCTCTTATTCTCTAGAAACTGTCTAAGACTATTTTAGCGCTAATGAAAGTGGAACTAATCCGTTTCCTCCACGACTCTTGGCTGAATCCGGGATCAAGATGGAAGACCCAGCCTGCAGCGGGCTCAAACCATGGAACATTTGGGAGTGTAGAAGGTTACCTTGAGAAATACGAACAATCAATAGGTTGAATAGGCTACCCGCATGTAGTTGCCACCTGAGATCTATAAGTAGCTAGTCCACCACCCTCTAGGATCATCTTTCTTCTCCATCATCGTCCATCGTTGCTGATCAGTTATCCTCTGACCTGGTGAGTTTGGAAAGTATTGGATTATACTATCGATATACTGACAAGGGAATACAGCTCCTCACACCTCCGCACCGGAGTATCTCAATTTGTCCTTCCAGGGCTTGCCACTCGTTCTCCAGAGCTTTATACACTCGCTTCTTTGACCACAAGAAAGAAACACAAAATGTTCTTCAGTACTGCTGTTGTTGCTGCTCTGGCCATTGCGGCCGGTCCTGTTAGTGCTGGAAAGCCTGAGAAGGGCGAGTCCAGTGTACCGCTTGTGACCGCGCCTACGTCTGCTCCGCTGAGCACGGGTGTGCCTACTACCTCTAGCAATAGCACCATTACCTCGAGCCATATTTACACCAACACTTCTTGCCCTCACTGTGCCCACACCACCAGCTATGGCAACGTGACCACCTTCAGCACCCTCACTGGCACTGGAGGCAAGCCTACTGGCACTATCTCAATTATCATCCCAACCGGCGGCGGCGGTGGCTCTGGTTCTGGTTCCGGCTCTGGCTCAGGCTCAGGCTCAGGCTCAGGCTCAGGCTCAGGCTCAGGCTCAGGCTCTGGCTCAGGCTCAGGCTCTGGCTCAGGATCTGGTTCTGGTGCTGGCGGTGTCGGTGGTGGCAGTGGTTCTGGCTCCGGCTCTGGCTCCGGCTCTGGCTCCGGCTCTAAGTCCTCTGCTACCGCTACTCCTCCAGCTCCAACTGCTTCTTCGAGCTACACTTCGTCAAGCTCTGCCTCCAAGTTATTCTCTGCCGAGTTCGGTTACATTTCCGCCCTCGCCCTGTCCGCCGTCTGGGGTGCGTTCATGGTCATGGCATAAATGCTATTGTCTCATACAACATTCCACTCTGACGTTAATGAAATCGGACATTCGCTCTTTACATATCGTCCACCTGCCATTCCTTTGATTATCTCTTGTCAGGAGTTTAGGGTTGAAGGGAGATGTGGAGTAGAGGAGATATGATGGCGGAAAAGGAAAGGGAGTTTAGTTTTCTATTTATTTGGTTTGTTTTATCGTCATCCCATGGGTACAGGTATTTTGTATAGAGACTGGAGGGAAAGCACAGAGCAAAACAGGAGTAATGGCGGACTTGAATCGTTATAGGTACTAGATGGTTTTATAATACTAATTATTAATCTTGATGAATTTCCTTTCTCTCTCTCTCTCCTATGGTTCCGTTACTAAGAAGTAGAATTTATTGTACTATCTCTTAGTATTCCGTGTTCCATCTATTTTAACGTGCCGTTGATAATATACCCTTAAATGACTGTAGGGTATAGCTTACGAAACGTTGCCCGGGACTTTGTATGATTACCAGTATAAAAACCTAAGTGTATTTTCATTCATTAGTTACAGGAGTGGTCACGAGATATATAGATCATAGATGCTGGCTGAACAAAATGAGTGGATATGGCGAGCTTCTAGCCCATCGCGTTCCGTATATTAATCAAGTCATCAGCTTCATATCTAAAGAGCGAAACATGGGAAAACTAGCAGCGGTCAACGCTACGAGGTATGAATCCAATTCCTCCACTGGCATGAGCAGCCTCCTGTGCCGCCATCTACGCCAACTAGACTAGAATCCGAGTCACTGTCTCCTGTGATATTAAATATCCCCGGGGCTGGATTAATCAACGTGCCGCCGAACCCACGATATTCCAACTGAAGCTTTTTCTCCGTCGAGACGATATCCTCCCGATCGTCCATACCGTAACAGTAGACCATCTTTTTCTTGGCGTTGCCTCCGTGGCGATCCAACGTGATGGTCACTGGGTAAGGGAAGGAACCCGGGCGTGTGAAGTCGTTCGCAGAAGAATTTGTCTGCGATGCAGAAGCAGAGGCTGTCGCACTTGAATTTCCAATCAGCGTCATGCCGGAACGACCTGATTGCGTCCAGATCTGAACCAGAAAACGCGTCTGGGCCCACGTGCATCGTACCTTGGCTGCAGATTCCGTAGACCCACCGTTCTCGTCATCAGGGACTTCTCCGGTGTCACTGTCATTCAGAGGAGCGGTGGATTTCAGAAATATGGATCGGTCAAAGTACGTATAGAAGCCGTAATGCTCACTTGCAAGACCGCGGTTGTATAAGCGGATGGGCTGAGATACAGGTAGCGGATAAAGATTCGCAGCAGCAGCTGTCCCGTCACTGTTGGTGTCAGGATCTGGAATAACAGAGGTGAGATTCGGAAACGAGTTATTATCAGCCCGTCGTATCAGACGTGACGTGGAGATCTTAGCTGGCGACAAGATGGTGATGAAGAAAGGTGTCTCTTCTCCAGCGAAAGGGACCGTATTGTTATCCGTGGTATTTCCCAGAAACGTTTGATCCTTGATGCTAGGAGCCGCCGGCGAGGGATCGAAGAGGTCATCTCTCGGTTGAAGCAGTCGTTTCCAGACAAAATGGCCCGCCATACCTGGAATGGACCTTTTCTTTGTCTGTGTAGAGTTCGAGGCGACCGTAGTAGAATTCTGGTAGGTCCCATTGTGGAACCTGATCTGAACCCTGAAGTTCGGTTCGTCTGCACTGTACGGACTGTTCATTGCTTGTTGCTCCTTGGGCAGCGCGCAGCTCCACATCGTTGACGGATGGACGCACCCCGTATTCTCCACATGAGCTTCCGGGCCCGCAATGGTGGAGATACCCGTTGGCATCGGTGGGTATCCCGTCAAGTTAAGCCACTGCGATTGAACAGGAGTGGCATCGCCCTTCCTCGTAAGAGTGATTGCGAGTGTGATTGAGAGGATGATTATGATGAGGAAAATGGCAGCAATCCCCACGTACCACCTGCGTCTCAATCTTCCCTCGCGGCCCGGCCTTCCAAAACAGCCTTTCTTGCTAAAGGGACCCCTACCGCGCCAGAGACCTCCGACTTTCCTACCAACAGCATCCTCTTTCTCCAGTCTTCTTCGTCGAGTCTCTGCCTCTTTCTGCGCTGCAGTAGGGTGACCCATGTCGGCTATCGTAACTGGAAGAGCTGGGTGAGGAGGTGATTCTACGGTGCGAGCATCTGGATTATATGCTGGTAGCGGCTGTCGAGGTTGATCTATATCCGCCATAGGCAGCGCTCCTCTGCTCGCCATCGTTTCTTGAAATCCAGGAGATATTGGACCCGGAGACTCTGGTTGGGCAGGGCGAGCGGGCGGGAAGACCGCCCTGTAACGAGGGAACGGCCTCCCCGTCTCAAAATGTGAATATGGCGGTGGATTTGTTGCATGTGTATGGTCACTCTCCGCGCTACGTACCTCCCAAGTGGCTTCGGATGGTTCTGCTGGTGGTCGCGATCTCCCCGCAAATGACTCACGCCGAGTTGGGACGGGAGGCGTTTCAGATCCAACCCCACGAACTGGCGACTCATCGCTGCGAATTCTCGCCGATCGTTCACTTGGTGAAGCAACGGAACCTTCCTCGATAACTGTCGAGTCAGAGTTTGAGCGTTCCCGATTAGATCCTGTCTCATTATTGGTGAATGGATTATTCAGGTTAATCACAACATTGTGATGATCGCTGTCCGTGCCGATTTCTGCCGCACCCACTGCATTTTCTTCCAAGTTTCGAGGAACCACAACCTGCTCTTTGGGAGTTATTGAGCACACATGGTTGATACACTCGAAATATGGCGTTCTGGTTAGCAGCTCACTTGCACACGCTTGGTAGTACTCAGCAGCTGAGCCCGCTATTCGGCCACCGGTATCCAGGAAAGAATCCCTTCCAGAATTGTGTTTGGAATCACTGAATAGATCATCGCTTCCCTTCTTTTCGGCTAAGGGATGTTCACCAAGGTTGGGCCATGTTGTCACGCGGCTTTGCCTGGCAATAGATGTCTCTGGTGTGTCGGGGGAAAAGCTGGAAGTTCCCTTCTCCCACCATTTCTCACTCGAGTCTGTAGAAGTAATTGATGTTGCCGAAAATGGAGGCACAGATGGTGGCTCGCTGTCAGGAGTTCTCTTTCGAGTCGTCACAGTACTGGATCGATTTACAAGAGGAGAGAGTAGGTATGTCCACCATCCTTGGGATTGGTGTCTGTTTGTATCTGTGTTGATACTCAAATGCTGGAATATTGTGTCCCTAGGCTCATGTGGGAAGGATCGTCCACCGCCAGATGGTATAGGACTTTCGTCTTCTTCAAAAAATGTCCCGGAGGAAAATGGTCGCTGCTTGCTCTGCGAGATCGTGGAATCCCAGGAGGGGACCACCGCATCCTCTCTGATATTCTTCTCAGTCCTATGATGCTCAGGAATGGCAGGTACTGGAGGAACATCAAAGTCACTCTTAGCAATGTACGGTGTGTGTTCTGAGTAGATACTGGATGTTGGACGGTGATGATGATGAGGACCAGTGTCTGATAGCTGTTTCGGCTCTTCAGTGGCAGGTGTTACGACTATAGATGGCGTGATCGGTGTCGCTTGACTCTGGGCACTATCTGGATCTCTGGATAAAATTGTATTGATCCCATCGCCCCTGTTTCCGGCAATATCATACGGAACCTGTATCCCAATGACGATCGGCCGGTCTGATGGTGAGAGGCCATGAAGCCCCTGAGCAGAATTTGACAATGCACTAGGCATAGTATCTTGATTCCTCTCAGATTGTGGCTGGGCCGTTTCTGGGAGCGTAGGGCCATCTTCAAGCTCGCGGTATCCTCCATTGGGCGCTTTACGTAACATTCGCTTTGTCTTCTTTGCGGATCTCTGTTTCTCCCTAGCTCTTGATAGCAATTTCAAGTCATTCAGGTCCACGAAGGGAGCAGTTGATACATCCTTTCGTTTGTTGGCTTCAGCTCGAGAGAAATCAGTGATGAGGCTGAGACCTGTCGGTCGCTGCTTCTTGACGATGCCGTAAATGCTCTGTCTCCTGGTTGATTTGTTCTGCTTTTCTGTCGAAGGTCTGTATCGAATACTTTCGGCACTCGAAGGATCCAGATACATCCGTAGAGAGGATTCATTTTGGTCGCTAGTGCGTCCTGTTGTGTCGTGCGTGACTGGGACAGGACGTGGGTTGTGAAACTCAAAGGGATTATCCTTTTGCATGTCGACCTCTCCTGAGGAAAAGCTAGGGCTCGATGCTTCTTCTATTATTGGGGAGGAAAGAGGGAAGTTGGGAATAGCGGGAGGCCGCAGAGAAGACTGGTTTGTGGAGGTGCTGGGAGCCATGGAGCTTTCATTAATCCAATCAGTGTCAGACATATTGTCCTCATTTTGCGAATTGAAAGGGGCCCTACCACATAGAAGGACCAAATCTTGGTGCAAGAAGAAGTAATCCTAGCAAAGAAAGAAGGCCTCTAACACGTAAAGAATATCATTATTGAGGGATGTGATCAAGGATTAATCTGGCGTATAGCAGAGATGAACGGATCCGGGGGATTCGATTCACACAGGAACAACACGATTCTGAATAGTATACGATTATTGAAGCAAAGGAAATTCTTGGATAATAGAACAATGCGCTTTGTATATGAAAGACAGTCAAGTGAATGAAGAACGCGTGGATAACTAGCTCCGGGGAAAGAAGGTCGCAGAAGAAACGAAGACGCACACACGGAGCGCCCTGCCATGTCCTGGACATGGCTGCTTTTGATAGCCACTCATCTCGAGGCACAACCTATGATGATTTGGCTTCCATCTGGGTATCTAGTTCCTGGGAGATGAGCTCGCTGGATACGGTCATGGAGCTTCTGATTGGAAACATCCTCTAACCCCAAGAGCTCCACCCTGTGACCTACCCATTCGCAGACCGTCATTTCGCGCGGAGGTTCAGAGATTTACCAATCACGAAGATCCATTCGAAGTAATGATATGGCATCCTGTATAACTAGTGGACAGTATGAATTCGCCCGTCTCTAAGCGCCAGGCCAGTGGTTGTCCGTCTCAGGGCCAGGAACAGGGGAGTTTCCCGAGGAGCTTTGGACCCCACCCGCCAATCATACCGCGCATACACGAAGTCGCAGGAAGCACTTGATACTAGTCAGCGCGTACACGAATAATTATAGATCGACCTAACAAGCCACATCTCCACGATGTTCTAGGCTTCCCGTGGCTGTTCATAAATAGAAACTCGATTGGCGGTAACGTGTAGGAGATGAGTTTAAAAAAAAAAAGCCATGACGTATTAGACGCCTGTTGGGTAAATATTCGTTGCAATCGCATTTCCCCACCATGCTAGCTTTCTTTTACCAATCAAGCATAGTCTGTCTAATAATAAGAATGATGCAGGATTTGCGAAGAAAAATATGCGTAAATAGACGCTATCCAGTATAGCGTCGGTTTGGTTTTCATATACAAGATAGAGCAAGGTAATTCCAGGATATCAAAGAACACCACATACACCCCCCATCATTTTTTGGTACATCCAGTGAGAGCACTTAACTCCTCAGCCAGCCAAGAAAACCCCTGTCAGCCCAATGAGGAAGACGAATAAAAGGTTAAAGGAAAAGAGAAGATAGAGCAATGGTTCCAAGGTATTGTGCCACTCGTCCCTAGAGCGTCGCCCTCACGCCTGATGCAGAAACAAAATATTCCACAAACTCAGAAACAGAATACACAGGACACAAAATCAGGAGTGGCTCAAACCGACATCGGCAGAGAATAGATGTCAAGAGAACAATAGCAAGACCCAGGGGAGGTATTATCACAATGCAGAAGAGCGCAAAGATCACTCGCAGCACAGGCGCATTTCAACAGAAAGGAGCACGCGGAGATGTCGCTCAGATGATAGGCGGGAGACAGCCGATCGTCGGATATTGAATCTAGAATTTAACGGCTTGTGAGTGATGCAACTTGTCATGCTACCTTCTCTCTTCTGTGTATTGTACGCCTTGCATAGGAGCCACAGACCCATTCATGATAGGAGGTAGCGTGCGGGCTTGGTCCTGCGCCATATTTGGACCTCCAGCGTAGTTGGGAAACATATTAGGGCCTTGGGTCTGCCCGTTCGTCTGAGGGGGACCTCCATGCATCGAAGGATGGTCATACATAGGCTGCTGCCGGGACTGGCCATTTGCTTGTTGTTGATTGAGCTGGGCTCGAAGCTCTTCAACCTCAGTTCTGAGGACAGAATTATCCCTGCGGACTTGATTGACAGTCTTCTCAAGTTGACCAATGTAGTCAATCGCTATACAAGTCAGTTGGTGGAAACTGCCATGACATGATTTGGTAACGTACCTCTCGTCAAGGTCTCCCATTTGCTAGATTTATTATTCTGACTTTGGGGAAGACGCATTCGCAGCATCTCAAAGCAATCCTTCATTTCACTACGGCGCTTCCTCTCAGCCAGTTTATGGGTGACTCGTAACTCAGGCGTCCGGCTGTATGGGGTACTGCCATTAGGCGACTCGGGATCCCCCATCAGATCCCGTACCTGTTTATGTTGCAAAGAGTGGTGGTGTACGTTCTGAGGCAGTTCTGTAATATGTCAGCGACACGTGCTCTAATAGAGCCAGAAGAGTATGACATACCCTGCTGTCCTCGAGGCAGACGCGAGTCGGTAGTCAATACACTACTGGCAAGAGATTCTGCGGTGCTACCCTTACGAGAAAACTGATTAGATGTCCGATTTGATTTCTCCGTAGAGCTTGTGCTCGACCGCGCAACATCAGGATCCGGAAACGCATAAGCTAGACCTGCAGTAGGAGCTTCGGCGTTGTAGATCTCTGAACGTGGATTAGAGGAGATCGCAGGTGCAGTACGGCCGGCCGTGAAGCTGCGATGCTCCCGTGGTCCCAGCGGGGACAGTGGTTGTCCTCCAGAGTATCGGGGACCTCGGTAGGTATTATTCTTATTCATATCAGACGTGATACCGCGTTCTCGCTGAAGACCCGAAACGATCGATGATTGTGAGGCATTTGCGCTATGATAAGGTGAGGCAGGATTGATAGCCAAGGAGCTTATCCCCTGGTTCATTCGACTATCCACGCTACTTCGTCGTGAATCTGGCAATTCAGCAATACTGCCACGTTGTGACGGAGCCTCGAAATTCTGATTAATAGAGGGCAATGTTGAATTCGGCTGCTGGTTTGAGTTGTAGCCCGGGGATGGGTGCGCGCCTGAAGAGGGGGTATTCGATTGCTCATTGGAGAACGGAGATCGATCAGAAACACCGGATAGACGGTTAGGAGAGGGTTGGGACGAGGTGAGGAACGATAACGAGTGGTAATTGTTCGTTCCGTTGGTAGTGTTGGAATACGTTGAAGACCCTGCGGAATTAGCCATTTCGCGTCATGATAAAAAAAAAGTACGGTTGGTCACTTACGAGCACTTTGAGGCATTGACCAATTCCCCGAGTCTCGCTCCATTGTATTCATCGAAGAGTTTCCCGGAGATCTCTCACATGCAGGTGGGGGTACCGTGTTCATACTTGCAGTGAGTGTGGAGATCGAAGGAAGAGTCTGTGACGACGGGACAGGAGGAGTCTGAGGGCCCATTTTCGAGTCCTCCCACGGACGGTGAGCGACTGAAGGTTCCATGGTGACGAGTCTGTCTGATGGTATTGGAGGACGAGGTATTCCAGAGGTGTGTACTTTAGATGGTGCTTCCCTAGATTTGGCGCTATCTCATGTTTCCAGACCTATGGCACCTCAGAAGACCTCCCCGGAATATCCTGTGCTAATCCACTTGGTGAACTGTTTCCAGCGCAACTGTCTGAGATTGATATTCCACGATCACCCTTATGAGCTGCCAATTCAACCGAAGGTTGCAGGGTCGATTCTCCCACCCGATACAGGTCGCAAGTGAGATAGAAAACGAGAGATACGACGCTAGAGTTGACGTCGAGTTGTTATGTCTTTCGTTGCGTGTTGGCTGCACTATCCTGTCCGAATTTCCTGGACACGACCAGAGGCCCCGTTTTCGCAATAGCCAGATTCTGGCTTAAGCGTATACCGAGAAGAAGGTATCAAGGGTCGGGCTAAAACGGTTTGAAACTCGAACGATGGCCTTCTTCGGTTCGTGGCAGGGCTGAAGGCTATCACGATTCAACTAAGGCGGGGAATAAATCGTGTTGATTGTATAGTGCTTCGAGAACGGGGGAACCAGGCGCGATAGGAATTCAATGCCCAGTGGACGGCTCAGAGGGCAAGAAAGGGTCCTGGATCGGTCGATTAGTATGCTCCACGCTGGCGACCGTTGTCCAGAGGTTCAAAGCGAGGGTCAAGACATGATCCGACTCGGATCTCTTGCGGGACGAATGATAGCGAGGGTAGGTACCTGTTCGCGATGACGGACGCTGCGAAGCAGTTTTCAGAGCAGGCGGTGTGATCGCGGAAGGGATCGCAATTGAGAACGTTCAATCCCAGTAGCGTTCACGGACGATGAACAGGTCGTCTTGGATTGCGGTAGGGCAGTCGATGAGACGCTGGTCGCAGAGCGTAGTGCCAGGGGAGGACGGAGACCTAGTAGTAGTCTGAAGGGACGGAGTTCGAGGGAGCTGAACGAAACGGACGGGCCAAGGGCGCGTGGGAGTGCTAGCGGGAGCTACGATAGAATAATGTTCAAGCTAGGCGCGATAGCGGTGCCCCCAAAGCAGCAGTCTGGATCATGACAGCAAGAGTCTGACAGCGGAGAGGGTGAAAAAGGGAAAAGGGAGAGTCAGAGCATAGGAACGAGGGGAATGGAGAGTCGAGGCCCATGCGATGTTCGTGAGGACATCCACGAAAGCACAGGAGGCGGCGAACCAAGCCTTCTCGTCGCAACGATTACTCTTATTAAAGTCCGCAGCACGCGGTGTAGTCAAGCCATGTACAATACAGTACATACGCCCTGAGCCACATTTTCAGGTACCTAGTGCCCTTTAGGGCTTCTCCAGTTATTCTTGGCTGGCCGTTACATCCTCTAGAATACTCTCGTTCCCTTCCAGCCCCGTCGGTTACAGGGGATTTCGGCCCTCCACCGAACTTCTCCTGCCCTGGACTCCCGCGGAGACACTAGAAATTCTCAGCGTGATGGCGCCCGAGGACGGCACGGAAGCAATCCCTAGATGACGGGACTGCGCACAGAAGGCGATACTTCGGGCATGGTCAAGCAACGGGCTGATGTGCGCTACTGCGCGCGAATCCGCCCAGCCTCTAAAACCACGAGGCAGTGTGTCTGGGGGGAACCTTGAACGGACTTGTGGTCTCCCTGTCCAGTTTCCTCCCAGGCTAATGGTAAAATAATTTTCGCTATGCTACTGTACTGTACTGGGCTCCAGTTTCGGAGGGATGCCAGCTAACAATTTAGATGCTCTCTACGGACTAGACTAAGGGCTTTCAGATAGTGGTCCCCGACGGCGAACGCTGCTGTTCCTTTCTTGTCCGGCCCCGAAAGCGTGGCCAACTCCTTTAAACAGTGGACTAAGCACGCGATGATTAGCGTCCGACTGGATCAACGAGAAGGCCACCGGTTGCCTCTGTCCGAGCGGACGACCGCTGCTGCTGTCTGCACGGTGCAGCTGCAGACGAAGGATGGTGTACTTATCACATCGACCTGCCTTCCCGGGGCAGTGTAGACAACTTAGTTGGGCAGGCATGGCGTCGATCTGGCGCTGAATTCCTAGGTCGACGTCTCCGAAAAGAGAGTGGACAGTGATCGTGCGCGAATGACAGGCGACCACAGGCGCGAAACTAGTCCTAGGCCATCCATATGGAGACAGCATGGCCCAGCGGCAAGTCGCCAGCGATCTCCGGGAGAGCAACATGGACTTTCAAAGTTCAACATGGACTCCATGTGCAAAAAAGGGAAGTGGAGACTCCGTGGCTCTGCTCTAAATGTTAATCCAGCAGGGCTGCAAATGAGATTGCAGCCTCCTCCCTCTTCGCGCGTACGATGGAACGCACTACCAGCCAAGTTCCTCGGAACCCCGTTCTGAAGAATTTCGGCATCTGAGGATCTTACCAAAACGACACGTTGGGGCCGTGACGATCGATCCTAACTTTACTGCTAGCCTCTCCCGGAACAGCGGTCTTCTCTCCGTCTTCAGATCGCGGCGTGTCACGCCCCAGGGACCCTGGCCCCGGCCGTCTGCGCTGGAAGCCGTGGCGAAACGGACGGCCCCCAGCCGACAACACGCGGAGTGTCCAGCATGCAGGATCTGGATGTGACCTTTTTCTTCACGTGGCGCTTCCCAGAGATCGTCTCCAAGGATCTTGGGCCTCTGAGCATCCCTGTGCTCCTTGCATCCTGACTTCTAACAGCATCCTCCCTAGCCGGAGCAGCCGCATGGCGGATGTGCATGGCAACTCATTTGGTGTCATCCCTTCGCTGGAGCTGCTGCTACCCACAGGGTTGCAATCTTTATTATATTGTTACCGGATGAACAATTGGGGTTTCCCGGAAAATGCGAGTGTCGACCCAGTTTCCTGCGTTAGAGACAAGGGGGACATCGAGGCCGTCCGGTTGCGGATGTCAGCGAGAACAGGCCCACAGAGGACCCCAAAATTGGGCGCGACCTATTGGATTTTCTTGACACATGGCCTGGCGCGACGATCATCGCTCGGACTGTCAGATTTATTGGACAACGCATTTCCCCAGTGCGGACGGTTGACCTGCCCGCCAATTAAGGGAGGAAAGACTGATCAAAGCTCATGCCGCAGTCGAGAGGATCGCAAGATATTCTTCTATTTTCTACCAACAAGAAAGCCCATTCGCCATCTGACCTATTAAGATTGATAGGTCTACATAGTAAGGAATGTGGGCACAGCCAGATTTGCGACATGTCGTCTAGCGGTCTCTTGCCTAGGCGCCACCAGATACGCCTCTCAAGTATCCAGATATCACTCTAGTCTGGAGAGATAACAATGTTGCACCTGGAATCAATAATAGGTCTGCTAGTGAAGAGGAGATTCAATAATAGGTGGTCGTACGGTTCGGTCCCTGCTGCTATTGATTTAGAATTGAGTCCATCGGCAATTGAATCCTAGATACGCAGTATGGTACAGAGTCTCCAGTATTCGTGCTCTGTACATAGATCTCAACCAACCACGTATGATATCAACACGACCGCAAGGAACGCCTGAAGGTTTATTGTCGACAATTTCGAACTGAAATCTGACTTAGTGTTTTCTTGAACCCCCCCACCGCAAAGATCAATATGATGGCCGTGCGTGCCAAGAAGCTCCGTAGTTCCTTCCGGCAATGATGGGAATGGTATTGGCATCGTTACAGAGGACATAGTAAATAACTCGAGCCAACTTCCCAATGATAATGATTGTTACGTGGTATCTGGTGGGGTCCTGAATCCATACTCCAACCCGCGTTGCAGCCGTTGCAGATCAGAGCAGCAGCACCTGTCCTTGACCCCATTCTCCGGTCATGACGTGACGTGTAACCTTAGTATCGAGGAATTCCATGCATGATGCTGGCACCTCCCAGGTCAAGGTATTGTTGCCCGTGCATAGTACGGCCAGTGCAACTTTCAAGATCAGTTATGCCAAGGCCGGCCAGGCGGAAGTACTACCGACGAAGACGGGGAGGAGGACAAACCTGGGTTGGGTTTAGAGGACTGCCTGTTTGGTATAGTCGCCGAATGCTGAGTATGAGGCAGATACGCTCTTTCTCTGGTTTCAGAAAAAGAGAAGAAAAAAATACTGACGAAAATTGCCTAAACAAATTCACCAAACTGGATTATCTTGCGATATCTAACTATTACTCTAATTAGACGGGGTCCGTTTTGTTTTTCGACTCGTATCATTGCCACCACGCGATGAAGCAAGGAGCAAAGTACTGCCATCGACCTCGGTAGTCAAATAGCTGAAAGCGACTGTTCTCCGAACAAAGAACAGGGTAACAAGCCTCATCTACAAATACCATCAGTCAAATTACTACACGTTTCGACCGGTACTTATTTAGGTTCGAAATACCTTCCGCGCACAGGCGCATATGGTGATGTCTAGCTATCATCGATTACATAGTCAACATGTTCTGCTCTACGAACAGTCAAAACAACCGACCTCTCACATAAAACAACTGCGCGTCATAGCTCAACCCCACAGTTCTCATGCTGCTCGTCCTATTGTTTCTAAGACTACCGCTGTGGCTTGATAGCGGAATTTGAGAACCCCAAAATATCTTTTCGCGGGGACCCGGGAACCAAACCTGCCCCTCTTTGCTCAGCCCCTCCTCCCCCCCTGTTTCAAAACGGGCACAAGTCCAGCACAGTATCGCCGAACTATTATACGTGCGTACGTACTGAGTAACAGAAAAAAGTTAGAATTCCACCAAACTACTAGTCCATAACCCGGCCACATGGCATCTGCACACTTGAGACTGAATCACATTCGGCAACGAACTATAGTGGAGCCATATCAAAAAAGCAACGCCATGACCCGTGGCACCTGGTCTAACACAGAACAGGAAGAAATGGCCGGTTTTCGGCGGGGATCTGCCTATCATTCTTCTCAGGGGATGTACGGGGACAACTAAAGCAAATCCCATCTCGACTCTTCAACACCCCAATCTGGCTCTTCGTCGACATGTCATCTAGCGTGGGGAAGAAAAGAAGAAAAAAAAATCAAGGAAGAAAAAGCCAGCAAGCTCGAACAAAAAAAAAACTAAGCAAGGGGATAAACAACAAATCCTTATCCTCGGCCCGAGTATCCCAGACGATCTGTCATCCAGGTGCATGAAAAAAGCATGTGCTCGGTCAGGCCTTAATAATATTCGATACTTAATGATCCATGACAGCCACATGCGAGCTGGACCAGCCTCCGCGGCTGTGTTCCACGGTAGGTAAGCAGCCCTTGTCCAGGTTACCCAACCGAAGCGTGGCTGTAGCTCGTACAAAGAGCCATTCCAAACCTTGCTCGGGCGCGTGGCTATGGCCATGGATGGAAGGGATATTATTTCCCCAGGTCTGCAACGAGGGGTATAGAACACGCCACGTAGAGCCCACGCGGGTAAAACGACCGTACATGTACATCCTACGCAATACCCTGTCCATTGAACACTGACTAGTAAAGTGAGTTTTCGACAAGGGAATCAAGCACGAGCAGGGAAAAAAAAGAAAATAAAACAAATCTGATAAGATTTATCCACTGCATTACATAATGGCATAATGCCTATCGTGCTTAATGCCTGCTTTTATTCTTTGTTTCCCGCCTCCGTCCGGCTCCTGACTTAGGGCTTACTGTGCTCGGTCCCTATTCCGAAATAGGGATTCTAGACTCTGATCTGTTCTTAATCCTTGCTGGACGAGGCTGAAACTTGCTGGGATGGGAAAAGTTTCTGAGGTTGGACTAGACTGGCATCCGTGGGATCCGCTTGTGTGAAACATTGGAGATGAAAGAACCCTGCTCTTATATGAGGTTACCGGAGAGGCGCCGGACCGGTTATGTTAGGAGGCTGACATTTGAGAAGAGCTAAGATGGTTGGATATATTGTTTGATATAGTAGAAACATAAAATTCGTATAGATAGCGTAAATACCTCATATTGACAGTCCGCTTAACCAGACGCCAATTCTATATTTTCTGAGACGTTATTGACAAGCACTTTTTCTCAGGTACTTTTCGAGAGCGGAGATCTACTCCATTCTAAATCTATTCCTCATCTTCATCTTCATCTTCATCATCATTGTCATCATCATCGTCCTCCTCGAAGACGACTTCAATATCACCAGTAATGTCCCAGCGGTCGCCCTTCGCTGCAGCACTGACGTACTTGACGAAACGCAGCGTACCGCTGTCGCGAAGGACGATGCTCATCCTGTTCCATCCAGCAGCCATGCTGAAAAGAATACCATCATCGTCATCGTCTGAAATTCTGTAGATGGCAGGGTCCAATTTCTTCTTCTTGGGTTTTAGGACTTGGTCGGCATTCTCCTCGTCTTCTTCTTCATCTTCTTCCTCATCGTCATCTCCGGCCATGTAGATTTCGTATCCGCCCACAACGGGACCATTGTCACTTTCTGCCTCGCCGTTCTTGGGCTCTTTGTTGCCCTTCATTTTAGTGTCCCCGTCCTGTTCCTCACCCTCCTCATCCTCGTCGTCGTTCTCCTTCTCCCATCCAGGAGTCGGAGTGAGACCAAGAGTGAACTCTAAGCGGGGAGCCTCGCCATCATATCCGCTAGCAAGAGTGTAGTCTTCTCCGCGACGGAAACGACGGGCCAGGAGGTTGTAGCTAGTAAGATGATCCAGCCCTGTAACGAGCGACAGCCATTTTCGGAAGGCCTTAGACGGCAGGAGATCGTTGAGCAGCTCTTGAATGGGGGACTTTTCATCCTGTGCAACCTGCCCTGGTTGTTGGAAGAGATAACGCTGCTTGTGTGGAGGACGAGCGACCTTCCATGGAGTCGTGGACTCAATCTCAGGAGAAGTCTTTGGCAGCGCCTGCTTCTCCTGTTCTTCAATGTACGCTCGCACGCGAGCCGCAAACTTGTCAGAGAGGATCCGCTCAAGGCTCAGAGACGACTCGTTAGAGAATGTCTCTGACAGCTCTTCAGCGATATCGGGAGTCAGGTAGGACGGAGCAAGGTATTTGAGGAGGAAATCGAGGTCGGACTCGGTAAGTTCTGTGTCATCCTCTGCCACATCTTGCTTTCCCTTTCCTTTCCCTTTCGCAGCTTCTTCAGCAGCCAGAACATCATCATATGCAACTGGCTTGGGCTGTGGCTGGTCGTAGATTCCCCGGCCCTGAAGCTGCTGAAGACTGCTTCGCTCGGCCAACTTCTCTTCAAACCCCTCCTCATATCCATCCTCGCCTTCCTGCGGGATATGAAACCACCCACTAATTGCCATTCGTACTCTCTTCTCCCCTTTATCGGCTCCTTCAGGAGGGTGGTAGACCTCCTCGACATCGTGGAAACTCTCGCCCGGTTGGACGGTGAAAAAACTGAGCTGGTTGAAGGCCGGCGGGATTGAAAGACTGTAATCTGGACTAGGGATCTTGAAGTCCTCACCATTTTCATCCTTAACAGTCGTGGTAGGGAACAGACGCAGCGCACCACCGAACTCCGCACGCCAGGGCTTGTCTGGGTCCGTCAAGTATAGAATGTAGCTGATACGCCTGCTACCAATGACATCGTCGTGACAGAGTAAATGGCATCCTTCTGTGTAGATGTTGATAGCCATGTCGGTCTTGCGACCGCTCAGCTTGCCCGATCCAGTCACTGACGACAGATACTCACGGAATTGCGACGAGTAGAGAGCATCACGCAGCTTCAGCAGCGACGGTAACCGCGATAGGGACCCGTCG
This sequence comes from Paecilomyces dactylethromorphus, assembly GCA_029606265.1. Classification (NCBI taxonomy): domain Eukaryota; kingdom Fungi; phylum Ascomycota; class Eurotiomycetes; order Eurotiales; family Thermoascaceae; genus Paecilomyces; species Paecilomyces dactylethromorphus. The sequence continues at coordinate 2,657,652 of JAPVCE010000042.1, read as the reverse complement.
TCCAAGCCGTCGAGGTTCGCAAGATCTCCAGATTGGAAGATCTTGTAGATATCTGTTTCCTTCTCCGTGAACGAAAGGTTCTCTTGGATCTCATTGCGGACTGAACGGAGCAAAGTCGGCTCAATTAGAGGAGAGATGACGGCGTGCTTATACCTGAAAAATAGCAAGAAACCATTAGAACGTTAACCCAACACAATCAATTCAATGCGACAGCGATAAGACTTCACAGCACATACGGGCCTGATTCTGCATAGTTCGTAGTATACTTCTCCAGCTCCGCGGGATTGAAGAGTCCGTCGCGGAAGCGTGCCTTCACCGTCTCGTTGGAGAGAGCCCGTCTCTTTTCCGGCTGGGCATTGCTGTCCAAGGATTCCCCCGTCTCTGTCTTGCGCTTCATTTTTGCTAGGCCAGTGATCGATAATTGAGCAGACAATGGCCGCACTCTCGAAGCTTTTTTTTTGGCCCTCTTGGCGGTGAGAAATTCTGCGGTCGGCCGGGAACCACAAACGGAAACTTTTACTGGTGGCGTGAGCTGGAAGAGGTACTCGACACTTTTTTCTACCTTTTTTTTTTCTTTGCTGGTATTGGCCACAAGGGTATATCCTGATTTCTAATTATAATCTTGAACTTAAAATGATAGTTTTTATTGCAATCTATGTGGTTTTGGTCCATATATTTTTACCACGGTAACGGTGTGGTTGGTATGATGTTACAGAAACAGTAGCATGAGCGGAAGATAAGTGGTTCGTACTAAGTATCATGAGTTATTCTTATTGAAAGAAATAAAAATGAACAGTGCACTCTGCTTTCTGCTTTATCCAAATAAGAGCTGTCCATTTCGGGTTGATGGAGATGTGAATACACTTATCGGAAGGTTGGCACTGCTTTGCCACCGTTCAGTTGTAGCTTCTCATGTATCCTCTGCAGAAAGCCTCCACCGAACCAAACTCTCTTTAAGCCGCCCCTTCTCTGTTATAGTAACAAAACATTGAGATTGCCTTGGTTCTATTTGCAAATTTGGTAATAGCAGATCTTTTCTCTATTTCTACCCCGCGTGTGAAGATTCAAGTCCCCGAGTCGTACTTGGCGGAAGTGTCTTGCCGCCATCCTTTGTAATAATAAGTTCTGCCTGGAGAGACCGAAGCTCGAACTACTAAGTCTGCCCTGCCGATCCGATCTCCGCATTTACACCCTCGTGGTTCTGGAACTCTAAACCTTGCGTCCTCAAGATCCAGAAGCCTGGACGCATGAAACTATCGCAAATAAGCCCACCTTGACATCAATACGAGATGGAGCCATCGCAGCAGAGCCAGAGGAATGATCGGCCGGGCACTCCACCCCGCCCGCCCTACTCCCCCGTCACGCCAGTTCTCACGCACATCGCGCCGATTCAAGGCTCAGCATCAATTGTTCCCCCTGATACTGCAGTTTCACCTACAAATACGAGGTTCAATCATGAGATACTGTCCAGTTACAGCGGAGGTGCCTCCCGGCCCCCCACGTTTGTGCCAGAGCCGGCACCGGTGCCTATATCAGAGAGTGAGAACCCGGATGCCATTGCGCTACGATCAGCTATCTCCGTCCTTCAGCTCCAGAAGCAGCAGAGTCTTCGAGACATCCGTGCACTGGATAAAATGAAGAAAGCAGCTGCAGCAGATCCAGAAGGCTTTGCGAAGGAATTAGCCGCCGGCAATCTAGTATCTAAGGCCCCTTCAGGCAGCTTCATCAATTTTACGGATGATGACGATGATAATGAGGCATCTGAAGCGGCAAATGTTGAAAGTGGCAAGGAGGGATCCAATTTCGGAAAGATTCCTCCGCCTCAGAACGTGGTCCGCATGCCTCCAATCAATTGGGCCAAATACCATATCGTTGGAGAGCCGCTCGATAAACTCCATGCAGAGCAGCAGCGACGTCCGGTATCTGGGGAGCCAAGAAGAGATCCTGTGCAAAGAGCGCCTGAGCATGTGCTGGCAGCCCCTTACAGACCTTTAGTCGACAAGATAGAGACGCCTGCGAAAGCACGCGCTAGTAGCAAAGCGAAGAAGGCATGATCAAACTGTGATTTTCATTCTCAAACTCGAACTAAATAACAGGAACCGTTTCTGGGAAATCGTGAGGCTCAGCCAAGTCATCAATCATTAATCATTAATCATCACCTCGTCCTAGAAGATGAGGAAAGAGTGTGACCCTGAAAGTTGTGGGTCAAATGTCAAATCATCGATAGAAGGGATCCCAAGCTCCAGAATCAATTTCCCACCATATCAGCCTGACAAGTATTTCCCTTGTCTGCCATACAAATTATTCATCCAAACATGACTCTTTGAAGTCTCTCATGAGCCTTCCTAACTCTGTCAAGGTCAGATTCGGACAGATCCTCCTTTTCTTCCTGCTGGGTTAGAGTATCAACTGCCGGGCAGTTGTTGTTCTTTTTCGTATCAAGACCAGGAGCAGGGGTGTTCCCAAGCGTCTTGGCCTTCTCAGTGAGCATCTTAGACACTTCATGTGCCTTGATCCATGCTTGCGCCTTAGGACAGTCTGGCTTGGTTTGCTTGAGGATACGCGCAATCGCGTCACCAGAAAGAGCAGGCGCATTCCCCTTTGTCTCCGGTGCTGGTTCACTAGGGGGCCCCTGATTCAGTGTCATTATTGTCTCTTCTTTTTCATTCATTCATTATCGTTTTGAGTCCCTTACCATGATGTTCAAAGGCGGCGGGCGATGTTTTTTCGCGCCTGGTCCAGCATTGTATTCAAAGGGTTGGCCAAGTGCCTGCGCCTTCTCGAGCCTGTACTTGGCAAGAGAAACGCGAGTGTCGTCATGGGGGCTGGTGTCCCTGCGTCTGGCGACTCTGGCGACCTCAGGTGGAAGAAGGTCGAGGTTGCTTGCGTTGCGCTTCATTCTGAATTTACATCAGCGTCGGTTCTCAACATGGGTTTTAAGGACTAACGTGTAACGACCACGAACGCGGTCCTTTCTGGACTTTCTTCCTTTGAGAGTAGGAAGTCTGAAATGCGTCAGTTTATGATATGGCCAACAGCTTCAGTTCTTCGAGTGTTCGAAGAGGATCGCAAGGTGTTCGAGGTGGATTGTGTTCGTTGTCGGGGTTCTCGTGGAGGCGAGATCTGCTTTGATGAGATAAGAATCTTTTGGACTCACCCTGGATCGTTAAAGTCGATGGGGGGTAGAAGTGCCATTACGATAATTAAGTGAGTGAATTCTTGAAGCGTGAAATGAACGACTAAGCGCGAACTGCCGAAAGGAGGGACTGGTGAATCTGACTGGTGTTGTCTGAATGAGGATGAAGATAAAGAACGACGACGCGTTGTGTCAGATTTAAACGCGCCAGGCAGGTGTATCCAGCAGATCAGATCTTATCGCCAAGCGCATCAAAATAAGGGGATAGAGAGAGGTGTCTATGTCTGGAGATTGTTAGTGAGATGGTTTAAAAGAAGGAGCAATGACCTTATGACTCCAGACCTTAGTTAATAGTGAATCATATTCACAGCTACGTTTCCGCGGCTCTGTTATCTGAATATAATTATGGTGGGCTCCCATCAATTGACTATATCTATTGTCATACTAGTCTCGTTATTCTTTCTGCATTCTCTCAATGAGAAACACCTGGCATCAGCCTTTTTTCAAGTGCAAGTCCCTCTTACACAGAGTACACTGTGGAAGGAGTTTCCCAGAAATTGAGCTGTATCCGTCATGCTGTTATATTATTCTATCCTAGGTGCGATGCATGATAATTTGAAATCTTCAAATATAAAGTATTATATCATCCGCCGGTAGATCCTCGACTTCCACCTCTCTATTACTCTACATCAACATATACTTCACGAAGTTTTATGTTCCTTCTATTCTCTATCTACAATACAATACTAGAATGCTAGGTCGCGATCTCCTCCAAAAGATCCGTCACCGTAACGACTCTATATCCTCTATTTCCTAACTCTGACAGCACCTTGCGCAGCATCGGAGCAGTCCAACCCCTCCTGTCATGACAGATAATAATACTCCCCGGACGCACCATACTCAAAATATGCGCAGCATTTACCCTCCAGAATTGCACCTGCGGGTCGTGCGGATACACGTCCCCCAAAACAAGCCGAAAGCCTAACCTGCTCAGTAGCTCTCGCATCCTCATACTGAAGAACCCCGAGCCAGGACGGAAGTATTTCGGCGGTCTCTCAACGCCCGCAGTATCATAGATGTTATGGATCATATCCTGCACGGCACGAATCTGCTCTTCCAGAACAACATCGCTCAGATTCCTCGAGGGCTCATCATACATAGCATGATTGCCCAACTCATTCCCACTCCTCACTAGATCAACAAGCGTCTCTTCCCGATCTGCAACCTGAGACCCGATCACGAAGAACATTGCCTTCGCATCGTGAGCTTTGAGGATCTGTAGGATTTCATCCGTGTATTCCGACGGTGCGTCATCAATCGTCAACGCGACGATTTTATTTGAGGTTTGGACTCTCCATAAAACATCAGGCCAGCGACACTGCAAGTAGTCGATTAGGCAAGCGGGTGGTTTGTAGATAACATAGAGAGGGGGAATAATGAGGAGAAGGATGGGAAAGAGGATTTCCAGCATGGGTTCGGCTTCCCGGTTTGTATCATAAGGGAAGGTGAGAGAAAACCAAGTGGGAGAATTAGAGTGTTGTCAATATGATAGATTCGTTTGGCGGATGCAATAAGACGTTTAATAATGGTAGACCAATCACTACCAGTTTCGTTGCTGCAATAAGAAGACCCTTAGATGGAAGCCTATTAATCGTCTAACCGGATTCGGCTCAGGGCGGGTCCACCGATCCGTAGAAATACTGCTGATTCTCCCAGGGTACTTCACTACGAGACACCCATGATGCACGATCGTCAGTTCTTTGCTTCTAGAAGCTTGGCAGTTTAGGTTATCTCGATCTTCCCGTACCGTGATGATTACGAGGTGGCTTGAGGGATAGACTTTCTTAGACATGCTAGCGTCAAAGAGACTGATTCCACAAAATAAAGGCAAGAGAATAGCTTTTTTCCCTTCTATTCTAACTATTTTAGCTAAAAGGCTAATCTAATAAATGATGATAAATCATAGATGGGGCGGAAATTTGGAACATTCTAGTTGTCCAACCCAGCGCAGTTTTCACTGGTGATGGATGTGATGCTGTCATAAGGGGACGGGTCCGTCCAGATGAGGTTGAAGCTAAACAGAAAGTGACAAATGAAATCAGTATCTTATGAAATGACTCTGATTTTGAATCAATCAGACGAATCTTAGAATCTCTTACCTGTCATCCGGATAGGTTGGAGCGTCATCATCTCCGAGCTTCTCGACAATATCCGTCAGAGCATCGTGTTCCCAGCAGATCAGGATGTTGCCGGACCCAGAGTAGTTCTTGACAACCTTCTTGACACACTTCGGGTCATCACGATCGCAGCTTGTGTCCACTGTGATACCGAGGTCTTCAGCGAGGGGCTCGACAGTATCATAAGGACGAGCTCGAGCTCCGCCTATATCCGAGAGTTGTTAGAACCGGTATTATTTTCCGTTTTGTATAGTATGGGTTGCTCATACTAGACTTAGGAGTCTCTGCCATGATATATCCGATGTTGTAGGAAGAGCTTGCTCCGAACACAGATCGAAGACATTGAGCGCGCTCCTCTCCCTGGGTGCTCAGTCCATCACCTCCGTCAGAGGGCTTCTCACCGTGACGGATCAGATAAACCGTAGCAGCGGCCGAGGCGGATGATGCCCACAGGGCAAGGCCCAGCAGGGGGAGGGAAGAGGACAGCTTCATACTGGCAATTCTATCAAGGAATCTAGAAACGATTATTCTATCTTAAACAGTGTCTGAAGAAGCAGCAGGATCAACCCTTTTATAACTTTTGCAACGAAATCCTGACGATGATGAGCAGTTTCAGTACCCGCAATCCTTCAGCACGAAGGATTCAAAGCCAAGATACTAAGATGCTGAACATTTTCCTAGTCTGATGACACAACCAGGATTGTGGAAGCTTATTCTGAGCAGAATATCCTGGATACGTGTGATTCTATGCTTTGGTTCGTCTTCTGACCATCTTGGCCACGGGTCCTGAGCGTGACTACCAGGTACCGGCGGAAACTATCCATATAGATCATTTTCGCGGGGTTACAGTGCAGATGGAGAGGGGCATAAACACCTGCTGTAATTGGGCATATGTTTCGCTTCGTGTGCGATGTCGTATCCTTGATTTTTATCTGAAACCCGACAGACTAGGTCCCGGCCAGCGTTGAAATGAAATAATACCGTTGGCCAGTCAGGAAGGGCGGAACGACCATGTGTTGGCGAACTTTCTAGGGTGAACTTCTGTCGATCACGGACGGCAACACGTGCAAGCTAAGCATCGATCTAGTGAAGAAACTCCCGTCTTTATCGCGGAGATTTGTTAGAACGGTCGTAAGATCTAGTTAAGCTCTTTTTGTTCCCTGCATGCAAGGCTCCATTTTAATGCCGTTGTGGACGCTAAACCAGTGAAGCTTTTTTGTTTTATCCGAATAAGGTTGATAGTCTCACAGACGGTGCCGGGGCGTTCCATAACCACTTCAACAGATCATCCATCATATTGAATAACCGAGATCTCAAGCCTGCATCAACAAATTTGATAAGGTTCGACAATAGAGATAACTGCTTCGGAGCACCAATACATGTTGATTATCATGTCTTTTAGTTTCTTCGGGGATCGGCATCCCCACGTGATTCCCCTATCCATGCACTTTCGATAATAATGGGGCTTTAAAGGACCCAGGGGCTAGCATTAATGCAGACACAAATCTTGTCGATAATAATACTATACTGGTCCCGGTTATCTTAAGCGGTGACGACGCTACGGAAGATCTATCAGAATTTGGATCGTACCCCGATGGTAGTCCATACTTCCCATAATATCTCAAAATTTCAGTCAAGATCGAGGAGGGGTATAAATATGGGACATCGCACCGCTTCATGGAGCAGAAATGCCTGGAGAGCAGCACTGCCGTACACCTGAACAGCATTGGCTGAAGCCGGTTTAACCTTAATAAGACAACAAGATGAGGTTCTACACTGCTCTTGCGGACATTGCTGTCCTTGGCTCCCTACTTGCTATCCCACTCAATGCCGAGCCGAGTCTCTCCGCTCGCAGTGTGAATGCAAGTGAGGTCTTGAAGGCCTTTGAGGAAGCGGTGGACTGTACGTCATGCGAGGTATCTCAGATCTGCTCCCCTCATATGCAACTATACTGATTATGGATCGTAGGCACTCCTGGTCGTTCTCCAAGCGCTCGCGCATTTGGGCAACAGTGCTTTTGTCGATGTCATCACCGACATCTGTGTTGATCTAGATGTATGTCTTAATAACTCCACTAAAAGCAGCATGGTAACTGATCTTATCTGTTAGCTGGAAGATTCAGACGTCTGTACTGGTGCCATCTCTCTCGAAGGCCCCATCTTAGCGCACGACCTGCGCTACATGACTGTTGACACCAAGACATCGCAGTTGTTTTGTAGCACCGTCTTTGGGCTCTGCGATTATCCTGCTGTAACTGCGCACAATGTGTCATTCCCAGTCGCTTCTAGCGAGGCCACTCGACCAGCCGTCAGTGGCGAGACCCCCCTTAAGATCGTCCAGATCAGTGATATCCACGTGGATCTGTCGTACGAGACTGGAGCCAACTGGAACTGCACCAAGAATATCTGCTGCCGCCCATACACGGCGGCTGATGCTCCCGGAAACACATCTTATCCAGCGGGAGAGTATGGTAACCACAACTGCGACTCACCCCTGGTTCTCGAGGAAAGTTTGTACACGGCAATCGCAGACCTCGTTCCTGATGCGGCGTTCACACTGTTCACCGGAGATGTGGTTGAAGGCGCAGTGTGGATGACAACCGACAGTGAAGTGGCCAATGATCTGGACAGCGCCTATGGAAAGATGAAGTCAATGTTGCCGAACCAATTGGTGTACGCGACGGTTGGCAACCACGAGGCCAGTCCTGTGAACAGCTTCCCCCCTGATGCGGTGAACACGACAATTAGCAGCCAGTGGGTTTATGGTAATTTGTCAAGCCTTTGGAGCAGCTGGATCGGCTCGACGGCCGCTGCAGAGGCTGATACCAACCCCGGATCTTACTCTGTGAAGCATGCAAACAGTACCCTGCGCATAATCTCCATCAACACCAACATGTATTACAAGGAGAACTTCTGGCTATACGAGGCAACCATGGAGACAGATCCCAGTGGACAGCTGGCTTGGCTCGTCGATGAATTACAAGCGGCGGAAGATGCTGACGAGCGAGTGTATATCATCGGTCACATGCCTATGGGCTCAGGTGACGTCCTTCATGATGGATCCAACTATTTCAATCAAATTGTGAACCGGTACCAGGCTACAATTGCTGCACTCTTCTTCGGTAAGTCATCTTTGTTCATCTCATCGCAGCGTTGCCATAATTGACGAGCAACTCAGGCCACACGCATAAGGATGAATTCGAGATTGCGTACAGCAATTACTCTACTCAATCTGCCAACACTGCAGTCGCCATGTCTTACATCGCTCCAGCCTTGACGCCATCCAGTGGTAATCCCTCTTTCCGGGTCTTCACCGTTGACCCCGTCACCTGGGGTGTCCTGGACATGACGGCTTACTACACAAACATGTCTACTAGCACCTACCAAACAGATGGCCCTGTGTGGGAGAAGTACTACTCGGTTAAGGAGGCCTACGGACCCCTGGTGACGCCACCGTTGACCGACGCCTCCGCAGAGTTGACTCCTGCCTTCTGGCACAACGTTACCGAAGTGCTTGCCAGCAACTCGACCGCCTTTAACGAGTACTACGCTCGCAAGTGGAGAGGGTACGACGTGTCTAGCTGCACGGGCACCTGTGTCACGGATGAGATCTGCCAGCTGCGCGCGGCGGAATCGCAGTACAACTGCGTCACCGTCACTCCAGGTGTCAGCTTCAAGCGCGATCTCCAGCAGCACAGTCTAGTTGAGGAGACTCATGACCACTGTGAGGGCAGCAAGGCAAAGACTATCTTCCGAAAGCTGGCACAGACCGAGGGAGCTATGGAGACGATCAAGCGGAAAATGCTTGAAAAGTAAGCCAAGGTCACAACCTGACAAATGGACCCATTCATATGGGATTTTTTTTTACATTCGATAGCGGGCGTTTCTAGTTCTCGGGGTGTAGTTTATCGGGGATGGCGGTGGTTTAGGAGCGTTATGAGTGTAATGAGATTGGTAATGTGTAGTAGTCTATAATGAACACGAAAGATTGATGTCTGAACTCCACGTGCACTGTAGCTTTTATGGTCTAACTGACTGCAATTATGCTTTTCTTGCTTTTTTATTTCGGGGTTAGAGACTGTGACTAGAGGATATAGTCTATCTATTAACCGAGATGCATATTGATCATTTTGATGATGCTTTTACTCCCCTGCTCATGGAGTTGGCCGTGCCGAACCTTGAATCATTAGCCACAGAACCCAGCCCTCTTCATCATAGGTTCATTTCGCGTAACCGATTTTGAATTTCATTCTAATATCGCCCGGATCGCAGAGAATCGTGATTTAGACAACTCATCAAGGGCTCCCCTTGCGGTCATTTTCCTGTCATCCGAGTAGACTCTCCCTCCCACCACCCCGCGAGTTCAAGCGACTGTTTGCGAGCAGCTGCAGCCAGCTACACGTGGTCCCACACCAGACGAGCAACAACCTCAACTTACCCAGGTGTCTTTCGGACACAAGGCACTCACTGGCGCATTATGCAGGTTACCCTGCCAATTATCGCTTTCAGCAAATATGTGCTGGCCGCGTCTCTTCACTTATCAGTTACTAGCTGGTAATTTGCTCTCAGATCGAATGTGTGGGGACCACAATGCCTCGATTTCACGCACATAATGTCCGTGGCAGGACGCACATTCCCGAAACCTTCTCTATAGATATATTTTTCTTTGTGTTAGATAAAGTCGTGACTTTTTTTGTTTTTTTCTCCGATGACATAGCACGCCATCTTGCCTATCTTGGCAAAGGTCACCAATGCTGCTCAAGGACCAACAGTACTTACCGGTGACTACCGCACCGCCAGAAGATTCAGTATGGAGAGGAATAGATCGGACAACATTTTGCCAGAATATTGCCGCTCTCGAAAAAACCTTCAGAAAATCGTCTGGTTCGAAGGAGGCGGTCTCGCGGCATGACTGGCAGAAGAGACGGGCCGAACTAGCATCGCAGGATTACATTCTGCCCTTCAATGTGGAGCAACAATTAGCAGAGGACTTTTCCTTTCTAGTTGCTGCGGAGTGTGACACCAAGGCGACTTCTGCGGTCTGTATAGAAGAGCAGTCCGACCCTGAAGGATTGGTCGTACGACTCGCTGCAGACGAACACGTGATGACGAAAGTGCGAAAAGCCCTCAAGGAGATCCTCGGCTTGCTTGTTGATCGTGCTAATAAACGTTTGTCCCTTACTCCTGAAGAAGGTTGTAAAATTGATCTAACAGTGGTTTGTCTCAAGGGATATCGCGAGGAGAGTGCACGGAGAGGGTGTTCGACCTCGTCGTCAGACTTAACCGTGCCCGGATGCATGCACGTCTACGATCAAATAATTGGGAGCGGTCTTCAAATGTTTCAAAAGCCAATGGACAGGCTACTCCTCTCTATAAAGCATTAAATCAGATAGTTCTGAGGCTCAGGAGCTCCCATTGCTGTTGCTCCAATATCATAGTGCCACTGTGTGACCGGTTGAATACCTTATCAGAGACCTACCGTGCGGTAGAGGATGTGCTTGAGAGAGGCAAAGAGATACAGGCCCTCAAGGCAATTTGCCGCGAGAGCAATGAGGTCTTCCAATGGTGGGCCAGGGCTATTTCGACGTCTCAGTACTCTGACAGAGACATGAAATGCTGCTTCAGCAAAGCTGCCATCCAACAGATAGGCAAAATCGGACGATACTGGAGTCTCTCTGCCAATATCACTTCCACAGCAAGGAAGTATGCAGAATTATTCTCAAATCTCCGATACGATATATTGACTCCTTATCAATCCACTATGTCCGATACATCCTCTAAGAAACCTCAGGTCCCATGCCACGTCCACGCGGAGATGCAGATGGTCGCGTTTTACGAGAGCGAGGAAAATGGCGTCCGTATACGGCCGCGAGTCATCGGTACAAGCAAGGCATCATGTTATCTCTGCAACCTGTTTATCTACTGTCATGGATCATTCTTTCTGTCCCAGACTCAAGCACAGCTTCATGACCAATGGACCGTGCCTGATTTGGCAGAATATCCTCCAACAGGCCGGATGAGGCTGCGAGCAGCGCTCACAGAGATGAGTGACCGCATGGACAGGACTGTGGCCTCTCATGCTAAAGCCTCCGACAAGCTGTCTCTGAATATGCTCGAGCTCCGCGACCGAATATTCTCTAACGCCATCACGACAACTGAACCTCACGCAGCACCCTCAAATATAAGCACTAGATCAATTTCCAGCAACAGAATCACCAGCGGCGGACTAGATTCTACCGCTTCACGAACCATAACGCCATCAACTCCTCCATCTTCCATATCTTCTTTGCTCCTCCCCCCTCCAGCACTCTCTCCCGGCTCAGAATCCGACGGCTCCACATCAACCCAATTCCTCAACAGCAAACACATCTCCGACGGCCACGACCTCGACGAGGACACGATTCTCCACGTAATGGCAAATCACATCTGGATGAATTTCGAAATGGAAGGGCCCAGACGCGGCCGAGTAGCTGTCCGACCAACTCCGCCGCCCGACGGGGCACCAATCGACTTCACTGCTCGAGTAGAGGACATCGCGGACGGATCGCACATTCGCATCGCGAAGAGATCGGGTAGTAAGGTCGTTAATCTGGAGTTAGTCTACGGACAGTGTCGACCGGTGTTTGTATCGCTAAGGTGGTATTGATTTTATATATTTGAGAGAAGCGGATCAAATTTTGTGTTATGACATGTCATATATATATTTTCATTTCATGTATTTAGTATGTTAACTAATTATCAAAATCAACACACATGTACATCCCGAAGGATTCAGCAGCAATGTAGTATGCGAACATTTCACTACCAATCGAGAGTAAGTATGGTATACTCGTATACTCCATGAGTGAAAAACTAACCAATCACAACCTCCACCCGTTCCCGCAGTAACTCACGAACGCACGTGACCACCGATAAGTTTGATCGCGATAAGGAATTTTCCAAGCATCCAGACGCTTGTTGACGGAGGAAAAGAAGAAAAAGCTCACTCAAAACAAAAAAAAGACACATATTCCCTCGAACACCTAGTATATATCTACTATCCCCGAATATTACTTGAAAGAAAAAGAGAAACAAAGAGGAAAAAATGACCCAAGGCGGCCTTAAGAAATCCAAGCCCGCGGCTTCGTCGAAGCGGTATGCCCTTTCTTCTTCTTCCATAACCAACTACCTCTTTCCCCCAGATACTATCGGACCTCGATACTTCTCCTCATACTATATTAGAAAGAAATCCAACTGACTAACCAAAAACAGCCCCACCGCCCTCGGCCCCAAGAAAGGCCAACGCTCCATCGCGCCCAAGAAAGCATCACTAGTGAAGGCGCGGAAGATGACGAAGGTGCGTTATCTCCATCCTCCTTCTCCCCGCGCACGATTCATCTAGAATCTCATATAATATAACCGGGTAGTTATTCTAACATGTTATAGAAATTCTCCGCCGGACTGATTACCAAGACGGAGCGGAATCTAGCTGAGCGCGCGGGACATTTGGAGTTACTTGCGGGCGGGAAGAAGGAAAAAGAAAAGGGAAAGGATAAGGGTGCCAAGAGGAAGTGAGGGATAAGTGGTGGAGGGTGGATTTGAGATGGGTATGGAGTTGTTCTTCCTGCGATATCCTTGCAGAGCAGAGCTGCCCTTAGCAGCTTTTTGCGGGCTGTTCCCTCGCTGTACAGATGTACTCTCTCGTGAGGAGGCTTTACATGCAATTGCTGGGTTGAGGACGAAGAGACTTGGGGAGTGACTACCGGATATAGGATCCTCCCTGCAGCACGTCACGCGGAAGGGCACAGGCATCGTGAACTATCACGGGATCTATCATAAAGACGAGTCCGCGCGTGTGTCATGGAGCAGACTGGAGATGACCTGGATCAAGCTACATGCAGATATGTTGCAGAGCTGATCCCTATTTAGCGATTTATCGTTTGATGATACCATTTTGAGTTCATTTAAGTTCGGATTATTTTAAGTTTCCCGAAAATGTATATGTTGATAGTAGATAATAAGCTATATACAGACGAACTGAGTGGCCGAAGTTTGATGAAGGAGATTACCTATAATACCAATAAATAATAATGTCTTGCAAGACCCACCCTGAAGAAAAGCTCTAGGGTCCGTCTAGAATATGTGCATGGAGATTCATTCAATCATTACCCTCTCCCATGTATACGCCGCCGTATCTAATCGCAATGAGGGTATCCAAAATGTATTAATCCACCGATAATAAAATAGCCGCACCAGACCTTCTAGAACTTTGCGATGTGGCTGGGAACATCGGCTTGCTCGATGAGATCCCGTCCTCTATCCATCCACTTTTGGAAGCCGTCGTCCGTTGGGTCCGCAGGAAAGTCATCCCAGATGGGATCCGCGTCGGCATAGGTGGACCATATTCCCTTAGGAACGTCCGCAGTAGACCAGGATGGCAATTTGGCGAGGACGCTGGTGTAATAGACGTATAGGATCCGGCAGAGCAATTCAACACGCTCGACGTAATGGTGTTGACTGGGATCTGGAGCAGCGCCGCCATCACCCAAGCGCTTCCACCAGGAGACTCGCCACCGGAGGGTGAGAAGGATACGGCCGAGTTCGTCAAGGAAGCGTAGGTGTGCTTCATGGGAGATACGCTTCCACTTGATGTTGTAGAAGTCGCGTTCTAGCTTTCGGAAACCTTCAACCTCAAGCATGCGGCAGAAAATACGTGACAACTGCGCTGCTAACAGGATCTCTTTTTGATCGTCAGGATTGCTGACGTCCATGAGACGTTCTTGTCCACTTTCATCCACCGGGACGAAACTATATGCGGCACGACTTGGCATGTTATTCCATTGAGACAGTAAGGCCTGAGAGAGGAAAAGGAATCAGCAACCATGACTCGTATCCTGAAGACGTCTCGACTTACAAAGAGGTTGCTCATAGGATCACATTCTCGAACACAGGTCAGCCAATTCTTTGACTTGTCTTTGGACTCGATGATTCGACGGTCGATGAATTCTATAAAGGTAGAGCCGGAATTGCCATTGTATTCGGTCAATCCCTTCAAGAACTTGTAGGTTTCCCCCAAATCCAAGACGTAGAGAGTGCCCCAGGCTTGGCTCGCGCGAATGTTGAAGCGACCACGTCGTTCACTGAGGAATGATAAAAGGTCGCTCAAGTTAAATGCAGAAGGAATTTCCATCCTCACTCTGGTAGATCCGTTCAAGGTCGGATGATTGATGGCTCGTTGAGCTGAGAGATATTATTAGTACTGGCGAGACCAAAAGAGGAAAGATCATCATCTTACAGATATAGTTACATGTTCCGTACTCCACAATGCTGGCAAAGCAAGCGCGGGCGCATGGCTGTTCATGTAGTGTTGGACGACATGCATCACATGGCGCGCCTCCGTCACACTAGTTCAAAGTCAGCGATGGGGGAACCGTGAAAGTTTTCCAGATTCAACTGGAGAAGACACACCTTTCGCTTGTTTAGACGACACTGGACACAAGTATCCTTGTTCTTCCGGCGCATTCCAGCATTGGCTCGTCCAACTATACTCAGAGGACCCTTCCGACGTGCACCGCGTGGGGGAGAGACGAAGTCTGCAGAGGAAATTGATCCTCCCTGGCCATCCTCTTGAACAATCTGTAGTGGTTTCGGCAGTTGAGGTTGGTCAATGGATCCCACAGCGTTCCTCTGCTTCCGTTTCCTGGCTGTTGTGACAGGCTGCAGAGAAAGTGGCGTGTGACGCGTCAATCCTCGTTGCGCGAGGGTAATATTTCTGGCCTTCCCAGGGATCGAAGGAGATGCTGGCTGTTGCATTCCCTGGCCAACAAGGAACGCACCTGCGTTCGGAATTATATGTGACAAATTCGACACACTGCTACCCGGGGACATATCATTCCATTCCATAAAAGGAGCGTCTTCCTCACTGAGCTGGCGATCCGCAAATGCCGAGACATCTTCATTTGCTGTGGAATAAGAGCTTTCAAAGACACCGGAGACATCCTCTGGGCCAGAGGGAGGGCTATCTGACTGTTCGGGCGATTCTTTCTTCGCTACCTGATATTCGTCGTAGAGGCCCAGACTCTGTGGGATCACCGAAAAAGTCGAAGTCATGTCTGCCGGAATCTGCACGTCAAGATTGTCAAACCACTCCAAGTCGAGAGGTTGACTGCCGGCCGATAGATTTACAGCCTGTACTTCTCTGTCGCTGCGTTGGGGGTCCGAAGCAGATACATCCGGCCCTTGCGCAATGGACGCTGGAGGCCCATTGAGGGTATCGGTCCATGACTCGTTAATCAACTGAAAATTTGGCGACAGCCGCTGGAAAGGCGTGACTTGACCAGATGGCAATTGAGGGAAGTTCTGAGTGGGTGGCTTGTTGCTGTCATCGAGGATCACCGCATTTGTCGACTCTGTCGGCTCTTTGTCGAAAGAATAGAGCAAAGGGGTATCAATTGGCATTCCTACTACTAGTGCCTCTGGGATTTGGAACTGCGTCCATTGTTCTTCGCGGTGGAAGTTGTCATCCGTCAAGGATGGAAGCGTGTCTGGGGTGACCGTGCCATTGAGGATGCTCAGCTTCTTCAGCGGCTTCCCTGGGTTTCTGTAGAGAAGGATCGTCGTCAGTGTTTGGCCTTATCGCGGTGAATTAGATGGAAATGCGGACCTGTAATCCAGGTTGGACAAGTTGTGGGAGCCCTCCTGCTGATCGCGAGCCTGCGCGCCCTGTAAGGAGCTGAATTCTCCGATATCAGCCTGTGAGGACTCCTGACTGGTATCCCACTCTGGCGACCGGTCGAATCCCGGTCTCTCCCACGATGCAATGGAGAAAGCACCGTCTGACTGCCAGTTTTCCAGGAAGTTGGACTCGAAGCCCGATGGAGGCTCAGTGCTCCCACAGTCCATATCAGACGACTGAGACGGGTGTGGGCAGCAAGCTGCCGGCCAATCCGCGACCCCGCTGCGAATTCCTCTCGAACTTCGCAGGATGCTCTGCAGCTCGATGAGACCAACGGAGACGATCGCAGAATTGATGAAAAATTGGCTCAGCGCGAGATGTTGATGAGATCGAGTTGATCTGACCTGCGGTGGCTGACGGTTCCCCGCCCGCGAGTTTTGCGGTCTGATGATACCTCTCCCCTTTCTGGGCACAGGCGACCAACAAACCACACGTGTGCACCGCCTTACCTTTCAGACTGGACACTCCCTCACGCAACTGAACGTTCGCAAGAGATAGAATTCACAAGAGCTTCAATGATAGCTCATCGATCGCGCACGATCTCCATAGTATCACAAAGGCAACATGCGATGACACCCGTCTGGAGGAAATATGCGATGCGACCGACCACGGAGCCTTTGTCTCCGACAGAAAATGGCGTGTTGCGTCCCGCTCAGTAATCCAGCTGCGTCCCTGACAATAGAAACAGAACGAAAAGTTTGGACACCACCAGCCCATCTACCAAAAATTCTTTTCTTGTTGGGTCGAGGAACTCTGCTACGATTGACTCACAGCTGCACTCCAGACGGATCTCCGCAAAGAGGCTCAGATCCATCAGGGGTTTGGGCGGATTGGGGAGATCTGAGCGCCCGTTGGGACCCGCTTATCCCATCAGAAATACTGGACATTCGTAGCTGATTCGAGTGCATCCATGGGTGCTGCGAGCCCAGTATGCATTTTAACTCTTCAATTTTTTCACTCTGCCCCAGGGCTACGGAGTAGAGGCGCCCGTCGTTCGGGAAGGATCCGATACTTAACAGCGCGTTGGTGGCCCGCTGTTATCGACGGCCTTATCGTTCCGCAGGGTCGCTTAGTTAGCCTTTTGCACTCCAGGAAACACAGAAACACCGAAACACTGCATGTCGTGTCAAAGATGATTGATTCCCCCATAACGTGGCCCGGGATTGACGGAAGGCCTTTTTCTTTTCTTTCATAGAACATGCAACGTGATCCTTCGTCCACGACCCGAGGCTTTTATTTGTGCTGGCTGTGAGTGGTGGGTGAGTCTTCTTGCACACATGTCGTGTTCACCGCACGCACCTTTTGGGATTGCGGTGTTCTGGTCTTTTTTTGTTTCCATACGCACGTGGTACCCCACTTCCCCTGCGGAGAGACACAAAGCAGGAAGTCTGATTGGCCAGTCGACCCCGTGGGAAAGGTACCGGTAATGGGGTGACGGGTTTGGTCACTCCGGTGAGGATGCGCTGCCCGTTTCTTCCCTTCTGGATGCACGAGAACGGAAATCCAACTGACGTCGCGGAGCCTCCAGCTGCCTGCAGCTCCTTTTTCCCGGGGTTCTCTCGGCCATTGGGGGTTGAACTTCGGTCGCCATGGAGGTTCCCCAGCTTCCCCAGGTCCCTATAAAATGCCCGGGGAGGGAATGTCTCTGGCAGCGAGGAAGAAAGAACCTACTTTCAGTTCCAGTCCTCTGCTGTGAGCTCCCCTCCTCCCCGGTACGGACTGCGCCTGTCCTGGTTCATCATGCATGTATTGGTAGGTCTGGTCCCTGTCGGGGTCTGTCTGACTGGCCTGGGCAATCTCACCAGCCCTGCATGGGTTATCTGTGAGACTGGTGGGCCGAAGGGTTCATGATGCTGGCGCTCCCCCCATTGCGAGGATAATTTTTTTTGCTGACGGCAGATGGTTGGTGATTGCATAGGTCGTTAACGATGACGGTCCGCCCTCGAGGCATCTCTCACCTTATGTACGGCCCTTTGTCGACGCTCTCCAGGATGCTGGCCATCTGGTTTCTGTCGCCGTTCCCGCCGCATCGCGCTCATGGATTGGGAAAGCGCACATCATCGGGGCTTCCCTGACCGCATCATATGTATACCCTGATGCCTTCCGGGAGGATGGATCGTGGGACTCGACGGTAATCGGGGCGAGACCAACGGGGGAAACTCGGGACCAGGAATGGGCCGTTATCAGCAATGGCACGCCCGCTAGCTGTGCCCAGCTGGGACTCTATAACCTCTTCACGGACAGGGACCCCATCGATCTCGTGATCTCCGGCCCCAACCATGGACGTAATGCCTCCACGATCTACAACTTGTCTTCCGGGACTGTTGGCGGAGCCCTGGAGGCGGCCACCTGCGGCAAGCGGGGCATTGCCTTGTCGTTTGGCAGCAAGGAAGAGCAGGACATTGAAGTTATTCGTGCGGCGTCGCGGCTGTCTGTGCGGGTAATCGAACATCTATGCCGGCACTGGGACGATCGGGTCGAACTTTACAACCTTAATGTACCCATGCGGCTCGATGTCGAAGACCGTCCAGTGCGCTACGCACGCGCACTACCGAACTACTGGACCAAAGGAAGTTTGTATGCGGAGATTATGGAGTCGGGAGAACCCGGCTTGAATGGGGGAGCGGTTAACCAATCAGTAAATCCTGACCAACCGGCCCAGTCTCAGACAGTCAGTCAAGTCAATGGGGTCAATGGTGTAAATGGTGAGAATAGCGTGAACGGCGTTAAGGAAGTCAATGGTTCGGATGGTACGAATGGCGTGCATAAAACCAACGGAATCACCCGCGTCAGAGAGCGCCACTTCCACTGGTCAACAGAACTCTCGGACATAGTTCGGAGTCTCAAGGAGAGTCCAGAAGGAACAGATGCTCACACCGTCTTGAGCGGTTATACAAGGTATGTTGCCCTCCTTTTTTAGTATTGGTCCCGATATTTTTCCCAATTCGATCAGGTATCTAACTACAAAAAGCGTAACTCCCCTCCGCGCGAACTTCTTCCACCCGTCCGGTTTCAGCGGCGAACTGAAACTTGATAATTGAGATTCTACATACTCCACGACACGTTCAAGATACCCCCTAATTTAAAAATCAAGATTGTTAATTTTTTTTTACTCACATCATCTCTAAATGCACGCATTTCCACTCGATCCTTTTTTTCGGTCTTGATCTAATCCCACTCGTGATGATAACTATTATCATTATTGTCAATGGATATTAATATCTGAGAATGTTAAGTAGAATAGCTCTACAGCTCTACACAGCATGAGATGCTAGCTGCTTGTGGTGGAAATTTAATTAATTTAAGTTGTGGGACTCAAAAGTATCGATGTCATCGACTATTAGAGTGATATCATTGGTTCTCTAGTATTGGATCCATCCTGAACAGGAGATCCCCAGACTAGTAGAAAAACATTTGCTACCGTGAAAAAAAAAAGAGAAAGAAAGACAACGTGAAAAAAAGGTATATCATTCACAATTAACATAGGAAAATCCATCACGGAAGATCCACACAGCCGAAACTGGAAGGGTAATCAAACGCCCCCAACTGAATCATCATAACTTAAATTTCAGGACGGTATCCTAAAAATGGGATAAGAAAAAAGATAAGGGGAATATGTACTAAAGAGCTCTGGCAGCTTCACCTGCTCCGCTTTCCACGCTCGAGGTCTTCCCCGCTCTCATCTTGCCCTTGTTGGGTCCGCCCTCGCCGACTCCCATCCGGCGGGCAACATACCGCTGCGCCACGACTCCGATAGCCAAGGACAGAGACTCCTGGACCCAATCAGCGACCCATTCACGGGGATCGACGCCGCCACTCTCGATGATTTCAGCGATCGATTCCGGGACCACGGCCCGAGGAACGTTGGCATCCTCGGCGTCGGTGTCTGCAATGGCTGGAGGAGGAGCATCAAGCCAGTTAATCCACCTCTGGGGGATCGATTGAGAGATGGCATGGAAGGCGATGCCGTGGATTGGATCATGGAGGTAGAGTGCAAAGAAAACTTGCTCGTTCTCCTTCTCATCTTCCACTTCAACGGCACCCTGCGGGGTCGCTTTCTCCGCCGTTGGACCAGCTTGGAATAGGTCCTTCGGGGCCGTCTGGTTGATCGCTTGGATGGCCAGGAAGATATCGCTGCTCCGGACTGGGTTCGACTCACTCAGAACTTCTGTCGCATGCTTTGCAGCTTCTTCGACCCCACCGCGGGTGGAGAAATATTCGGATGCATAGGCTTCTGCACTGGCCCGCGCAAGTTTCGTTCCCTCAACGGCTCCCTTAACGGCGGAGATGCTGCGTGGGTTTCCTGGAGTGACAGTCCTCCACCATGGGCCATCGTGCCATCCTGCTGTTGAAGACTGATAGCCAGGGTCTCCTCCGCGCCTTGGACCCGATTCCTGACCCCGTTGGATGACCAGAAGGTCGCCGCCTTCCACCTGAGACATAACCCGCGCGAAGACAGAATGAACGATAGGATCAATGCTTGGGTATCCAGAGAGGTCATGCGTGATGTGGACCTGTAGACGCTCGTGTGAAGAGATAGGAGGCGCAAGAGTATGGATCAGAGACGTGAAGGTAGGAATCGCAAGAGTCCGTATCTCTCCACCTGGAGAAAGTATCAGAATAGGCACGTAATAATCAACTAGTGGTCGCGGAGAGTATTTTACCAAGTTCTTTCAAAGATCCTACATTTCCTCGTATCTGTTCTGCCCATCTCTGAGCTTCTTCATTCTTCTGGATTTCCTTTACGGCAGCTTCAGCCTGTTTCACCGCTGCGCTCGCTGTTGCAAAAATCCCTCCCCACCATCCACCTCCTTGGCTCTTCGGAGCTTCTTCAGCGGCCTCCGTGGCTGGCTCAGGTTGTGGAATATCTCGAGATGTCCGTCCAGTCTCCGTTGACTTGCGAGCCGCAGCGTCCTCGCTGGTCCGGCCAGCAGGAGGGGTAGCAGCAGATGCCAATTTGGGAGGCCGACGGTGCTCTGAGGAGAGTCGAGGAGTAGCTGCCCGACTAGCCGGGCGCTGAGAAACGAGATCATCCAGTTCCGCTAGCGGATCTTTATCTGGTGGTGCGGATGTTGTCGTCGTCGCCGTCACCTTGGGCGCCTTCTTCACGTCTCCGGTGTCGATTCCAAGGTCGTCAAACTGAGCTAGGAGCTCATCGCTCGTGGGTTTGGTGCTTTTAGGGGGCATCGTTCTATGTATCCTCTTGTCTGAAGAACAAAGGATGTGAAAACCTCGTTGTTTCTATTGCGATGATGGATTTGTTTTTATGCAGACAGACGGGCAGCAAGTAGTGCTGGTCCCCTGACTTGCGTCGGCGGTGGAGCTTCCCAGCTCATGACCTGTGCCAAGAAACCCCAGACGGAGAAAGATATGCGATCACGCGTCTGATCTTCATTAATCACCGATCGACAGCGGAACTAGTTTTTAAATCAGGTTATTTTGATGGAAAATATTTTATCATTATAAACAGAATATATCATTGAATGAAATAAATTACCATTTTTCATTAGTGTCTGAACGTAGTGTGGGGTTTGACGGCAAGGACGCTTGTTTTGTAACTGTAGTGTTACCATTAATGTCAAGTAGATCTGCCTCCAACCAGTCACAACTTGTCCCTGAGCAGAGAATATTCGACGCAAAACTTGCCAAGGACTGATCTGTCTATGGAAGCATTATTTAGCCCTATATTCCAGTTCCCAAGTGTACCGGTTTCATGTGTTGATCCACGTCTATCGTATTTTATCGTGTATCATAGCTCCGATATTCAGAGTTGCTGCTTATTACCCAAACCACTGTATCAATATGGCATATGTGAATGGTGCTAAAAATAACAGTTGGGTGTCTCTTCAATCTGAAGAAAGAAAAAGGAAAAAAAAGCAGCCCCATTTGGATTAAGTACTTGACCGTCTTGGCACGTTGGTCAATCAATTTCGATACAGGGCTATCCAGTATATATTTCTTGTATTTATACTAGAAATAGGCCTGTCGAAAGGAAAGCTATCTTGATGTCAAGTCTTTTGCGTATCTAAGAGGTAGAAAAGTACATCATCCTTCACACTTCGAGGATTAGGTATTTTCTCGCATCCAATCCCGAGATACCGTTATCGGCGCCACCTCCGATGTGGGGTTGCGCGGGCACTCCACGATTTAATTAAATGGCGAGACATTAGTGGAATTAACCACATGCGTGTTTGAGGCCTCGGCTTCCAGGTGAGTCATTGTCTTAATTGAAAGCGTTGTGGATACTCAAGTAATTGAGTAAATAACAACTTGATTATTGGCATTGCAAGCCACAAAGTACCTGATAAGCAACTTGGAGATTGTTTCCCGAACACAGTAAGTGGCCAAGTGATAATATGTTGGCATCCTCGAACTAAGTGAAGCTCTTAGTTCCTCAGAAGAATTCAACACATATATTCCTCAGAGCCACGGCACAATGCGTCTCCCATACGTTCCCAATCCTCCTCCAACAAGCACTCCCGAGGAAGCAGACATCCTCGCACGAGTACAAGCCCGACGTGGCGAGCGCGGACTCATCCCACTCGACTTGGCCCTCCTACACTCCTTCCCTGTCGCAGATGGTTGGAACACCTTCCTAGGCGCCATTCGGACCCAAACCAGTCTCCCCGCAGACTTACGTGAGATCGCCATCTGTCGCGTCGCCGCCATCAATGGCGCCTGGTTCGAATGGGGTCATCACGCACCTCTACTCCGCGAAGCGGGATTGAGCGAAGAGGGCATGCGCATTGTGGAGGATGTGAAGGCGACAGGGTCTGAAGCAGTGCTTAATCGCAAGCAGAAGGCAGTTCTGGAATATACGGACGCGATGACCAAGACCGTCAAAGTTCCTGATGAGGTGTTCCAGGAGCTGAAGGATAATTTCTCTGAGAAGGAAGTTGTAGAGATTACAGCGACTGTGGCGGCGTACAACTGTGTAAGTCGGTTCTTGGTCGCGCTGGACGTGGGAGAGAAGAACCGATGATAATAGTGCTATTACTGTTGGTTTTAGATCTTGTATGCAGACACAGTTAGAAGTGTGACTGTCTGCCTTCCATTAGACATTAGAGGACTGGCGGCCGTTACAGCAAATCCAGTCTTTGCATTTTGAAAGACAGATATACTTGATCTATCTCTCTGCCTGATACCGCTCTATGAAACTGATACCCAATCCTAGGGTTGGGGGTGGGGGGTACCTTAGTTTAATACAGACTGGATGGATATCTCTGAAGTTGTATCGCTCAATGTTGAAAACTGCCTCAACGTTATGGTGCTGCGCGTCACTGCGCCACAACTGTGTAACATATTCACAGGTATTAGTTCAAAAATTCGGAGCTAGCTCAGATATCTTGCAAGATATATTTTTAAACTAAAGTATACAATTAATGAGTGGGGGCTTTCGTTCAAATTTCTTCAATCGTCCCTTCGGCTTAGCTCTTGACCTTCTAAATAAATCTAGAAAGAGAGCGGACCGCTAGTTCGCATCTTCAGTTCCAACAAGATCTCATCAAATCTTGTACAACAGCGCCCATTGGTCTATGCTTATTCTCCGTACTTTTGTTCCTATATCATGACCAACAGACAATGCGACCAATCAAAATCAATTAGGATTGAATCTTTACAAAGGCAGCAAGATCATCCGATCTGCGACCAGCAAAATACAATGTCAGGCCCAGGGATTCCAATCCTGGGAACCGGAATTTTACGGAATAAGGTATAAGCATCCATATTAGTTATGTGATAGATTACTTTTTGTGAAATGGTCGGTAGCATACAATGCGCAATCATACCCCCTTAGCAATGGGTCATTGGTAACAAATGCCGCGTTTAGACTCGATCAGAGTGGGGAGGGGAGAGCATATTTTCGGTAAAAAGTACGTACGATGTAATTTACTAGTTGGTGCCAAGACCAGAACTAGTGGGAGACTGTTATTACTACCTGCGTAGGGAGAGAAGGGGGAAATGATCGGGGAAGGCTGTCAACGGACAG
Organism: Paecilomyces dactylethromorphus; assembly: GCA_029606265.1. NCBI lineage: Eukaryota > Fungi > Ascomycota > Eurotiomycetes > Eurotiales > Thermoascaceae > Paecilomyces > Paecilomyces dactylethromorphus. The sequence goes on along the minus strand of JAPVCE010000042.1, from coordinate 2,633,639 downwards.
GTCATTATTGATCAAACAGTTACTGATCACCTTGCCCATGTGCAAATGTCGACTGGACAGCGCAAAGTGCAAATACTGGCGGAGTATGAAGGGCGGCCTGACGACTTCAAGGCGCTTATTAGCTGAGGAACTAGCAGGGATAGTACCAAAAATATCAGCTTAGCAATCTCAGCAATCCGCACACAGATTGTGGATTGGTATGTCGAATTCACAATAATATGTCGTAACTTATTGACTACAATGCACATACGATTGGATGCTGAAAAGAATGGACCAGTCATCCTCAAGGTCAGATGGACTGAGTGACATGGAAGTTGATCGGGTTACGCTAGCGAAAATCTTCGACGTGGTATGACGATTCACGGCTGAGCGGGAGCATCCGTGTCGCGTGGTAAGCAGGGCTAGAATAGAGAGTTGTAGCTATATAAATTTTTCTTTTGGTTCCTCTGTGGATGAATATGCTTTAGAAGATCTTATTATTATTATAGATGCCGTAATGAATGGTCCGCTGGATTTGAAACGCATGGTTCTTTGGACTATGTCGGGGATCTAGGTGGTTTCAGGCTTGATCCTTGTTTTTGGACTGTTTCATTCCTTTTGGGAGGATATCAGTCTCATGAAGGGATGCATACGCCATTGATAAGAAGGATATTACGTTGTCACATGTAGGAATTATGCACACAATGGCCTTTTTGCGGGATGTTTTTTCTGCATGTCATCTTGCTGGATGATGTGGCTTATCTTGACGCCTTACACTAACCGCCTGTTGGTTTTTTTGCTTCCTCCCTCGGGGTTTGATGCAGGATATTGCCTAGAATAGAGTCATCAGATCAACTGCATCCCTTCTGCGGTCGCTCTCACTCGTAGGAATTATTTTCCTGTGCGTAAATCCAAGCATTCACCGCAACAACACCGCCGCAGCATCAGAGCTCGCCATCGGCCATACCCCCTTTCGTTGTTGTCATGCCAAGCACTCGTGGAACCGCGCTGACTTCCAGCACGCTGATTGGCCGGCTGGACAAGCACCGCGGTGGCTTCTGCCGGGGCCCGTCTTTTTCCGGGCAGCTTCCCAGACGGAGGCGCCCAAGCAGATTCGCCCTCCGCCGGCGTTCGCGGCCGCTGATCCTGATCTAGTCTACTCCCGTTCCAAGACACCAGACACTCTACGACTCGCCCTTCTGTGCTCTACTACTCAATCCTTCTACTACTTCCTCCAGCGGCAGTCTACCTCTCTCTATTGCGACCACGTCGATTCGTGCGTCGATAGGATCCTGGGAGTCTGCTGAACAGCATATCCTTTTCATTCCCTCTTTTAATCGCGTTGATTCATCTTTTTACATGTCCTCTTTCGTCGGTAAGATCTTTTCATAGTACCCGCGCCACGCCGGTTGAAAAGACCTCACAATCCGCACGCGAGAGCATCTAAAAAGTGGATAGACCGATTCATTCGTCTACGGACACTCGTATCCTGAATATTTACTATTCTTTTCTATTTGTCTCGCGGTGGTTGACTCCCCTGCTGTTCTTGGTTACCCGATCGGTCTTACTACTGAAAGAACACACCTATTCCCCGATTAGCCGTTCGCGATCATCGCAAACTCTGCCCTTTGTAAACCTGCCACATTCTCAATCCTGCTATCGAGCAGAGGTGGTCATCATCAAAGGCATCCTCTAATCGTGAGACTGTTACGATAGTTTGATTATCCTGTCGTTGCATCAAAAGGTACGTTGTTTCTTGTCGCGTCTACTCCTGGTTGGCACAGCTGGTCCACACAGTCCCTTGCCTTTCTCTATTCTTCCTGCCACCACACTTTGTACAGGCACATACTTTGGTCCGTTGATCATTCTATTATCTGTAACTGCATTTCACTGTCTTTACGCCTACGGGTGGTACTGCTTTTCATCGTGGCCTTATTTTTTTTTTTACATACCCTGCCGTGCCCTTGTCTGGGATTGCGCTCTCATTACTACTGGAGTCTTGGCACTGCAAGCGAGGTTTTCGACCAGGGTTCCTGACTAACGTTCTATAAGCAAGACTTTGCAACCAAATATTCGCACCACGTCAACTAATCTCTGTTGACAGATAAGATTAAAATCTCTGTGAATATTTTCTCTCAACAAATGTCATCCGACATGGCTCCGGCCGCTCAGGATGACATCGATGTAGGGAGTCGCGCGTCAGACTTTGAAAGTCAGGACTCGCCGCTCCGCCGACAATTTTCCGAACCGCTGCATCCACTCTCCAACTCTATGAGAGTGTCTCCGTCACCCACACCGTCCATCCATCGGGCTACGTGCTCATGGTGTGGTAAGATTTTTGAGAGCACTGATGAGGACCCATTGGCCCACGAATCATCTCTTGCTGAACATGTCGCTACTGTGCACCCACATATAGCAAAGTTTGCTTCTTATGATGGTGCCGATGATGAGGAAGCTGAAGATGGAGAAGATGGAGAAGAGGAGCATGATGACGACGACGACGAAGAAGAAGCAGAACACATGCACGAAGAAGATGAAGACGTAGACGAGACCCCAGCTGATGAGACTCCAGCTGGCGAAACCGCTATTAACACACCTGTTGATGCAACGCCCATTGATGATGCTCTTTCCAATCAATTGCACGAGTTTTCTCGCCAGGAGCAGACCGCATCTGTTGAAAAGCGGCTGGAGTCCTTCTGGAATATCCATAAAGTCCACAACTTCTCTGTCGACTATGATGATGAGGTTGCTAATCTCGAGCACACCTGGGACCATGTCTACCGTGAATCTAAACGCCTTAAGAAGCGCGACTCACCCGAATTCCCATCTCGTCCTAATCCATATGAAATTCCATCGGCAACTAAAGGCGATTTCCTCAAGATCACTCCTATCGAGGCCTTCTTGGAGCAACTTCGTGATCCGGAATCCAAGTCTATCGACGAACTTTACGCGGTGACAGCTAACGTCGCTCATGCACTTAAAGTCTGGCAAGACGAGTATTTAGCCATTGATAAACTGTCTAAGCAAGCTAGCCGTCACACGATGAAGAAGACAGCTGATCCTCGCAAGACTGAAAAACCTGATGTATTTGAAGACAAGAAAGAGGCGATGCTGTATGGATACAAATATGACCCGAAGGAGCCCAAGATCAGCAACCAGGATCCCTTTGTGCAAGGTGGCTTTAAGCCCACTGCAGCTCAGATGAGAAAGATGACCGCTCAGGCTGGTCCCAACAACCCCAACCCAGACGGCTGGAAGCCTATCATCAAGTTTGGTGTCGAGCATATTCCCCGTTTCCAGAATCCTCCCATTGAACACCATGAGGGTAAAGCAACTCGGAAGCGCAAGGCCGCCCAGATGGAGGCAGCAGCCAAGGCCAGTGAGACTCCGGAGGTCGCCGCTGCACCTCCCCCAGTCGTCGAACCTGAAAAAGAGACAGAGTTTCCGCCAGCCAAGAGGCATACTCGCACTCGTGGAGGCAAGCATGTCACTGCGCGTGAGACTTTTCAGGCACACACGGCACCTGCTAGTCCCGCTCCTGGCCGCCGTGGTGGTTACTCTGGGCGTGGTGGTCGTCGTCCGCGAGGTGTTTCTTCTACTCCCCAGCCTCCCTCTGTCACTCCGGCTCGTGCTTCTGCGCGGACATCCACTCGCATTCCAGGAACAGCAACTATCCAGACCCCTGTACCGTTGCAGGCTCGTCCTTCTCCAGCTCCCGCTGCTACTACAATTCCCCCGGCCCAACCCATTGCACCAGCCACTACAGCTGCTCCAGTTGCTGCCGCGACTGCTGTCGCTGCCACAAACGGTATTCTTGCGGGTGCTGAAGCGACGTTGGATCCGGTGGAATTGGCCCGCCGCCAAAAGATCGCTAACTCAAAGAACCCCAAGCGTACAGAAGCCATGCTTAACCACTGGGCCAAGTTCAATCGCGAAGGACGGATTCGGAACCCGAAGCGTACCAAAGCTCAGATTGAGGCTGATCGTGCTGCTGAAGCAATGAGGAAAGCCAACGAGCAGCCTAAGCCTGGATCCAGGAAGCGGAAGAGCACCGGGGCTCCTACCATTACCACCGCTCCTTCTACACCTGTTACAAATGGGGGCCCTCCTCCTATCAAAAAGACCAAGCTCGAAGCATCTGTGCCACAACCTGTTCAGCCGATGCCTGCTCCGAATACTCTTCCCTTGCCTCCGCCCAATTCCCTCCTACGTCCTTATGGCCCGCATGATCCAATTACCATTATCCCTCATGGATACGCATCTGGCCCTCCAGTCAATCTTCCTCCGCCACCTCCACAACCCCACCCGCAAGGCCATCCAGTCTCGCATCCGGTATCGCATCCACCTCCGCATCCTCAATCGCACCCGCAATCACACCCGCAATCACACCCACCGCCGCCTCCATTAGCTTATGCTCCTCATCCTGGTTACCCGGCGGATTACTATTACCGCCATTACGCGCCTGTTCACCATCCGCCTCCACCTCCCCCTCCGACGCATCATGGCCCGGATGGACGGTCCCGCGCTGCTTGATTGCAAGTATCGAACATATCGATTGGAGCGCCGCATGCGCCTTACGGTTGTCTTCTGTCCTTCATCTGGACAGGATGGCTGTTATTTCACATGATAACTTTTCACGCCTCTCGACACTAATCAAGCCTTGGGCTTGAACTATCGTCACGTTCTAGTCCGGAGTCTGGTGTGATTTCTGGGCTCTGTTTTCTACCTTTTTTTCCCCCCTTCTTATTTCCATGTACAGTAGTGTATGGCTTCTGGCCCCAGGACCGCTTCACAGCAGGGCCTGTGGGCTGGAGAGCCTATGTTCTCTGTTCCCTGTTCTCTGTCTGTTTTTGTGTACCAACACTTCGTTCCCCGGCATTCACAGCAATGGGCATTGGGCGGAATAACTTGGATTTCCTTTTCCTTGGTCATGGCGTTATCTGGCCGGTCACATTGGCTTTTGTCTGGCGGCATGAGTGGAGAGCGAAACACACGAGTCTCCATTTTATCATTCCTCATTCCTGCTTGTCGATGTTTTCTGTGCTCTTTCTTGTTGCCCGGTTTTTTTTTTATCGTGGGCCAGATACCATACACCAGAGCTCATCGCGATTGTACTGTACCACTACTCAATTGAGTTCATCCGCGAAACAAATCTCTGCAATAGAGTTGTCTTTCTATTTGGAAGCACCTAATTGAGCCTGTAGACTATGTAGGCCTTCTTCGTATACTTCTCAAGGACCCTCGAATCACAGTTAAGCGCCAACTGGAGCAGTGGGGGTGCGGGTAAACATAATGGGGCCTGCGATAGGGTTGCCGCCAGTGTGGTTAAACATGACGTAGGCGTGCACTAGGGCCTTTAGTCTGCTGGGACTTTGTTTCGACAGTTGTGTGTATGCTTCGAGTGAGTACAAGAGCGGGCCTAGGAGCTCTCTAGGGAGAGATACATATCGAAGAACTATGGATTGATATACGGAAATAATCTGGCAATGACAAAGAGGAGATTGTGGCGTTTCAGCCATTCTGATGAGGAATAACCCTCTCTGGCCAGTGAGGAATCTGGTGGTGCATGCGGCAACAAATACAGTTTCGACAGGTAGAAAGCTTGTTTCTAAGGCATTAAAGATGAAAGTTGCAGAAATATTCTAAGGGATAAGTAGAAAATTTCATTTATTTCGTACCAATTCCCTTCTCAATAACTTAATGTGGTAAATTACCACGCCTCGAATGCTTCGGGCTGCTGGTACAAGCAGAGCTCATCACGTGATTATATATCACGTGCATCAATTGCGCCTTGATGCGGCAACCTTTCCCTAAGGCTGGCGGATGATAGAAAGTCACTTCGCGCCCTGAATCACCCTCCAGCCCTACAGCGCGCTGCCTCATCATAATCTCCGTTTGATTGGAAGGTGGTTCCCTGCGACCGGATTACTTGTTTTTAGGACACCGGCTCGAGCTTCAATCGCGATGGGAAAGAAGAAGCGCGGTCATCCCGATCTTGAAGAGATCCTCGCTCGACCATGGTGCTACTACTGCGAGCGCGACTTTGACGACCTCAAGATCCTGATCTCGCACCAAAAGGCGAAGCATTTCAGATGTGAGAGATGTGGGAAGAGGCTGAATACTGCAGGAGGTACGTTCCCCTGATGATCGCGCGCGTATATATCCTGGTCGCGACATTGGTACGTGGAATACTCTAACACGTTGTTAATTAGGACTTTCGGTGCACATGAGCCAAGTGCACAAGGAGCAGTTGACTGCGATTGAGAATGCCCTGCCCAACCGTGCAGGTCTTGATATTGAGATTTTTGGCATGGAGGGTGTGCCGGAGGACATCATTCAGGCTCACAACCAGCGTGTTCTGACACAGTATCAGCAGGCAGAAGCTGAGCGACGGGCAGCGACGGGAAACCCGGCTCCGGGAACATCATCAGGAAGTCAGCCGAAGAAGCCCAAGTTGGAGAGAGCTTCAGACTTGAAGAAACGTTTGGCGGAGCATAAAGCCAAGCTCGCGGAAAAGGCCGCCGGCGGCAGCAGTGGGGATGCGACGCCGGTTGGAGCGGGACAGTCGATCCAGACCCCTGGTGGATATGTATGCACGCCTCGTCGTGAGATATCATCTTGAGAATCGATGCTAACCGATGGTGTCCAGACTCAGCCCACGCAATATACAGCAGCTCAGCAACCCTTCAGCACTGTTGTTACTGCTGCTCCTGCTGCTCCCAGCCAACCATATTCATATCCTCAACCATATAGCGGTGTCAATTCTCCCTTCCAGGCAGCTGCCGCGAGTCCCGTGTACCAGAACTACTCGCCTAACGGTCAGCAGCAGTACCCTCCGGCCACGCAGTATACATCTCCGGGGATTTCACCCTCACCTTACCCTCCGGCTGTATATGGGAATACGCCTCCCCCTTTACCTTATGCTCAGCAACAGCAGCAACCTTCGAGAACCCAGACACCCCCACAGAATGTCTCGTCGCTTCCCACCCGGCCCCCGAGCTTACCGGCTGCTCCGGGTCTTCCGCAGCGTCCTGCTTTCAGTGCGCCTCCCGTAAATGCTGCCCAGATGCATCAGATGCACCATGGACAGCTTCCCACCGCGCCAACAGCAGTTCCCGGAGCATACGGCCAACCGCCTGCGGTGAATGGAACACAACATTTGGCCGCAGTGCCTGCCGCCGCTCCCATTTCTGCCTCTGTTGACGACCTGATATCTGGCGCTGCCAAGGAAGCAGAGCAGGCTGCGCAGGCGGAAGCTCCCAAAGCGGAGGCTGTGGAGGAGAAGCCAGCTAAGAAGGAGAAAGATAAGTCGAAGCATACGAGGATGGTATATTCAGACAACGAAACCAGTCCGGAGGAGAAGATGGCCAGGCTGCCAAGGTACGCATTTGTTCCTGATCGCAAACCGGAAACGGTTCTTGTGGACGGCATTACTCCTGCAGTCTCCGGAGTCGTCAGGAATTCAGACGATGTAATCGATGCATCGGGATAAATCCGCTCGTGAACGTATTATACGCCTCGTCGACACAATCTTAATGCTTGTGGCTCATCAGTATCCCACACAATCATCTGCAAGGTTTCGCTAGTGCGTGGCAAAAGTCTCTTCAGCTAAGTTCGACACATATCACAGTTTTCGTTGTACATGATACATTTCTTTATTTCTACCCTGATCCATGAGTAGTATGGTGAAGCAGGCTCATGAACAAGATCGTTTTCGGGCTTCCGAGGCCCCGTGCTACATATCCCGTGTCTGTCACGTTGCGGAGCTCTGGCCAGCGTGGCTCAGAACGTAAGATCCAAAAGCGAGTCTCAGGTCGCCACTGGTGAGTCGGTTCGTCGACCTTTACTGAAGGAGGCTGATAGTCGCTTGTTATTATGGAGGGAAGGTTTAGTGGAGTTCGTTTCGTGATTTCGAAATTTCAGGCCCCTATAGTCTGCGGTTCGTTCTCGCAGAGGCGTCGTGGGATGGAGTTCGCTCATCCCGGTTAATGTCCATGTAAGTTGCTGAATTTAAAGGTAGGCCTAGAAGGTAGTCTAATATAGATATTACGAACGTAACGTTTCCATCATGTCTGGTCAATAGTCCACTGCCTCTGGTTGGGCAAATGGATCTATGATAGTTGATATCTAGCATAGATCATACATTGATACTGGTTTGCGGTTCCAATTCGGTTTTTAATTTGAACTTATATATACTCCGCAACCACCGTAGGATAGGAGAGAACTAGTGGCTAAAAGGGAGGCAAAAAAGCAAGTATACCAGCAGATGAATTAGTGTGACGTCTGATGCCAGTAGCCGTAGCCGTCGACAGAGTACTATAATTACTATCTGTGGCTTCCCGTATTTCGTTGCCTTAATTCTGCTGCTAACCTATCGGATAATCTTGATGATTCCCTCTTTCAGATGACACGTCTCAATATATAGCGTAAGGGAGCCTTGTGTATGCGCCCGATAGGAGCAAGTCAGGTGTTTCATGGATTCTTAAATAGCCGCCCCCTATCTTCCTATGACTTATCTTTCATAACCATTCATTTATCAATAATGTAGATGAAGGTCAGCTAATCTGTTTCCTGCTCTCGCCGCCTTGGCTGCTACTTGGCTTCTAGCCCTCCAGTTCAAGGATGGCTGAAGCTATCGCGGGCTTGGCCGCCGCCTCGAGCATCATAGCCCTTATCCAGATTACAGGCTCCATCTTGCGACTTGGATGGTCTTTTGTCAAGTCTGATAAATGCGGAGCATACCAAGGACTTATTCGACTTCTCAACGAGCTCACCTTGCTACATGGCGTTCTTGTTACGCTGCAGTCCCAGGCCAGCTCCACTAGTCTCGACAACGCCGTCGTCAGCCTCCTGAATCATGAACAAGGACCTCTGAGCGCCTGCAAAGACGCCCTCTCCGACATTGCCCAACTCATATCTGACTGGAGCGCCCACAAGATCCGCACCCTGGTCACTAAGGGTCCGAGCCTCGACAAAAATTTAGACTCCTTGACAAATCGCATCGAGCGCTTGAAGAGCGTTCTGCTCCTCGCTCTCCATTCGGATCAGTGGTAAGGCGCCCCATCGTATTCGATTGATCTGTATGCTAAATTTATAACAAGGACATTGTCACATGCTATTGATAACCTATTACGAGAGGAATTTGACCGCCTAGGCAAAGGGCAGTCGCTCATTCAAGATCACCTAGCCACTCTCTGCGCCAATGTGGATAGAATCTGTGTAGAATCACGGCTCTCCGCGGCCAATGATAAAGGTAAATATATTACTCTCGCTCGACCAGTTCGAGACCATTCATTCGATTTACAATTACTCTAAATATGGTGTAGCAAAGGCGGCTACTAAGGCACTGAACTGGCTGTCGGACATCAACCATGAGGCCAATCATAGCAACGCCCAGAAAGTTAGGGACGATAAGACAGGTATTTGGTTCATCAACAGCCATGACTTTCGTCAGTGGACTGCAGGAAGGAGCTCTGTTCTGTGGCTCAATGCAATCCGTAAGTGGATAACAACGTCCGTCTGAGTATAAGCCGTGGCCTGACTCATCATTTGGAAAGCTGGAGCAGGCAAAACAATCCTATTGTAAGTGGCATGCTTCTTTAGGTCATGTATAGATCTATAATGCCTGGTTAGTTCCTCTGCAGTGGATGCGTTAGTCGGAACAACTGAGCTCGGCCGTGCCGTTGGCATTGCGTACTTCTACTTCGACTTCCGTGATCAAGAGAAGCGTAATACGATCGGGATGCTACGATGTCTTGTAGCTCAACTGGCTCGAAGTGCGCCACGGACTCCGCCAGAAGTTACTGATCTATACGACCGGTATAAAGGTCGACGAAGCCAACCATCCTCCGAAGAGCTAATTGAGCTTTTGATCACAACCGTTGTGCGCAACTTCGATAGAGTATTTCTATTTCTCGACGCCTTGGATGAATGTAACGAGCGGGATGTACTACTGCCAGCTTTGGAACGCATCATGTCTTACCGCGTGGCCTCACTTTTTCTCACAAGCAGACGCGAGCCGGACATTATCGCGGGGCTCTCGGTACTTCAACCCATCAAGGTCTCGATCGAAGTACAGCAAGTTGCGGCTGATGTCGAAATTTTCCTCACTAAGCGGATGGCGGTAGAGCCGTATCTACGGAACCTTTCAGTCGACCTCAAAGACGAAATCCGTCAAGTGCTTCTACGCGGAGCGAATGGCATGTAAGTTGACACAGGCTGCAGACACCACCTAATATCCCTCTCTGAGCGCCTACTAATTTGCAATGTTGCAGGTTTCGTTGGGTCAGATGTCAGCTTGATATTTTGAAATCTTTGAAACGGCCGAAGTCTATCCGGAACGCGCTCAAAAGCCTACCGGGGACGCTGGACGAGACATACGAGCGGATCTTGCAGTCGGTACAGGGCCAGGAGGAACGAGAGTTAGTACGGCTCGCGTTGGAGTTTGTCATCTATGCCGCCCGCCCCATGTCAGTGGCTGAAGTCGCGGAAGCCTGCGTCGTTGAACCCGATGCCGTTGAGTTGGACCCGGAAATGAGGTTTACACATCCATCAGATGTACTATCTGGCTGTGATTCTCTCTTCATCTTGAGCGGCGGGTACCTAGGCCTTGCACACTATTCCATACAGGAGTACCTGACTTCCGAAAGAATCCTCGCGGGCCCAGCTCGTTATTTTTCAATCCATCGACAACGTGCTATGAAAGATATCGCTGTCCGTTGCATCGCGTATCTAGCGTACGATGACTTTCGAGAAGGGCCCGCCATATCGGCCGACGAATTCAACACTCGACTTAAACGCTATCCATTCCTTGATTATGCCTCCAACCATTGGTTTGTCCATTGTGAAGACACAACAATACAGGAAGCCATCCTCAGTTGGTTCGAGATAATCTGGGTATCTCGAGACTGCCCTAAACGCTTGGCATGGGCACAGGTGTTTTGTGACCAGTCTATCACTCTTAGGAGAGATTTTGACACCTACAAGATGGTGACCCCGTCAATGCTGTACTTTCCAGGGCTCTGGGGCCTTGACGTGCTCTGTGCCAGACTTATCGAGCTCGGACACTCGGTCAATGAAACAGGAGGCTATTATGGGACTCCACTGCAAGCTGCCGCCTTCAACAAACATTATCATGTGGTGAAACTCTTGATTAACAAAGGCGCAAATGTCAATCAACAGGGTGGATATTTTGGGCATGTTCTACAGGCCACCGCAGTCTCAGGCCACGAGGAAATCGCCCGTCTGCTGATAGAGAATAGGGCCTGGGTCAACACGACGGGTGGCACGTATGGCACGCCATTACAGGGTGCAGCCCGGTACGGTCACCTTGGTCTCGTTAAGCTTCTCGTAGATTATGGAGCTGAAGTCAACCAGCAAGGGGGCCCATATGGCGGCGCGCTTCAGGCAGCATCCAATAGTGGCCATCTCGATGTAGTCTTGTATCTCATCGAAAGGGGAGCATCAGTCAACGAACCAGAAGGTGCATTTGGAACAGCTTTACAAGCTGCCTGTTCAGCGGCGATCGATCACAAATTGACTGTCGAGACCCTTCTGCATCATGGGGCAGACCCCGAACTCCACGGGGGTCTCTATTCTCTCCCACTCATCGCCACCTGCCTCTACGGCCACGTCGAATCTGCAAAGGTCCTCCTTAAATTCGGAGCCAATCCAAACGTCTCTGATGACGTCTATGGTCATCCGTTGCAAGCAGCGGCCATGAACGGACATCACGATATGGCTCTGCTTTTGCTCGAGCGCGGCGCTCGCGTGAACGCCTACGGCGGAAGATACTCGTCGGCCATCCAAGCAGCCTCTAGGAATGGGCACGTCAGCATGGTGAAGTTGCTATTGAAACACGGAGCGGAGGTGAACGAGTCCGCTGGATACTATGGCAGCGCTTTGCAGGCGGCGGCTCGAAACGGCTTCGCAGAGGTCGTAGAGGTGCTGCTGGACAATGGTGCAAATGTGAACGCACTGGGTGGAAAGTATGGGAATCCATTACAGGCGGCTGCAAGCAACAATAAGTCACAGATCGTGACGGTCCTACTCGAGAGGGGCGCGAATCCAAATCAGATCGGAGGTCACAATCGCACGGCAATCATAGCCGCGGCGGCGGAGGGCCATTTAACAACCGTACAGCTTCTTCTCGACGCGGGAGCAGACCCGGGGCTCTCAGAAGGGGGGCACGGCACGGCTTTTGATGTTGCGCTGAAAAATCGTCACTTAGAAGTGGTTAAGCTGCTGGAAGGACATCTACAAATGTTGCACAAAGGTAGGTGTAGTATGTGTCGTTTTTCTCAAAAGTTCTCAAAATACCTAGCTAAAAGAGCAAAATAGGCAAGCAAACGGGTTCTAAAGGAGAACTTGTCAACACCACGGGCATCCCAGGGGCAGGCATACCCCTGTCTGTTTTCCTTAGTCGCGTGTAACAACTGCCAGCATCAAACATCATGTTGATTTCCCAATGATGCATCGATGCCTTCTCCTGTTGTAGTGCTGCAAGCGCTCATCTGGGTCTTGTCCGTTCCAGAGCTCGGATGAACCTTGGGTTGTCAACCTAGGCAGTCCGAATTGTTCGACCACAAAGCTGGCGGCAACAGTCCCAGAGGCGGCTGCCATAACTGGATCACCGGTCTCAGCAAGCTTCGCACCAAATGCCCCTAAGAAAGCATTTCCGGCTCCGGTTGTGTCTAAAACTGCAGGATGTAAAATCTTATTATCAGATTCATAGAATGCTGGCAGCCATTCCAGTAGTCCCGAAGACGAGACCACGAGGCAGCCCAGCTCAGCGGCTCTGACAATCAGCATCCCTTGCGCCTGAGATCCGATCCCACTTTTAATGAGTCTATGAGAAAGCTCCTCGATTACTGATTTCAGATCCCTTACAGAAGAATAAGAAGACTCGTTCAACCCAAACATACTCAGCAGCTCTCGGTGGTTAGGTGAGACAACGTCCACTATCCGCGCAACTTGCAGTATGCTTCCCAGATTCTCAGGGTTGCAAGCCCGCGGTTCTGGTTCCCAAAGTAAGGTGGGCTTTGTTAAAATACCCTCATCTTCCCTCATACTTAGTATTTCCAAGACAAACCGGTGAGCAATGGCGGGTGTTCCGAGAAAGTGATAGCATTGTGCCCTGAGAAACGGAGAGCCTGGGAAATCAGATGGATTGAATTCAAACGGAGGGGCTAACTCCTGGAAAGTGGCATCTATGAAACCAATCAGGAAAAGGACCTAAGGATTGGGTAGGAACGACAAAGATACGAGAACTGAGATCATCTACTCACGTTGCAAGCTATCATCCGCATATTCCTGTCTGCCGCGTGCCGATTGCCGCTGGGTATCTACATGGATGGAAAGAGTGATATTCCAATTTTTGATTTCCTCCAGCGTCCTAGGCGGAAAGTCATGGCCAATGTAAAGTTGCCAGCCGATCAGCTTGGAACGTGGCGGAGGGTAGAAGATCCTGGCACCTAGGATAGCTATAGTATTGAATGTATGGTCACTTAATTGTCACCTGAAAAAAAAAAAAGACTTCAGCTGAACAACGTAGAATGTAGGTGCATGGGGCGGGGTACCAAATGCGCCAGGTCCTCCAAGCATCTCGAGAATTGGTTCCCGAGAGGGGAAATGTAGCTCGTCTAGGCAGCAATTGACGAGGCTAACAAGGCGTAGGTTATTGGATTTATCCATGTTATCTCTCATTGTGAATGGATGGGAGGATCCGGTTACATGCGTGTGGACTTGGACTATGGAATGTGAATAGATAACTTAACGGTGTAAATAATCCAGCAGGGTATAAATTTAAATGAGGCCCTATGGTTCGGCCTTTAGCTAGCCGCAGGAATTATCAAGTCAATTAATGAAAAGTTAGATTCGCTTCCGTCAGTGCTTGTCAGCGCTAGAAGTTTACCTGCATATGACCGGTCAAACCAGCTCTTTTATCCCGATTCGTTGATTACTATAATCGGGTTATCTAATTAGGAGATAAGTACCTTTTCAACTCCCCTAGATTCAGGCTTCAAGAAAGTAGCCAGCAGCTATCTAGATCACTTCAGATAGCTAAAGATAGTTGCTAGGCTGGCTAAAAGTTAGGTTCGGTTTGGGATTAGAATTTTTTTTTGCGGTTCAGTTTAACCAGTCGCCTGGCCTCTACCACCCAAAGCGCACTGCAGCAAGGCTGTAGACAGCCTTCTCCATATCTCTCGATAACAGATTAATTTATGTGATACTTTAGTTACAGTAAGCCGCCTAGCCAATCACTGCACCATAGTGAAGTGCCAAATGGGAACAGCAAGGCTGAGAAGATAGAAACAATGCCGGTCTTTCCGGTTCTTTACTATACGCCACCATGAATTATCGTGCCACACCTTCTTGTTGTCTTATCAGTTGATACGAATTCCCTCGTCTGCTGTAGCAAGCATTTCATTCTGATCTGGTGACCCAACGAACAACTGCTCAGGTCACACGAGGCTTGCAGATTTACATCCAACAACGAGCAAGACGGCTTACGTTCAATTTTGCGCCCGCCCATGTTCATCCTTTCTCCCGCTTCTTTAATATCAACTAGATATATGCTAGACTACACATCATGTTGCCAAATTTTCCAAATGCGACTCTATGAACAAGGCTGAGAGCGATCCTGGCCATGGCTTGGCAAGGTATGTACAAAATTGCTCTCGTTTTTGTTCCCCTTTAGATTTTAGTGAAGGCAGCTGACGTTGGGTCTTGAAAGCATATATGGAATCGAGGTTGGTGATCAGCATTTCCCACCTCCAACCATTGAAAGGCTCACTCGAGAGAACAATATAGTCTTCTTGGGACGGGGGCAGTGGACCAGGTTATCGTCTTCGAGAAACATGGCGACCTTACCTTGGCGTCATCTATGGGCTTCTTGGTAAGCACGCTTCAGATGGCCGTGATGAGATTCTGACGACTGAATCTTCTCGGATTTCTTGTTTGACTTGTCTAGGTCACGAATACGGAGCTACGTGGCATTAGACACATCTTCCAATGCGGTGGCTCCGGTGAGATCTCGCAGGCTGCTCGCGACCAAGGCTTCCAGGTTGCCGGCCAGACATACTTCGCCGTCAAAGCCGATAGCCGCAGCCTCTATGGCACAAATGTAAGGTAAATTTGGTCTATAACTCCCTGTGCTCCAGCAACCTGGCCAGGAATATTGAGTCATCTGACCGTCCTGTGTCCAAAAGGGCGATGAAGGAGTGTGCATAGTGAACACTAAAACAGCGACATTGGTGGCTCATTTCTCCAGCCCAAGCTGTCTGGAGGAGGCAGCCAGATGCGTCGAGCAGCTGTGCGATTACTTGATTGAAAGGGGTACATAAAGTTCTAAGAGAGTTGATGGAAAGCAAAGCTCGATCGAAGACTGTTTATGATTGAAAATAAATTCTACTATTGTAGATACCATAGCAGCGTAGTTACAAACTTACTACACTTCAGGGGCCGGTTTAAAATCCATGTAGCATAGCACTAGCGACTCTCCTGCCGGATATTCTCCTTCCCTGTCTTAGAGCTTGACTTGACCACAGAGGACAACATCTTCACCGAAGGGGTGCCATTTGACATTCTTTAATCTCGCCGCAGATATCGCCTTCCCTTCCCCATCGAATCGTCTGGCAGGAGACACAACGACGCCGCCCTGTCCCAACCATGTGGGAGCAATCGTGACAATGACCATGTCAATCAGAGGCAAATACGGTGGTTCCAGAAGGGAGTTGATAACCTGGCCGCCTCCCTCGATCATGACGCTGCGGAGGCCTTTCGCCCGGAGCGTGACGAGCAAGCCATGCCAATCAATCCGATGCTGGCCAATGTCCGACGTGGTGATGTCTAGCGTGATGAACTGGCCTCCGTATTTCTCCAACAGCGCCTGCTTCTCGGCCGGTGGTTCTCTCAATGCCGTTACGATCCATGGCGCCCGACCGCGTCCCTGTCGACAGAGCTGGAAGAGCTTGCTGTCGTCAGAAAAATTCCATCTGGCGGTCGGATCGATGACAATCGGTCGTGGCTGGCCGTCCAGGCCGTCCTTGCCATAGCCTCCTACCCCGACAAGGCGGCAGTTGAGACTTGGATTATCTGCCACTGCTGTTCCGACGCCGATGAGGATACCATCATGGCGGGATCGCAGGTAATGAGTCATTGCCTTCGACTGAGGCCCCGAGAGTGCGGTCGGTGCACCAGGGGAAAGGGCTAGAGAAGAGTCAAGCGATGTAGCAAATGTGAGTGTCGTAAAGGGCAGGTCAGGTCGTGGATTCGAGCCATCTTGCGGGGGGAGATGAGGCTCGAGAAAGGCCCTATCTGACTGGGGAAACTCCATCGCGTCTTTGGGAATCGAAGCCATGACGAAGAGTATATCTTGCCCGTTTGCTTTTTGCTTCTTTAGTTGGGTTGGTTTCAGGATTGAAAATCGAGCACACAAAGACGAGGCAGGTGGCACAGAACTTCGGGAAGACAGCTCACCTGTTGATATAAGTAAGTGAAAGAAAAGAAAAAAAAAAATCAGCCTTGCTGCACTGACTATTCCGCCTAATCACTCGAATACCCCTCCCCCGCCATTCCTGGTATATCCGAGATCCCTACCCAAACACAGCTGGTAATTTTAATGTTTTGTCTTGTATTTGTAATTTGCATTGTGCATTTATCGTATTGAAAACTCTCAATAAATATTTCATTATACAATCTAATGCTAAATAACGTATTTCTTGAATGAGTCGCCGCCTTGCTATAGAATTTTATCGGTAAGTACATACAGCAGGTATAGTTAATAGTTGAAAAGTATAGCATTTTCAAACCACAAGCTGAATATGTAAGGTGGGCCCTCTCGGTACTTAGTTGATTACGCTACTCTATACCCTTAATTATGTAACCTTAGAGCGGCGTTGCTTGCTACTAGAACTAGAAAAAAAAAGCAGCTGTTAAACGCATGTAGATTTTTGTCGAATCCTAGGGTATGGAAGCATAGCAACTGTCATCCGCTGAGTATCTGTAATGATCTAGATAACTGCGAGCTGCTTGCTTGTATCCTGAATTTAAGGGGAGAAAAAGGAGGGCGGAGGGGTTGAAACCCATACAGTATTTAACTCCAATTACATGAAGAGCCTAATCATAGTAATCAAGTGGTAATCAAAGAATCAGGATAAAGAGAGTTTATTTAACAGGTCATATGCAAGCAAACTTCTGGCGCTTACAATTTTCAATATATGGGAACAAAACAGTCCAATCGCATCAACGCTATCATCTCGCAGACCGTCTCAGTATGTATGATATGTATGGTACAGAAACTTCCCCCGATTTCTCCCTTCCCCATCTCATTCCATCTCATTCCATCTCATCAGGTGAACCCCTTAAAAACCCCCCGCGACCTTCTTAGCCCTAAACGCCAATCCGAAAACCAGCAACCCATACGTCGCCAAAATACTCAATCCCACCGGAACCGGCTTTCCCTTCGTCTTAATCACACGGGGGATAGCGCTCGCGCCTAGAATTGCAGACGCGGCGAGTCCGACCTCCTCGCCAAAGGGTTCGTTATCGCTGAGACGCATGAGGGAAACGAGGTAGAGAGATCCAATGAATCCACCGGCTGCGACGGAGGGGAGGGAGTTTGTGCGCGCGTAGCCGATCAACCCTCCGAGGGAGGTAAAGAGGGCGAGAAGGCCAGCGGATACGACGGCTAACGAGGACTGTTAGGTGGTTAGTTGTGTCTGGTTTGGGTTTCAGGTGGGTTGGGAGGGGGAGGGGAAGGGGAAGGAGGTACCATTTTGTATATGTTGTGTTGAAGAAGAGGTTTTTTTTTTGTGATTGTGGAGGAATTGGTTCTTGTATGTCTGCAGGAATTATGTCCTGTGCTGCTGCGAGTCAATGATGTCGCTGTGTTGTTGCGGAGAGTAAGTAATAATATGTGTTCCAAGTAAACTACGAAACATAATAAGAGCCCGGAGCTCCTGCGGGTCGGAGTCTCGGTCGTCGGAGGTTCAGGAAGCGCGAAACGAAGTTGGGGAAAGTGCACGGGCCATTGTGTATCAGAACTATATACTAAAGACCATTTGAAACACGTTTCATTTAATAATAACAGCACTCGATTAGGCTAATTAGGAACTATTTATTGTACACTTTTCTGATCGTCCGAACTGTGGATATGGTTATTAGGACAGTCTGGGATCCACACTCGATCAAGATAAGTACATGAGATGAGACAAAGGAGATTATTCGGTATAGGTTGAAAGCTTATATATATATCCAAGTACAATTTACCTTCCTTACACTGCTGGGATCGAAGTCCTCCGCATGCCTAGTCCAGTTAGCAGGCCAGCACCACTGGTTCTCCGCAGATGATTCTGGTGTTGGCTCTGGTCTTCCACATCGAGGCTGAAGCTGCCTGGCCGATGCCACATTCCATATTCATCGCCGTTAACGCCCCTCTCGGTGCTCTGGAGCTGGTTCTTCTTCAGACCGAATTGCTCGGAAACACGGCTAATGAGATTGTGGTAGAGTTCTGGCTCCTTGTCCCATTTTCCGTGACGTTGTTGAGCGCGGTTCAGAAGCTGGATATGCTGTGCAGCAGCTTCTGATGCGTACGGGTCATTCTTAGCATCGGCATCGTTCAGAAGCTCAGAGAGCGCCGTCTCATGCAGCTCCATGGCGGAGTGGGGGTCGTTGGAGGCCGTGTACAAGCTGGATAGGAGCTTGTTCATCTCCAGCGTGGTCTTATCATTGTGACCCCATACATGCTGCAGGTTGTAGCAGATGTCGCGACAGAGATGAATAGCACCTTGCGTGTTTCCGCGACAGAAACGGGTTTCGACCAGCCGGCGGCCGATCCAGACGACGATGTCTGAGGACCAGGTCTTTTGCACAATACGAGAGGTCCACAGATTGGTGAGAATTTCCTGTGCGAGAATGTTAGTTAAGTTTTTCAATTCAGGTTTAGGAAAGGAGAGACAAACCTCGAGGTCCTCGAAATTTTCCTGCTCTCCTAGCAGGGTGACGAGATCGTTGATCTGGCTAAATGGAAGATCCGAGAACTGGACGCCCAGGTTTCTGGACGCAGAAATGATATCCTGTAGCAGCACCTTTGACTGAGCAGCCATGGTGTTGTACAGCTTCCGGTCTTGACACTTCTTGGTGTGGTGGCCACCGAGATACAGACAGGCTTTGATACCAGTGAGGATGCTCTCCATGGTGCGGAGGCCACTGGTCCGAAGTACGAACGAATGCAGCAAGACCGAAAGGTCGTAAGCATCCTGGAATCGAGACCGGTCGCAGAGGCTGTGGATCATTTCAGTCGAAGCCTCAAGGATGCGTATGTCGTATTTCTCATGGTTAATATCTTTGAGACAAAGGCTGTAGAATTGCTGCACAATGTCCCTATTGGCAACACTGGACACCGCAATAGCACTACTGAAATAGTCAAAGAGCTTTGAGTCGGTATCCTTTGCAGCCTGCGTCTGACCCTTCTCAGTCTGGAATTGTCGAAGGCGAGCTCCTGACGCAAGCGTAGGAACAAAGTCCCCAGAAATGGTTAGGGACTTTGAGAAGGACTCATGAAGAAGCAGCTCGTTCATCAGCTCTTCCATGACATTGGAGTAAGTTCCATCCTGAGTGATGACTTCTCCGAATGCGACAAGGAAAACGGCATATGCGCGATCGACGGACAATTTAGGCGAGACCTTGGAGCCGTAGATGATCCGGTAACGGAGCTCATCCAGAACTTTGTGCGCGGCAGTCATGTAGCCGCAATCCAGATAGATCTGAGCGATGTACCTCGCAGACTCCTGAAGTTTCTGTGCATTACCCTCATACTCTAGGATCTCAAAGACGTACGCATGCAGCAAGTCTGTGGCCTTGGTATGATACTCCTGAGTGCCCTGCTTAGAGTAGAGCATCGCAAGTTCGCGCAGCCAGCTTAGGGTAGCATGGGAGGCATGGCCCAATTGCTCTCTGGAGAGCTGTAACTCTTCCTGGTACAATGGGATCGCTTTGGGGGTCGTGGACTTCTTGCGCACATACAATAGAGCTAGCGAATGTTTAGCACCTGTGAGGAGAGTCTGTAACGAGGATGGCTGGTGATTTGTTCCGGCAGGAACACCCTTCTTGCTAGCGATGGCATCTTCATAGAGCGAAATGGCCTGGTCATCGCGCGTTCCATTGAGCTGGCAGATGTCCGCGAGGCGAAGAGTGGCTCTCAACGTCTTGTCATTGTGTCCTCCATAGAGCTTCATGCACGCAGCACGGTAATCAGACGTGACCTGATACAGCTCCTCGGTGCCATCCTTGGCCTTATCTTCGAGAATGCGTGAATAGCTGGCATAGGTCTTCTCCATAAGTGCGGATTCTGGCTTTTCTTTCTGCGTATCACGGAGGGCCGCTGGCCAAAGGTATCTGTACATCTCCAGCGCAGAATCCCAATTCTCATCTTCTTCATACATGTTGGAAAGAGTTTTTGCCGCCTTGAATGTGTTTGTGTCAGTCTTGTGTTCATGGACTCCTGCAAGCCAAATCTCCCGATAGCTTCTCTCTGCTTCGCCTCGCATTCCAATGCGAGTCGAAAGATCAGCCAGCATATACAGGCACTCAAGAGTGTACTTGTGGGTTTCACCCAAACGAGACTTAAGGAATCCATGGATCTGGTTCAGAAGCGCCATCGCCTTCGGGAACTGGAACGTCGTCTCATAGAATTCGACGATGGTCTTGACAGCCTCCATCATTCTGGGCACAACGACCTTCTCCGTAGTGATGGAAGCAGTAGCAGCATTTCCGTAAACGGCCGTGGCTTTATTGATCTGGAGAGTGCGGAAGTAAGCATATGCCAGATCCAGCGCAATCTCAACGACGTGGGGTGCAATGTCGGATTTGAAGGTCGTGGTGGAATCCTCCTTCTCGACAGAGGGCCAGATGCGTTTCATCACAGAAGAAGCGAAGGAAATGGCTTCGTGCCAGTTCTCTTCTTTGACATAGATCGATGTAAGCAAGTGCGTAACTTCCAGTACTGAAGTAGAGATATGGCTCGACGAGGACACAATGGAATCGATTAATTCCCGCATGAGCTGTCGCTCCTGGGCAGTGATAGTTATTGTAGCGGATCTAGAAGACAGAATCGATTTATGAACCGTTTCTAGGAGCGTACCAGCCAGCGCAACTCCTTGCGTTGAGGTGGTTTGACCTGTTTTCTTGTAGTATTCCCATACCAAGAGTGACGCCGGCAAGGCAAGATCATCTTTCTGCATGTCACGGAGCTGACTGTCAACCTTCAACGTGCGCTGATACATGCCTTCGGAATGGATTCCAGTTTTCTCAATGTCCGGCCAAACCCTGCGGAGAACAACCTCAGCTTCGGTATTGCGGCCCTGGCGTCTCAGGAATCCAGAGTAGGCAAGCGCAACATCAGATTTGGTCTCTAGCATGGACGTAGAGCGGACCTCTGACACCGAAAGCGATTGCCAAAGATTGACAAGAGTAGCCTCTGCTCGCTCCTTGTCGCCCCGTTCTTCGTACATCTTGGCCATGTTCATGGTGGAGTCAATGCGACGTGGGTCGGTGACATCAAGAGTGCGCGTAAGATGGTCATGCTTAGACTGAGCAATGTCGATAAACGCGCCGCCCCTCGAGGCTGGGAATCTCTTGGACATGAATTCTGAGATCTGTGTAGTTTCTGAGGACTGGTGCCCATACTTCGCAACGGTTCGCTGGTAGAAAGCCTTGGACAGAGTGAGAGCATTGTCGTTTTCACCAATGTCCGTGTACAGCTTTACAAGCATCTCGACGTATCTCAAAGTGTGGGTGTAAGTGAAACCACCTGCATCCTGTCCCACCCAAATAAGGTATTTCAGAACTTCCTCTCTTCTTGAGACGGTCTCTGTGCGCGTGGTGAACTTGGTATCGGTGGAAGAAAGGAAGAGCTCAGCGCACGAGATCACGATACTGGATGAGCGACCCAAGAGCTCTCTGCTAAGTCTCCAGGCTTCGTAGCAGTGCTCGCTTGCATGACTAGCTCTCACCCTGAGGGCGGTGCGGGCACTCAATATCAAGCTCTGCAGAAGCGCCTCCGCCTTGTCTCCAAGAACAAATTTGCGGACCTCAACGGAGAGCAGGTGCTCTTTCACTGCACGGGATGCCGTGGATTGAGTTTCATGACATGACCCTTCAAGAAGCGCCAGCAAAACAGAATCTGGAACGGAATTCTTAAACGATGGAGAGAATTTGTAATCACCATTGGGCGCAATCAGGGGAGAGAGACGCAGATGAGTCGTTCCGTATCTGGCAGCATACTCAAGCAATGAGTAGCTATCAAAGAATTCATTCTGCTTACCAACATCCATCACATCGAATGATAGAGCAACCTCTTCATAGATATGGGTCTTAACCCAGGAAAGGGTCCTCGTAAGGATATCATAATGGGCCTCCTTCAGGTGGAAGGGGAACTTCCCAGTGTTGGAGTAGTCTTTAACGCTGCTTGCCATGCTAAGGAAGTAATTCTTGATGATGGGATGTCTGAAAGAGACCACTCCATCTCGCTCGACAATCAACGGATGAACAGCAGCTAACATCTGGTTCTCTGCACCGGGAAGTCGAGAAGTTGGTCTGGTCGCTTTGACCTCAACATCTAGCAATTGCTTAATCTCCTCGACCAACAGAGGTCTCTCCGAGACGAGCAACCATGCCAAGAGACATCTGGTTTCATATTGGGCGACATTCAAGTGATCGTAATGGCGGTCCAGGTTTTCAGACAGACTTTTTGGGGCCGTCTGCAGCCAAGATGTCATCTCAGACTCGCTCTTCTGTTTCTTGAGGTACTCGACCGTCATTTCAGCCCACAGGAACGAGCCACCACTGTTGGCTACTATTCTGTCGACTAAGACGCCAAGCTTATCGCCTCTGACATCGTTGAACTGGGGCGATGACTTGACCATACCGCATACAGCGGAACGCATGTCAGAACGGACGTGAGACTCTTCAAGCCCGAAGTGCTGCACCTTTCCAGAAGGTACCCTGCCAAGTGGCCGACTCAGGACAATCGCCTTGACAGAATTGTACTCCGAGAGCACGGCCAATAGTCTTGTCAAGAACTTTGAAGAGGCAGTTGGTCCACCATCCAGGCCATCCAGGCCATCGATGACGAACATAACTGGACTGGCCGACTTTAGGGGCATCCGCAATGCTTTCCATAGGGAGTCCTCAACCTGAGTTTCATCGGCACCATTAGCAGACAACTGAGCAGCGTTCCAAATAGCATCTAGGATGCCAAAGTCGCCGACGCAGCGATCTAAGCTCTGCAAGACAAGACTCTTGAGCACCCCAATAGTCGAGGTCGTGGTGGGTATGTCAGATCCTGGTATAGTTAGCTCTGCCTCACACGGCCTCGATGCGGTGGCACTTACTGATGGCATAAGGTATAACGTCCCATTCAGCATGGTCACCAGAGGTCTGTAAACGCTCAATGATCCATTCCGCCAGAACGCTCTTCCCGGAGCCGGGGCTACCGGTAATGTGCAGAAGATTGTTCTTCGTAGCGGTGAAGCTGGTCAAATAGCTATCGAACCATTCAAAGCTCTCTTCAGCACGCGAGGTGGTCTCTCCTTCGAGCATAGTCTGAAGGGTACGGTCCTGCACCTCCAGGAATTGTCTCACGGTGCTAACTTCAGGAGCACCTTGACGGCTATCTCCCCAAGTTCTCCACATCAGCTCCAGGATATGGGTGCGACGGGTAGAGAAGGTCTTGAAGTAGGCACGGAATGTGCTGTCGACATGATACCCCTTGAGACTATCCTTTCCACCTCGAGAACCCTTACCGGAGTCGACCGTGACACGGCAGACGAGATCAAGCAGGTCAGCGTATACATGTGCAACCTCTGATTGGATCTGAGGAGTGGCGCTGAAGAGATGCTGGTATTGCAGCAACAACGAGATTCCAATTGCTGAACGACTGAACTTTGCGCAGATCTTCTCAAGGATATCAGGCTGATCGACACCCATCTGCAGATTGTCAGTCACGAGGTCCGTATTTGTGTCAGCAATTACCATTACCTCTAAGAGGAGCACGAGACTTCCCCAGATCAGCATAGCAGCTTCGTCCGTATACAGGGCGAAAGGAGCAACTGCTTCGCGGAGAGAATTAACTGTAAAAGCAAGCTGCGAGGCTCCGCGGAACGCCATATCCAGCTTGCTTCCATTGTGAGGCATACGGCGCAATCTCTCGACCGCCACAGCATCGAAGAATCCATCGATTGTAGGACTTAGCTCACTGACTTCCTCTGCGGTGAGTCCAACTTGGGACTTGAATTGGCCAGAGACCGCCTTGGTCCTCTCCCGGATCACTGTCAGCTTATGGATAGTTACAGATGTTTTAGAACCAGCTTTCTCATTCGAGAGGCTGGTCAGGATCTTGGATCCTGTCCGTGTGGTGGACTGCGTCCCTACGGGGGCGCCAAATTCCTTAGTAACGGATCCGGCTGACATCTTGTTCTCTTTCTGACTGATCTGATATCGTAAATGGAGTTGAATTGGCGCGTTTCGCAGTGGTATCAGCGAATGAAGCCTGAAGTGAACTCGAGAGAAGGAAAGAGCACAAAAAACATTCGTAAGATTCGTGATTAGAACAAGGGAATGTGATAAAGCGTTACTCAGGGATGGTATCGCTGGAAGTGTACATTAAATTCAATTTATGTAGAGTGTGTCGGTGATTTCTGCCAGGATTAATCATGGATCAGTTGCATTAGAACCTGGTTTATCTACAACGCCTTCATATTTGAAGTCGCAGCGACCCCGCCGGAAGCATCATCTGAGCTGAATGCTCAATACCTTGTAAAGTGGTTGACGTCAAGGGGACATAGGTTCTCCAGGTCTTAACCGGGCATCATTCTGAGTTCCACCATGTCGGGCCGCTGTGGACATACAGAAGATCCCTCAATACGTGCGCTGCAACGAAAGAGGGAGATGAGCTGTATCGAACCATGGGTGAAGGTGCCAAATTGCTCTCTCTTTGGCTGAGATGGATTTCAGCAAGGTAAGCAGTCAATTGACTCTTGCGAATCAACTGTGAACATTGAAAGGTAGGTTTCCGCTATGTATTTTGCTGCATAAAACTATGTCATAAGATATGACGTCCTGATTTTTCACGGTTGTATATGAAAGTTATGTCAAGAAAAGCTCTTTCGGACATTCAATGGTTCTGCAATATAATGTTGGACCATCGCAATCAGCCGTCATCATGGCTTGTGCTGAAGAAACATGTTGACAAAAAGACTTTCCTGACGGTAGAATGTACCGATCTGATAGCAGCTGTAATTCATCACGTTCATCAAAACATCTCGTCAGCCGTCAAGTGACTGTCGCCGCGGGACGGCTGTTTTCGGTCGATTCTTCAGCTTTGTAATCCGCCACACTGTCATATTAGTGGCCCACCGAGCTCCTCCGAGAGTATAACTGAGCTCAAATTATTCTCTCAATCAATTGACAATTAGTATTCATGTTATGCTCCCGTGGTCCATGGACCGTGGTGGATGGAACTGATGTCAGACGGGATGATTTATGGACACTAGAAGAGCCGGCGCGTCCCGAGCGGCCAGCAGGACCACTGGATCTGACTGCTCACTATAATGTGGAGAGAACACAACGATGGGAGATCCATGATTTGCATGGTTGATAATCCTGTGGGGTTTCAACTCTAATCTAATCACTGCTCTAGTTTCGGTAATTACAACAGGCCAGACTGTGGGCTCGGTGAAGGCCCAAATTCAATCAGATGTCCAGCCCTTTGGATCTGACGTTTACACTCGTCAGGACTCTGCCTGCACTCTCTTCAGACAGATCTCCATCCCTCGACTGCCCGCCGGCAGGTCAGCACCGTTGTCGTCGCGGTCAAAATACAGCCTCCAGATTCCGCTGTCGCATTCCTGCTGCTCATCTCCCGCCAGACGGACCGCAAGCCACCCTTCCCATCCTTCCAAGGTAACCCTCTCTTCATCATCCGTCCAGTCAAATGGACCGCAGATATGACCTTCGCTGTCATGCCTGCTACCATAGCGTAGCTCATGAGTTTCCGTGTCGAGAAAGACCCATCGTAGCGTCGGTGGTGTTTCGCCAGTGATGGTGACAAATCCGGCTGTGTTATCCGGCGGGAAGGAAGGATGTGTATAGAAACCCCCATTGAAGGGAGTCATTTCAGCGCTCGGGTTCTTTGTGAGATACATCTGCATAATGCCAATTGAGTCAGTAATTTCGATCATATTCTCATCTAATATATCATAGATTGAACAGTAATATCATCTTCAAATATGCAATATACATACCTTCCCATCCTTCCCTAGATACACCTTCGCATTGTGTACCTGCCGCCTCTGCTCCTGAGTCCCCACGTTCACCGCACAGGTAACCTGTAGATGGCATCGCTGCTTTCGTGCATTTTCTCTGCGTTTATCCTCCTGGTCCCTCGCACTATTGGTCGCTTCATTCAGCCCGACGATGGTCGGGATCATCGTTGTCATCATGACAATTCCGAGGACCATGGTGAGCGGGAAGGCCGTCTCGAACCAGGGAATTGAATCTGAGATTTGAAATTAACCCTAGTAAAATAGAAAAACAAGCTGAAGCAGAATTCGAACCAGTGGATGAATCTGACGGGTTGGAGAGACGGCTGATCGACGAATTCTGCGCAATCCGATAACTTTGTAGGAGGAATTGAGCTCGGAGTCGCCGCTGGAAGGCGTTGAGTTCATATGTTCGTCCAATGATGGTAGATGATCACAAATTGCATAAATGAACAAATCCTCATCTGCGGTTGAGTGGCTGCGTATATGACCGCGAACGAACAGGTTACGTATACTTGTACACATCTAGGTAATGATAGACTGCCCGTTTGCAGGAAATGATGCCGTGGATGAGGATATGAGGATACAAGGTAGTATACAGGTTTTTGACCCCTTTCCGTAGTAGTACATCGCAGTTGGAGCTCGCTTCCACATATCAACATGATCCAGTCTGCGCCCCCCGCGTAGTAGCTATAGTCCTAGTATACCTCCAGCCCTACAAGTCAGAAATTATATGGTAGTCCACCCACCGACGAGCCTCGATCCATTGAGGTTGGTGACTGAACTACAAACCATATTCCTGACGGTCCTTCTCTTCTGGTATACAAAGCAAGCATCTGAGAGGATCAACGAGATGGCAACGGCAGTCGCTCCCAGTTTAAAGTATGTATACTCTCAATCCAGCCGTTGAAAAAATAATTTAAATTTGAAACTAATGCGTCTGTAAAGTGACACGCTCCCCAAGGGGGACCGCAAAAAGCGCAACGGCCAGGACAACGTCGATGGTGTCGACGGGAACGAAGTGTCCAAACTCGCAGAGCAAGCGGCCGACAAGGCAATAGAAAAGAAAGAGGAAAAGGATGCAGGCAAGGAGAGCCTGAAGATCAGCATCCATCTAGATCTAAAAGTTAAAGTCAAGCTGGAATTACAAGCGGAGATATATGGAGATGTGGTGATTGGGTTATTGTGAGATTAATGTAATGTATGAGTACAAAAATAATAAATTAATAGTTAATTTCACAGGGTGATTCACCTTGTAGGTATAATATGTGCTATGATAAGGGAGTACCGATGGAGAATACCCAGGCATACTACAGTTTTATGAAATGCTCAATCAACTATATCGCACAGATGAGTATACATGCGACATATAGACCGGACCGCAACCTGACCAATACTTAGCCAATCTAGTCGCCACAATATGCAGACTAAGACTGCGGGAAGACCGTCCATCCAGCCCGTTCCGCAACTTTATCCACCTAGCGCAGTACCGGTGTGTCTATCACTCGCTCCTTCTACAAGTATAAAAAACTATATTTATATTAACATATCATAATCTCCATTTTACGATGTCAAATATGTGCAAAGTAAGATACATCCCATCCCTCTCTCTTGACAATTCCTAGATTCGTTTACATGCACGGCCGACCATAGCCTCAACCTATCTCTACAAGCCTCCATACCCATACCTAATTCGAAACCTACTCAATTCACTAAAACCACCAAGATCCAAACGAGAGGGGAGCCATGCACCTATCAACTTCTCCACGATGTCTCCGAACTCTCTGCCTTTCTCCACTACTTTCGCTATTCTCCTCCTTACCACCAGCGGCCCAATGCGCTCTATTCCCCACATTCATATACCAACCTGAAGAGACGCTGATTGTAGAGTTCGATGGGCGGGCGTTGAATTATTCGGGACAGGTCGTTACTGTGGACGGTAAGATTTAACCTAACATTACACATGGGAGTGCCTTAGTGTCAATGTGTACCTTGACCCCATTCTATATATTCTATATCGATCTGCATTGTGTTGCATTGCCTAAGATGTACAAAACTAAACTAAACTCACCAGAAGTCAAATCAACCCCCCTAATTGGGCTCCCAAGCACCTCAGCCCTCATCAACCAGAATCCCCATAACACAAACTACGTCTTCATAATGGTCGATCCCGGAATGTACAACAACACCGGCACCATCGACGCACTGCACTACATCCAAGCGGACCTGCATCTCACCTCCCCGCTCCTTTCATCAGATATCATAACCATCCACACCAACACGACATTCTACCCTCTGCGCTCGCACAAAGCCGCATTGGCGCCGTACATCGCTCCCGACCCCACGGTCGGCGAAGCCGTGCATAAATACACGCAGTTGTTGTTCCGACAGCCGGAGAGGTTTACACTTCCGGAAGAATATAAAAAGTTCATGCCGCGGAATTTGAAGAATCCGTTGAATAGGGCGGGGTTCCCATTGGGGGAGTTTGTGGAGAGGACGGGACTGGGCGAGCCGGTGGCGGGGAATTATTTTGACGTGTTGAAAGTTACGGAGGTTGATGGGAATGGGAACGGGAAGGGGTCCAGCGCTGGTGCAGTGAGTGATGTTTGGAGTGGGAATAGGAAGGTTATAGTGCAGATTGTGTTGATTTTGGCGGCGTGGGCTTTGTGCTAGAGTTGAGGATTTGGTCGTTTCGTAGTCTAATGGGTATCCCCGTACGGATCCCATCCTTGATGTGATGAGCGATTGGTGTTTGATCAGACTGGAATCAAGTCTTCAGACTGTTCTCAGGGGATGGAATCGCGATGACAAACAATTCTATTATTCTCCTTAACCTTTCCAAGAATGTGCAGCACAACTGTATTATTAGGGCACAGCATGGACAACATCATACTCCAACCATGCAAAAAAAAAAAGCACGCATAAATAAAACATCCGAAAGGAAAGAAAAATGAAAACCCAAAACGCCCTCGTGAAATCTCATATCATAGCACATGACGACTCATATCACATGTCAGCATGAATAAGTCCGAGATGAAACATGAAACTTTTTTGTAGATGCCAAAAGATGACCAAAAGTTAACATGAAAAACGGTGGAACATCTTTAATTAATGTGATGTGCGATGAAGGGTATATGGCGGATTACGTGATGTGGTTGCGGTTGTTGGAATTCGAATAGGACGTAATTATCAGATCTCTTCGCGTAATGGAGGTGGTTGTTCTTTTCTGGCTTATCTTCGTCCTCTATTCTCATAGTCGTCATCGTTGTCGTATTCATATTCATCTTCCTCTTCCTCTTCATTTTCATCATTATTCGCCATAAACCCATCTGTTTCTTTAATCCAAAAGCATGGGACGGCACTCAATGCTCCAACGGCTGCGAGGATCCACCACGGAATGATGATATATCCTTGCTTGACTCCAAATGTGAACGTAACGCCCACTAAAGCCGGTCCACTCGCTCTCCCGACCGCGCTGACGCTGGTGCCTACTCCGTTCAAGGTTCCCAGAACACTCAGACTTCTTGCAGAGTTGGTGAGCAGGATTGTGCAGGAGGGGAAACTGAATATGACCGCAAAGAGCTTGAAGAGCATCAGGAGGAAGACAATAAAGCTTCGAATCGAACCGGACAGAAGGACCGTGAATGGTGTGATGACGTATATGACGGGGAAGACAATTGAGGTGGCTTTGAGGCAGTTGAGGACGCCATAGCGTTTGGCGGCGTAAGGGAAGACGAGGAATTGGAGGAACATGCCGATGATGCCAATGAGGGTGTAGAGAATGCCAATTGTTTGAGAGTCTGGGGTAAGTTAGTAAGCTTATTTGAAATATTATAGCTGGGGAACAAACCAACACCGAAGCCTCCTGCGAATTTGAACGGAAGCTCCACTTCCGGGTTGTTCTTGTATTCCTGCGGACGGTGGTGCAGGAAGACGGGAAACAAAGAGTCAAAGGCCATGCTATGCATCGCCATCATGCCGTAGGCCAGCAAGATAAGACTCGACTGCGAAGAGAAGACCTGGTCCCAACTCGGACGCTTGGCCTTCTCGCTGGCCTTCTTTGGAGTAGATGGTCGCTGGGCGTGACCTTCCTCGTCTTCGTCCTCTAGCTCTTCATCAACGGCAAGTAAGGCGGTTCTTTCATCACAGTCAAGGCTCTTGGCTGAACGAGCATGACGACGCTTCCGGCATCTGCCAGTACAGGCGTTGGTCAACATCTGGCCCAGTATGAGACCATAATCCCGTTTATTCTTCCTCGACTCCAATGTTTCCTGTTGACCGTTAGTCGAGGGCGAAACGCTAGACAAACGACGGACTGATTCCCACCTGCATGAACAAGAACCCCGTCGTGATCCCAATGACAAACAATACTGCAGAGGCAATATTGGGCAGTGCGAAGGGATACTTCTTCAAAAACTCCGAGTTTCCAAATAGATACGGATGCTTCTCCGCCGGATTGGCCAATGCGCCTCCAAACGCCGGTCCAAAGATACTTCCAATCGTCCACACCAGCGGCATGACACTGAACGCACGGGGCTGAAGTACCTTCTCCGGCACCATCTCCGCAACCATCGTCCGGATGATCCCGACGTTACCGTTCATTAGACCCAGGAATGCTCGCGCGAGGAGCAGCGACGTGAGCGTGTGAGAGAAGCCGAACATGAGGGAGAATATCATGGTGAAGGTCAAGCCGATCAGGAGGACGGGTTTGCGACCGATATAATCCGAAGCAGTACCCCAGGGGACACCCATGATACACTGACAGCTGGCCACGACCGCAGAGGCGATTCCGACCCATTTGGCAACTTCGTTCTTGGGGACGCCTACGTATTCGATCATCTCGGGCTGCAGTCACTGTTAATGGAACGCCAGGAGATCATCGGGACCAAGGTGTATTATATTATCCATACCAGATAGGGCAAGATGGATGTCAAGACCACTGGAGACCATGTTTAGTTTCTGGACACCATTGAACCAACCATTGCAAGCTGAGGATCGCAGTGATGCATGACATACCAGGTTCTGCGAAACGACATATTGCTGTTGCACTCAACATTAGCACCCATCTTCGTCCTCAATGCTCTAGCAGAGACATTGAACTTACAGAGAATGACCAGCTGCCGCACGGGCAGCTGGGGCTGCTTCTTCTTCAGCATCTTCGAGGGCAGATCGTAGCAACAGTCACAGCACCAGCTTATTATTGTCTGGTTAACATGAATCTCGCACCATTCGCCAGCGCGTCTCTCGAGCTGGCAATCTCACAAATCAATGAGAGTAACGACCGGTCTGGACGGAGAGCACGAATTGAAAAGAGCAGCAGCGTGTGTCCCGATAACGCTGAAATCTTTGGTCCGCAGGCTCCAGTCGGGGTGGCGGTGTAATCTCGTTGGTGGATGCTGATAGTGGAGCGATAGCATCAATAGAATACAGTAGTGGAGGGGTCCGTCCAGTCCAGATGGTAATCGTTGTGAAGACACTGCAGGAAGTGAAATGAACCAGGACGATCCGGTCCTTATGAATTCGGACTACTATTCGTCCTCCTTGTGCTGGAGTCCGTCCAACACGAGTTTTTTTTGTTCTGTTCCGTCCTGCTGACTTTTTCATGAATCCATCTTGATTTTCTCGCTGGTTCTGACTGGTCCCTCCGTTTGTCCCTCCGGTTCCCCCTGGCCGCCTGCCGCTTTAACCGGCTTAGCGCCAGCCTCCCCGCAGTGTCGGTGCGTCCGTCTGAGCGCTCTGGCCAATAACATCCCTCCATAACCTGACCGCCTACGCCAGGGCGGATCACGAGCCATTGGCCCGTCTCCGTTGAGGGAAAAAGCATCGGATCGGCCCCGACGGTGGATTCGAATTACAACTAACGGGAGGGGATGGTGGCAAGAGATGCAGGTTTCAAGCAGGCTGAGATACGAGAATTTCCAAAGAGGAAGTTGATATTCTAAAACACATCATCTGGGACGGTGGCTAGAGGGATGCGCTCCTTGCAGCATGTACAAAACAGACAAGGTGCGATGGGGACGAACGAAATCCATCCGTGACTCATGTATTTGGCAGGGCGCTATCACAGAGCTCAAACAAGATGTGGAGATATGAAGATAACAAAGAGGGTAGCATGGTGAAAAAAAATATGCCGGTCGTCAGATCGCATCTGACTCGTCTAGCTCAGCAGAGCAGTGGCATCGGCAATGCGTTCTTCGATGATACGACTCCATTTCTGCAGACCACAGTCAGTATGGGTAGAGGATGATGCTTTATGATTTCAAACGACCACAGTCAACATACCTCCGCGTTCTCCGCGTCACCGGCCTCGAAGCTCTCCACCAACCCCGGATACGTCGCGCCAGCATAGCCCGTCCACAGGCCCGGCGCAAACACCACGTGCTTGAACCAGCTGCGTCCGTCCAATCCCGGCTCGTACAGGAACTTCCGCTCTAGCAGCTTGTACTTGTCGTTGGCGGCGCGGATCTGGAAGAACAGCCGGACCTTCTTCCACCAGAGATACCAGGGCACGTCTTCCTGCAGCTGCTCCGCCAGGCCCGCCGTGTAGGTGTCAAAGGCCACAGCCGCATCGAATAGCTTGGCAATCGCCTGCTCTAGAGGCTTGAAGCCGAAGAATGTGTGCTTGGGCAGTTTGCTTGCATCAGGCTTGATCTGGTCCAGATACGCGCCCAGCCCGAGGGCATAGTCGGTCACGTTGAGGGACAACACAGGAGTCTCGACCAGACGGGCCGCGAGCAAGCCAAAGATCTGGCTGGTAGCGACGTGATACTTCCAACCAGGGTCACCGAATCGGTCAATCCAGGCGAAGCTGTCGTAGTTGGAATGGTAGTGGTACACGGCATCGTTGGGACCCTGGCTGAACCCGAAATCAATGCTGGCCACACCAGCAAAGTCCTGGAACGCAGTGAAGTCACTACCACTACCAATGGTGCTGATGTGGCCGTCCCATACGTCCCGGATCGTCTGGCCTTCCACCGTCTGGTTGGGAGATGGAACGAGGCCCGTGACCTCCAGAATGGCCTTGCTAAGCAATGGACTTGCGCTGGAAGAGAAGTGAGTACCGGTGGCAGCGACATCCACATTCAGATACACCACGTTGGTCTTGGACAGCCAGGGCAGCTTGTCCTCCACCCATTCGGTAGACCCGATGAGGCCGTACTCCTCACCGTCCCAGGAAGCAAAGACAATTGTCCGCAGCGGCTTCCATCCAGCTTTGAGAGCTTCACCAAAGCTGCGGACAACTTCGTTGAGAGCCGCGGATCCACTGTTGGGATCGCCAGCACCGCCCGCAATCCAGGCATCGCGGTGGTTGCCCAGAATCACAACTTCATCTGGGATCGAGCCCTTGATGATACCAATAACGTTCCACAGAGGAGTAGTGACATACTCCTGCAAGTTGTAGAGATTGAGCACCACATCCTCGGGAGACGGTCCGATGTTGTACTCAACGCCCTTGTGACCCAGAGCGCCCTCCCAACCCTGGCCGAAATCGGATGCCTTGGGACCATAGCCGTTGAGAGCCTTCAGCAATGGAATTGCTTCTTTATACGAGAGTGGGAGCGAGGGAATGGAAGGGATGGAATTGTGTGGATCCTGGCGATCAGCATCGGGTGTAGATGGGTAGCCTGGAGTAGTTGGGTCGCCCGGTGCAATGCCTTAGAAGGTAGTTAGCCAACAGAAACTTAAAGAGTGGGATGAAGAGGTTATACTTAAAAATTGAGTGCTTCCTCGCTGCACAGCGCTCGGGTTACGAGCAGGGCCCTCTGGATAGGCTTTGTAGCCGTTCACCTCTGTGATCTCACCATCCTCCTGCGGGTCCGTATAGATCACGACGCCAATGGCTCCCAGCTCCTGCGCACGCTTTACCTTCAAACCACGGAAGATTCCACCGTACTTCACGATAGCGATCTTGCCTTCCAGGCTGACACCGGCCTTCACCAGGTCCTCATAATCCTGATATGTTCCAAAGTTCGCGTACACGAACTGTCCCGTAACGTTACCGCTAGCGGAATAGCCGTGGAAAGTAGGGATGCGATCCGGCAGACTACTCGTGGGGTCTTCTTCCAATACATCCTCCTCGAGGGTGGCCTCGAAAGTGATTTCCGTATCATCACCATTCTTCTTCAGCAGCGCGAGGCGATGTTCCAGCGGGTAATTGATGTAGATATCATACGCGGTGATTTCGGTGTGCTTGACACCGAACTCCTCCCATTTCTGCTGCGTCCACAGCGCCTGGCTGAGATTCTTTCCCGCCAGATGCGGACCTGCTGTGTAGTAGCTGCTCCATTCCCGGGCCTTCTCTGCAGAGGGAGTCTTCAGCAGGATCTCCTGCAGCTCTTCATACGAGAGTCCGTCGCCATGGGGCCAAGAGGCATGTGGGAAGGGATGAGCCCACGGGAGATATGATCCGAGGGAACCATGCTCACGAGGTAAGATCGCAGTGGGTGTCAAAAACAGGACCAGGGCCAAGATCAGGATTGATCCTAGTACGAACGTACAGAGATGACGCAGACGACGGTGGGGATACTGCCATCGTGGTCTGACTGGTGCCTCCCCAGCCAGTAGTGGCGTGCTTTCGCTGAACGGCATGATGGGGCCCTTTTCTTTCATCCTGCTCGCAAAATCCCGATCAGATGTACAACAGTATGTGAGGGGTGATGCTCACAGGCCATTGCAGATGGGAGAGGAAAAGAAAGAGAGAAAGAGGGCCGAGAAGATGGCGATGGGCGATAACGAAAGGGTATGCGGAGATGGCGCTTGGGTATGGTATCATCGGGAGAGCCAAGTGGACCATTCCTGGTGCAATTGACGAGCTCCTGCTGTTCCTGGCTTGGTCGGCCCCACGGAAGCTCCGATAGCCGATAAGATACGAGGAAAACATCGGGCTCTACGCCAACTCGGATTTATAATATCGGCATACTCAATTCACCGTGATGTCGGAATAGTTGTAAACACTCATCCTGGTTCGGATGCTGATCAATTCCTGTCTGCGACGCCCTAGTTCCAACTACAACACACGCACAAAACAAATTGAATGGTGTGCTCCCCATACTATCAATACTCCGTACATGCAGCCCGCTAGATACGACAATGGCGACCAATACTCAAATGCAAATGAGCCGCCTCGGGAATAGAAAAAAAAAAAAGTATAATCTGCGAGGATAAATTCTTGCCATAACGGATCTCTCATTTAGAGATCTTCTGCAATGTTCTCTGTATCCTCGGGTAGAGGCACAACATCATTGGGCACGTGATTCAGCTTTTCGCCAATATCGATCGTTTCGCGCAAGATTTGTCGCGCAGTCTCGTCATTTACGCCCATATCTTCCTTTACTAGTAAGACGGTTAGTTCCGGAACGAGGACCGCCTGGGCGTAGATTGTCACGCCTGCAGTCTTGACTAGATGATCTGTCGCAGCTAGGCGACGGAGCCTTTTTGAGAATTGTGTAGTCACCGCACTTAACCTGGAAAGAGTATTAGAAAACCTACACCTGAAAGAAAATGGGAGAATGAGGAAAAGACTTACATCTTTCCTGCACCCTTTGACCCGTAGTAACCACAAGACATGTTCTCCAGACCGTCTCCAGCGAGGGTAAGTCGAAAGTTTTTTGCTTTCCCGGACTTCATCTCCCCGGCAAGGATGTTGCGGTAGAAAGAGTGACTGTCCGGAGTGAGGATCTTCTCGAGAGCAGCAAAATGGCCCCGAATTCGCTCATTAAACCTTTCCCAGTCAATCGTCGGATACCCCTTATCCCGCCATTCCTGCTCCGCCGACTCTTTCCGATGAGATTCGCAGAAGCGCTCCTGCTCACGGACACGTTGCTTGGGTTGTGCGAGGAAGTCTAGAAGCAGGTCTCGATCAACAGGCTGCTTGCACATGGGGCACAGTGCCTCATCAGAGGGGCCTAGTACAGTAGTCGCACTAGCTAAAAGCGTGTCGTCGTCCTCGTTCAGTGAAAATTCCGAATCCGGTGAGCTTAATGATGAGAGAGATGACATCTCATCTAGATCGAATAGTAGGTCCCTGGCAGATACCGTAGCAAGCGAGGAACTAGAAACTCCATCATTGGGCAATGGGAGCGGTTGCTTGAATTCCTTGGCAGGGGAGGATTGGCCGATAACATCATGCTCAGTTGAACCTGGTGGCATCTTGAAGGTCGACTTAGAGTCATTATGCGCGTCCTTTCTCTTCCGCATATCTCGCGTTCGGCTTTTCGGCAGCGGACTCGCGATGTCGATCTCCATCGGGACCTTAAACCCACTATTGTCATCTTCACTCGTAGCATCCTTCGTCGGCTCATCCAAGTCTGGTGTTTCGGCTGGTCTTTTAAATCCAGGCGACGGTGCTTCCGGTTGTGACGATCCAGGCATACTCGAACTAGGCATTTTAAACGATGAACTGACATGGACATTCTTCAGCCCCCCGTAGCCAATGTTTCTCCTCCTCTTGGACGCCTGGGAAGAGGACATGAATGACGGGAACAGCTCATCATCGTCGTCATCTGAGCCTACCAGGTCACTAAACGTTCGTTTCGGTGACTGTCTCCGTTGCTTCCTGGCCGACTTCCTCAATCCCTCCCGCGGGGAGTCCATTGCCTTGTTCCTTCCATTTTTCCTTGGTGATGTCCGATTTCCCGTTCTTGGAGTAGCAGCGTCCTCCCCCGCCAGCTTCTCTTCTAGCGTCTTCTGCGCAGGACGGTTCTCTTTACCGGCCGAAGACTGTAATGCAAAATCTCCTGTATCCTCCGAACCGGCACTCGATCCTATCTCGTCGCTAGAACTCAATGGCTCATCATCCGTCGCCGGCTCAAAGATCCTCTTCTTCTTCCTCCCTGACCCTTCCTCTTCCTCGTCCTTTCCATATTTGCTATCTTCCCGGACCTTCCTCCCCCCGACCTGGCTCAGTAACGACGGACCATTATAATTTCTTTTCGTCAGTCGCGTGGACGCGAAGCTCGCTTCGGGTTTCGCTCTCGTAGTCATGGCCTCGGGGTGCGCTCTGCGGAAAACATTCAATCTTTTGCAATGCACCGTTTGTCGCAAGCAATTATCCTTTCCGACCAATTTTAATCGATTTCATCCGCCTTGTGTCACCAACGGTATTGCCGGTCGTACAGAGTAGACGCCAGTTGCTTCCAGAAATACCGAGGATATCTTTCTGTTACGCGTCGCTAGCGGTGTCAACTCAACTCCGCTTGGTTGGTAAACAAGAACCGCGAACAACTTAACACAAACAATTTTAGTTTAATCCATTGAATCCAACAAGTTGGCCTTAGCGGCCGCTGTGTTACGAGGAGAGATGTTTGCTGAGGGTGGGGATTGAGTTCGAGGTCGGGTTGGCGGTGGCTTGAGGTGGAGCGCGTCTCCGGGTTGTCACGACACGCTACGTTGCCCTTCGCATTTAATGGTGCTTGGCGGTCTCCAATAAGCAATTGTCTTCTCAGCTACTTAAATGCCACGTGCAGTCGAGCGCGCTCAACATTGTTTAGTCAAATAATCCATCCTGATGTCTGGAGATAGATCGAAAATATACTTCATCCCTGTGATGATCATGCAACATTTTCCTTGGGTCGCGTAGCTTTCTTTGGAACCGAATTGCAACGGAGCCAGCTCCACACAAGCTTCCAGCCGTTTTGAGAAGCTTTTTGGATCTATGTCGATACGTCCCATCTTTCTACATTCAAATTACGCATTCTGAACAGATGAGAAGGAATAGGTGTGCAATCTACGGACCAAATGTCTATATACAGGTATTAAATGGCATAAGAAGAAGAAACTCCTGCACGTCGGGCCTCAAAAGGCAAAGTGAATAGCGTCCACTGTATGGTTGAATAAGGTTCATCGTCCTCACTATTCCTGCTCCTTATATAAATCTCACTAACGGGAATATGTCCGGGGTGCACCAGAAACAAAAAAAGAAAGAGGGGAAAAAAAAAATCTGAAGAAAAGAACACAAATGTCTTCACCATGAAAGAAGAAGAGTGTAGAGCATTTGACAACTCCATCAACCAGGCTAGGAAAATATCAAAATCGCGTAGCAATCCATGAAGTCATCGTTCCCAACCAGACCAACCGAGCTCCGCACATGAAGAATGGTCTAGAGGCTTATAAAAAAAACAAAACAAAAAGGGCATTACAACAGAATCATAACCTTCTCTTTCCGATCTCTATAGGATAGAAGGGAGAAAGGAAAACGATGCAAACGTACTCCTCTGCAGAACTTTTCACACTCACTCAAAAGTCATCTGGATCTCATCCTCTCCGCCATGGCCGAAATCGTCGTGTGCCCAGGCGTTCTCTTCCAAAGCCAAGGCGGCTCCGCCTACGGCAGCTCCGGTCCCAACCCCAACGGCAGCAGGCATGGTAGCAGAAGAATGGAGCCCGGGTCTCGAAGGCGGTGGCGATGAGAACTCATCTAGTGATTTTGAGAAAGTGGAAGAATGCGGTGCGGGGGTGCTGTAAGAAGTATCGAAGGTCATTTGGATCTCTTCCTCCTCGGGATGAGGAGGATATGGTTCACGAGGGGGCTGGACGTCATGAAGATCAAGCTGAGAAGAGGATGTCTTGCGTAGTGGAAGACTGGCGTCCGAGCTCTTGCTATGTTTTATACTCGGCGGTCGCTGTGCTGCCACCGGTGGAGGTGGTGGCGTGGCTGGTAAAGGTTGGTTGCTCGATGAATCTAGGTCCAATTTGATGGGAGGTAATGTAGATTCTAACTGCTTTACTTCGATCTGCTCACTGGCCAATTCGGCGCGGATGGCATCAATGTCGAAGAGCACGCTGCCTGCTTTGGTGCTGGAGCTATCGGTAGAGTCACGAGGCAAAGGCTCCTCGCCGTTCGGATCATACGTCTCCCAGGCTTTCTTTTCCGCCAACTTTCCGCGCTTGAAGAAACCGAAGCGTTTCTTCTCTGGCTTCAGGGCCGCTTCCCTGCGAGCTTCATCAATCTCTCGGATCAGTTCACGTTGACGTTCGGCATGGTTATCAGGGTCGGGATCCTCGATTTCTGCGAACTCATCGCTGATTACTTCCCAGCCAACTTCGCGCAAGATTCGAGGCATTGCTGCACGGTAGGCCATATGGCCATTGACGAGACTGGTTACGTCGATGTTTTCCAGACCGGGGATACCATGCACAGGTGCAAGGCCGGCTACTCGCATGATTCCACCACTGGTGGCACGGAACAGGTATCCCAGAATCCAATCATTAGATGCATAGCCGTTCACGAAGCGACCAGATATGACACTTCGCACTCTCAGGTACTCATCGGTTTTGGCCACGATTGGGGATCCAAAAAGATATACATTTTGTACCAGACCGTAGGCTCCTCTCTTGGCGAGCTCCTTCAAGCAGGAGAAGATAAGTCGAGCACCAAGGGAAAATCCAAGCAGCGTGACAGGCCTATTCCCGAGGTTTCTAGCCATCAAAGAGTCGGCCAGAATGTGTCCGGCTGCATTCGCACGCACTAGCGACACATTCCAAGGATTGTCGATCAAGTAAGCCAGCTTGGTCAACACAATGGGAAGTTGTAGCGAAGCCATGAGGGCCACAAGGATAGTGCTCCCGAGCACTTGTTGCAGTCCTTGAGTCAGGGCCTTCATAACATGGTTAGCGAGCCTATGCGATCAGGCAAAATGAAGGGGCATACCTCTGTCGCAAGAATATTAATTGTATCACCCATGCTCTGCAGCATATCTGGCTCCCAGAGTACAGAGTACAAATCACCCATGATGGGGTCTACAGTACTGAATGGCAAGCGAACATCATCAACTTTACCGGTCAACCAGCCGGAAGCCGTGACAATCAGATTGACCCTCTTGTTGTTATGCAGAGGGCGAAACTCAAAGGTCTTGACTGCACCTGTGCGCCTGTCGGCAGCTCTAATACCGATTGTGCCTCCTGTAAGTGTTGCACCAGACGCGATCAAAGCGGTTCCACCAGCACCCCCCAAAAAGGCACCTGTCCCAGTGATACCGATAGTAGTAAAACCAGCAGCAAGACCGGCACCGATAACAGGCGCTAGGAGTCCAGCAGAAAGACCGATGACTAGACCACCGCCCACAGTAGCAAGACCCATGATCATGTACTTTTTCTTTAATGCCATCTTGCGTCGAGTCTCCATATGCTCCGACTGATCCCATGTTTCTTTGTTCGCGGCGTTTTCCTGCATTTCCAAAGCGTCGATGACTCTCTTCTCGAAGCGACTTATCTGCACCCATGGAACCTCCATGGCCTCGCCCACCTTCTCTAGTAAACTTCGTGATCGAGAATCATACGAGGAATCCGCTATCAGAACTAAGAAGAGATCGCAAAGAACAGTCCAACGAAGATCGATATCGATCTTTGCCGAAGTTGGGAGCTGCGAGGGTGTTCGAACTTCTGGCAGGTCATCGTTCATGTGCTCTTCGTAGGGGGGCGGAGACGACAAGTCAAAGGACCCTTCCGTCGAAGTAGAAAGACTGGCTCGTGCGCCCTTGGATGCCGGGGATGCAGGCGACGATGTGGACTTCTTGGGCGAGTTAGACTCCTCCGCCAAGGGGTTCTTAACTCGAGCATTTTGCATCAGTGGTCGAACGAGATCTGCAGGTTGGACACCATGCTCAGCCAGTTGTTCGATCATGATCTGCTCTGCAGTATTAATGTCCATATGATTGTAAAGTCGAGCCATCATCATTTGGCCCCATTTCCTCATTGAATCCGATGCACCCTGGAGCGCGGTTCTGCTCCCTCTTGTTGTGACAATATCTTGCAGTTCTTTATCCATCTGAAATATGGACAATCTTGTCACTCCGACGTATGCGATTCTCTGGCCTTCAGTCAGAAGATCTTTCGTGGCTTGTAGCTGAGCTGTAGGATCCCTCAACTCCTCGTCGACGCCAACCGTATGACCATTTTCTTTGAATAGGTAACTAGTATCCTCATCCATGCTTGTAACTGATTGAGCATCTTCATCAAGCTGTAGTCGTGTATATCCTCTCCCAGCCCCTCCTAGCCCTTGATACACAGCTTCGTCGTCTTCCTGTTTTGATCCACGAGCGACCAGCCGCCCATAGTCATCATAAACATCAAACTCTCCCAAAGCAGGCATGTCTTTCCAGGTATCTTCGTCGTCTTCCTCGTCTTCCTCCTCGGATTCATGATGCATTGCAAGTCCTTGGTGGGACCATTCCGAAGGTTTAACACTGTGTCTCTTCTGGGAAGGATCATCGAGCGAGGCATCGTCATCAGTCGCAGAGTGTGATTGCTGCTCCTTATTCAATGGCTTGTCATCTTGCGCTCCAGGGATAGGTTTTCCGGACTCAACAGTTTTATCCGTCGTGATGTCTTTGGCCGTCTCCTTATCCTTCTCAATTTCAACGGAAGGCTCAGCATTGCCCGGTATAGGACTCTGATCAGACTCTTGTAACTTTTTATTTGAATCATCGTCAGCCACTGTAGCTACTGGATTTTCGAGATCATCCCGAGATCCTAATTGTACAGCTGGTTGTGACTGCGGAGTGGCGTGGTCTTCCTGCACAGTCGATGCCTTTCCCTCCTTGCTAACGCCCGTATTGCCCTCCTCATCGACTTGATCTGCCACGTCATGAAATACTTCAGACTCCTCTGATGAATAACTAATGAGACGTGCAGGCTTCGGACGCACTCGAATAGGGAGACCGAACTCATCCAATTCGACACTACCTTGTCCGCTAGTCCCGCCCGTCTCCTCTTTATTCTCTGCACTTGGTTGGACATTTGACTTCACCTCCACATTTTCCGGCCCTGGTATACCGGCTACGTCGACTGAGGTATCTTTGGTGGCCGGATCATTCGGTTGTGACAGCGGTTGCTGAACATCTCCGGTCGCAGCAGAAGGAACAGAAGAGCGGTCCGCAGTGGTCGTTGCTACGGCGCTCATTATCAATTGTTTGAGTGTCGACAGTCACCTGCAGTCAATCCCTTCCGATATTCTCCCTTCTCCCTCACGGGTTCTTGCATACGCCGTCCGTTTCACTCGGGCGTTCTGCGAGACAACCCATCCGCACCAGCAGATGGTAGATCCCTGTGGATTTTCCTCCTCCTAGTATATCGGTCCTTCTATCTCCTCTGATCCCACTTGGCAGCAACACTCATCGGCAGCGTCAAGGCGGACTGTTGTCGATCTCTCAGGTATGGCGTACGGAGTAGCGTGACACGGTTCACGAAGAGAGCTCCGCGGACTTGAACTCCGCAGAATCGGGACGTCGGCGTAGTAGAAGGGAGGCTGTCGCACGCACAGAGCAACGTGCAGCAATGGCTTAGTTCGTCTTGCGGATTTCAGATCAGCACCAGAGGCTCCCCCAGCGGAGTGTTTATGAATTGACGTTGCGTGGCGTGTGGTTCGAGGAATTCAAGCCAGACAAGTTCCCCGAAAGCGGTAATCTGAACGGCCCCCCTTAGCAGGTAGGTAGTTCGGACGCTAAGACCGCTCCGGGACCTCTGCGTTTGCCCGTCCAGGTTAAAGGGGTGAAACACTCCATGACTTCAGATAGGCGGGGTAATTACAGACCTTTTTGCTCGGTTAGATGTTGTACTCTCGGAATATTCAGCTCTCAAGTATTTTATAATATTTTCTTTACAGTGACTAAAACACGGAACACCGCGGCATGCCTAAACAAAAGACTATGTTACTCATCCAGTTTCTATGACATTTCCGTCTCTAAGACGCTCACTTTAAACGTCACGGCCAAATGGTCTATGAAAAATACGTGCTTAATAGATCTTTATATAAATAATTGCTCAAACATTCTTCACTAATGGAATGGAGGGCGTCCTTTCTTGTTCTTCCCTCTCTGAGCACCGGCTTCTAAAAGTAATTGGATGATCTCTTCACGCTTGCAGTATGAATA
Organism: Paecilomyces dactylethromorphus; assembly: GCA_029606265.1. NCBI lineage: Eukaryota > Fungi > Ascomycota > Eurotiomycetes > Eurotiales > Thermoascaceae > Paecilomyces > Paecilomyces dactylethromorphus. The sequence goes on along the minus strand of JAPVCE010000042.1, from coordinate 2,590,471 downwards.
TGCGTAATCTAGTGCCGTCCATCCATTGTCATACTCCTTATTGATCGAAGCTTTCTCTGCAGCGATAAGGAGTTTGATGATTTCTGTATTGTCAGGTATTCTGCCAAGGGCTTTGAGAAGAGGTTCATATGGCAAATTTGAGTCGTTAAGTATGGTATCAATCCCAGGCACTCCGAGGAGCAATCTCACCATTTCTATTTTTCTCATATTGATGGCCATTTGCAAAGCATGGAAAGCCATTTCAGCCATGGTCATCTCATGCTTGCATTCTATTGGTCTCCTTGATTCTTCCTCTGGGCTTCGGCCATCATGGAGAGTCATTTGAACAAATAAAAATTCGAAGACCTCAATGTTACGGCTAGCTGCAGCAAAGTAAAGTGGATTTGAGTACCGAAGCCCTTGAGATGCTGGACATGCTCCACGAGAGAGCAAAAGCTCTATTACGTTCATGTGCCCATGTTCCGCTGCACAGGACAACGCTGATTGGACATCTTTTTCTGGAGTTTCAATATTTGCACCGCGGTCAAGTAATGTTTTGACTGTTGATTCATGACCGTTATCTGCTGCGCAAGCAAGCGGAGTTCTCTTGGTCCGTGTATAGGATTCAGTGCTCACGCATGCTAAGTCTATACTTGCACCGGAATTGAGTAGGATTTGAACCACTTCGTCCCGGCCGCTCCATGCAGCGTAGCACAATGGTGAGAAGACCTTGTGACGTGGGTACGGCCCTAATATACGGACAGCTGCTAAGGTCCTGTGTTGTTTCTCTGTGAGTGGAATATTCTCATTCCACTGAGACTCCAGACAAGCACCTTTCTCAATGAGCAGTTGGACCATGGAGATTGCCCCTGAACCTGCAGCCAAGGATAGAGCACTTCGGCTGTCATAGCCCATCGCTTCAATATCAGCTCCACCTTCAAGTAAAAGCTGTATTATAGTAAGATATCCTTCTCCTCCAACCCTTGCTCCCTCTGTCACTGCCCAGAGTAGAGGTGGACAGCCTAGGGTATCGTCTATGGAATTTGGATCAACGCGTTGAGTTGAAAGAAGGGACCTAACAATGGAAACGTGTCCCCTTTCCGCCGCATGTGACAAAGGTGTGCGCTTCCTATAATCGGATTTATCTACATCAAACTCTGCAGAAGCTAGAAGAGAATCCACAATATCTGGGTGTCCATTCCGTGTGGAAAGTAATAATGCATCATCAGTGTAATCAGACAATGATATTCCCAGATCAGCAGCGGCATCGAGAAGCAGCTGCACAGCGTGGTGATGCCCATGCTCCGCTGCCCAGTGTAATTTGAAACCATTTTCACGTTTTATATGGGCCCGATATAACTCTGTATTGAGCAAGCCATATAGCTGGCGACATGTGCGTAGAAGTGCGTTCAGATCGCGTAAAGGTAATATGCAGCGGGCAATCTCCATCAGCAATTCCACTGGGAGGCGGAGTAAGCTCATGGTTGAAGATCTGTATTTGTTCTCAATAAATCGAGTGAGAAACAATTTACCAGATGCGATTTAGATATTTGGACAGTATGATCTAGCTGTAACAGATATAGAGCCATGAATTCAGGAGTTGCTTAAGATGGATGGGCCGTTCACTGGCTTAGCGTTGACTTAGCGTATTTGCACTAAGCGTTAGGCAGTCGAGTCTCGCAAAACGTACTAGTGCAAATATGGATATTTTGACGTACTCGTAAAACTATGTTTGCTAGCCCTAGCAGACAGACCCGCTAGATATTTAACGACTAGGAAAATCAATTTGGCAGTGGAAGAAGATATCTGGTGATAATTATTTACTCCACGGGACAAATGATTTACACGGTCACATGCAGGAATTCTAACATGACAATGTTGCATCTCTGTAATAAGTATTAGATTTTGGCAAAGACTCAGGGCCTCCAAGGCCGGAAAGAAAAGAAGGAAATGTTAAAAGAAAGATAAAGTCGTCTCATCAATAGTCAGCCACAAAGTCCCAACGGCTCCAAAACCGCCAGCGATGTCGTGAATTGCATTGCATATGTCTACTATTCCTGAACACGCGATATTTCCCTCAAGTGCGAACTAATTTAGGATATAATTATAGACATCTTGGAAGGGCGATTTCACATTTTGCCATCATCAAGAGTACTGACTCCATGCATGAAGTCGATTTTTCATTACAATGAATTTGACTGAACCGTAATCATCAGTACTGATGATATCGGACGCAGCACATCTGGAAGGAAGAGGAAATCATTCGTTGGTTATTGCAAGTATTTATACCAATATAAAACTAAATGCTATATCCCGGAGACTTCTTACTCCTAGGGAGCTCCCGACAGAATTCTCCTACACCTATCTACGCGAAAGCTCTACCTACAGAGATAAATAGTCTGAACTTTCTAGAGAATCTAGGCTTCTGAGTTCAGGCAACTTCCGCCTACCGGTACAGCCCTCTTGTGCAATGCCTTATTATCAATTTAAAATTCCTCCCTCGTTGAGCACCCCGCTCTAAAAGTAATTGAATGATTTTTCCTTCTTTCAAACGCTTATGTGCCCAGTCCAGTGCAGTGTTTTTATCGGTATCTGGCTGATTGACCTGGATCCCTTCTGCAGTGAGAAGAGCCTTGATCATTTCGGTGACACGATCTTCTCGTCGGATGGCAGCGATCAGCGGTGGACAGTTCATGGGTGGATATACAGCATTGACATCGATATCAGGTACTGTGAGGAGTAACTTTACTGTTTCCACATTACCACGATCAGCAGCTCCTAGTAAAGCATACGGGGCTGAACCCTCCTTGTCCATGACCTTTCTATGTGTGCATATGCTTTGGTCCTTTGGTTCTCTGTCTCCTCTTTCCATCATTCGCATGGGATGATGGGCCATCTGATCGAGTAGAAGACGGACAATTTCAGTGTGTCCCTTGAATGATGCCCAGTACAAAGGGCATGAATCATAGCTCCCTTTGGACTCTGGGCATGCTCCTTGAGCCAACAAAAGCTCTACTATATCCCGGTAGCCATGTTCTGCCGCGAAGGACAATGGTGATCGTTCGAAAAAATTTGTTTCTTCAAAATTTGCACCATGAGCAAGTAAAATCTTCACTGTCGATTCATGACCATTTTCTGCCGCGCAGCAAAGAGGAGTCCTCTTATATCGCAGACTATCGTCCTTGCCTCCTAAGTCTATGCTTGCACCGGCATCAAGCAGGACTCGAACTACCTCATCCTGACCACTCCATGAAGCAAAACATAGAGGTGATAATGCCAGCCCACGCCACTCTCTCCAAGAAAACAGCTGCTGTGTTTTCTTTCTTTCAGGTTCAAGGTTCTCATTCAATTGTGGGTCCGGATGAGCTCCCTTCTCAATCAGCAATTTTACCAAGGAGGTTGTACCGGAACCTGAAACCCAAGATAGGGCACTTCGATTATCATAGCCCATTGCTTCAAGATCGGCTCCATTTTTAAGCAAAAGTTGTATCACAGTAAGATGTTCTGCCCCAGAGTCTGCCGCCCCTATTGCTGCCCAAATTAGAGGTGACCGACCATAAAGGCTGTCCTTATAATTTAGGTCAACACGTTGAGTGGAAAGAAGGGATCTGACGATAGTAATGTCTCCTTTTTGTGCAGCATACGACAAGGGCGTACGACAGCTCCTGTCAGATATATCTGGGTTAATCCCTATGATGTTGAGGAGTCGCTGTAGTGTGCGATGTTGGCCATTTTCCGCTGCCCAGCATAACGCAGATCCTCCGTCCTGTTGTACATGGATCTTATATAGTTCGGTGTTGAATAATTTGTAAAGGAGCTGGCAGGTGCGTACAAGAGCGTTCAGATCGCATAATGACGGCGTATAGCGGGTAATAGCCAGAAGCAGTTCAGTCGGGAGACTTAGTAAAGACATAATTGTTGCTGATTAATGTTTATTTTGATCATGTGAACTGAACGGTATGGGCCTAAGGCATTACGAATGATTGAGCAACATAATATCAGGGAGTCTCGTTTACGATAAATGCTGGGTCGATGAAGTCGAAGTGGGGCAATGGTTATTAGCTTCATTTAGTTACGGCTGCAGTGGTTCTCAAAGAGGACCGAATCTTGCGAGGTCTCGTCTCCTAATATACGTAATTAACGGAAATAAATCTGGATACACGAGCAGAGAACGCTGGTCACATAGTGAGATATATGTCTCTCAATCGACTGATGATCCGATCAGATTGACAATGTGACTACCGGTTTACCGCAAATCGGCTCAGGTGGAGTGGCTAATGACAGACAGCCTTTCAGAATAATAACCTAACGCGATCCCCTAGAGTTACTACGCTATCCAGCCTTATCTCACAGCCAATCAATCCTGTATTTAAGTATACTTTGGGAGACGTGTCAATAATCAGATTTCAATATCTAACTGACCCCAAGTCACCAATAAAGGGGGTGGCATGATGAGTTGTCGTCATTTTTCTAGGATGAAGTTGGTAACTTTTATCGGCTCCTCCGTTACTCGTATGGCAATCGGCTACTGGACTCAAATTGTTCATCTTATAGACTGTGGCATCGATAATATGTATCATATTGGGACTCTCTGATTCAGAAAAGATTCCTTTCCGGTGAATTTTCCTGAAGTTAAAAAGAGCTTTGAAACTTGGATTCTGAAAACCACAATTATCTCCGAGTTAACTCCGCAGCGTAGATCTCCAGGGGAACTCATCCCCCACAGTGCACACGGGAATAAGGTAGTAACATCTATATTTAAGTGTGTGTAGGTCTGCTTCTACGTTATATATATAAATAAAAAAAATGTCATAGTGATATGTAGCTTCATTCTGTCAAGGAGGGTCTCTTAATAATTGATTCTAAAACTCGCATAACCGGAGTGTCAACAATGTCCATCATGTGGGGATGATCGCCACGTGCGGTATGTGTTCCTTATGATGGAAAGTTTATAAAGTCCGTTTGTAATCTCCGATTTATATAGCTCTATAATCGTTGCGCTACGTACGTAAATTCACGCCGGAGGAACTCCCAACCGTATATTGTAGGAAAAAGGCAGTCTATAAAATGGCAAGCAATCTCATTCCCAATCTTCAACTGATTTAGGTGTCAACAACCGGTCAAAGAACACAGAGAATTATAAATTCACAATTCTTTTCGATTTCCTTATTGTCAGACCTTCAAAATGACTACCAGCTACTCTGTTTGGCAGGACAAACCTGGAGAGCCAGGTGTAGTTCGCGAGAGCCAAATTCCCTCCAATCTTGAAGACAACGAGATTCTGATTAAAGTTCACGCTTGGGCTGTAAATCCATGCGACGCAATGCTACAGGACCAATCCCTGCCTTTTGTCACCTAACCAGTTATTTTGGGTGAAGATGTCGCGGGAACTATCGAGGCCGTTGGATCTACTGCCGCTTCGAAATTCAAAGTGGGAGACCGCGTTATTGGCATGGCCCAAGGAGCAACCAGCAAACAGCAAAAGCATGGTGGCTTTCAGGACTATGTCGTTCTTCATACCACATTGACTTGCAAGATCCCAGACTCCTTGTCATTCAGCGACGCTTCGGTCTTTCCACTCTGCGTTATCGCCTCCTCTTTTGGTCTGTTCTCAAAAGACTACCTAGGTCTTCCTTTCCCAACTCTCGATTCCACCAGTATTGGAAAGTCTGTCTTGATCTGGGGAGGCAGCTCTGCTCTTGGTTGCAATGCTATTCAACTGGCCAAAGCTGCCGGGTTTAGAGTCGTCACCACTTGCTCTCCGCACAACTTCAATTTTGTCAAGAGTCTCGGTGCAGACAAAGCATTTGATTACAATAGTCCTTCATTCGCAGAAGACATCGCTGCGGAGCTGGATAAAGGAACCTGCGCTGGTATCTATCTTGCTGCTGGCCAGGTATCTGCACCTTGTCAAGTTTCTCACAAGTCCAAGCAAAAACTGTTCGTCGCATCTTCCAATCCAATCCAGGCAGGAGATGCTCCGGAGGGGGTTGAGACTAAGATGGTTTTTGGCACTGGCGGTCCTGAGTTCTTCCAGGAGGTGGCCATTCCTGTCTTTGGATACCTGTCAGAGGCGTTGGCCAAGGGGGTATACAAGGTCGCTCCACCACCAGAGGTTGTGCCGACAAAGGGTCTTGATGGTATCCAGGAAGCGTTGGATATTCTAAAGAAGGGGGTCTCGGCAAAGAAGGTAGTTATTGAAGCAAAATAGAGGGTCATTCTTAGATAGTCGTATTCGAATAGAGACCCATCACTCTGGCTACAAACTATATAAGACATGCCATATTGCAGCTTGTTGACTTGCTCATTATTGCGGTCGACTCATTACCCGCACGAAATTCCAACAGTGCTTCTGGTGTCCCTCCTTAGTACTTGTCATGGCTTTCTCTTTCTATCAGGGAATTTTGAGCGTCCTATCGCTGCGGTATCCCTACCAGCGAACTCCGACAAACTCCTGTTCAGACAAATAGACAATAACCAGGACTTCCCACGGGGTGAGAACTAACAGTCTTCTGCTCCACTCCAATGTGTGACTGTACTGTACTAGAATTAAACTCAACTGCATCAGTGAACAGTTTCCATGCAGGAATGTCGGTGTCAATTTCCCCTAATTTTGATAACGGATATTGCAGCATATCCATAATGAGAGCATCCGAGTAATGGTATCTCTTTAGGTAGATGCATATAGCTGCGCATCCGACGACGGCTCGCTGGTGCCACCAGCAGTGCACATGAAACATCTTCGTGTACCAGTAAGCGAGGATAAGCAGTGCGCGAGCATCTTTGCGCACCAGCAAGGCTTTCATTTCTGAGGACATCAACGATATGAACGAAAGAAAACGAAATGCCGTATACCTCGTAGACTCCATGTCCCATATCTGAGCCAACGCGCGCACAGAGGCATAATAGGGACAATTTTGGGCATTCGATGCAGGGGTAAGATCACACAAAGTTACGAATTGTAGTGGGATACCTTCCACTCCATCTCGATTATCCACGATCCATTTATTCTTCAAAAAATTGTAGGTGGGATGTTGGAGGAGCTCATGGAACATGCCGCCTGGCTCGCAGGGCGCACACAGGTTGTCAATAACGGCCATTCCCCTGTGCATACCCATCCAGTCAAGACTAGAAGTAGACAACGAGGATAGAGGCCATGACAGCTCGGGATCGTATGACTCTATGGAAAAAGAGGCCATGTTTCCAAGTAAACTTGCTGTCATCCATATAGCGTTGCGATCGACCGCTTTGAAGGCTGGTTTGGATAGCCTCTCATTAAATAGTGCGGCAGCACAGCTATTGTGATAGTAGTAAAGTTGTCGGCTGTTTTCCGCGAAGCTGGAATCTGCTAGTCCTTGGCAAGATCCATCATGCATGGCAGCTATGGCCAAGGCGGCATGAAGTAGGTAAGGATACTAAATATCCGTTAGGATACCCATCCATTTCGTTAATCCATTGAGCATGAATGAATGTCTTACCCGTGTGGCATCCTTGCTCACTGTTAGCTGGTAGCGCAGTGACATGAGGTCTGGGCCCAGCGTAAATACCGTTCGTGTGTGCCACCTATTGAGCCGATCGATGTCGTGTTTGCCCAGCGCGCGAAATTTGTTTGAATCCCATGTCTGAGGGTACTGTGAGTCTACCATTCGATTCAAGACTGTGACTAGCGCATCATTGGCTAGATTTGTCTCGAATATTGAGAACTTCAAATCGTCGTCCCGTATGTCAGTGGAGGATAAGGATGCCTGAGAGGTTGTCGTCGAATCATAGTTGCATATCACCAAGAGTCCGATGCAGTTGCGGCAGGCTGGCCGGGTTTCATCACACTTAACTCGACGAAGTTTACAGTTTCGACAACCGGAGCGCGATTTCCGATGTGTCTTGCGTTTTCGCAGCACAGGTTCTAGTGATGGCTTTTTGGCGTCCATATTTTTCTCCTCCTGTCTGAAGACCCTGTTGACCAGGCTACCATGAAAGATCGCGGCAGATATTCTAGCCCGGCTTCCACGGACCAAAGGGACCTCTTCGTGCACCGACTGAAGGGATCCAGCTGTGCAGACCCCAGTCGACACTAACCCTGTGTCGTGTTTGAAGTGAATTACACGTTGGCGATGCACATGCAACAGGATACATGATCTTAATGACGTCGAAAGCTGCTGGGATAAGGAACCACGCTAACCTCCGTTCGTATTTCAATGCCGCACTGCGCCAATCAGCGGCGAGAACTGCCCATCGCCCCCATCTGCGACAAAGCAACCATACTAATGGGAGAGAAGAAAGATGCACGTACAAACAATTCGCCCGAAGAGCCGTCTCTCAGGTATAAAAAGTATGATTCTCGCCTCCAGATACTGTGATAGATCAGACCAGACCGGCATCCCAACATAAAATCGAAGAACATTCAAACTTGAGGAACAAAGGATCATTTTATTGAATCGCATTCATCATTTCAACAACCATAGTCGACATGTCTTTGCCAGCTACTTATCGAGCTCTTGTCTGCCGCGAGTACGGCCAAGCGCTGGCACTCGTAACCCGTCCAACACCCCAGCCAGTACCTGGCAGCGCAGTTATCAAGGTCCTCAGAGCTCTTGTTGATCCTTCAGAGAAGGAGCGGTTGCTCTTGGCCAAGCGCAATGTGAACTTCAGCCAACAACCGCCATTCATTCCAGGCAATTGTGCTGTTGGAAGGGTTGCTGCCGTACCAAACGATGCCGCCAGTCTGGAAGTCGGCCAACTCGTTCTTCTAGAATGCTATGTGCGCGGACGAGACGATCCCAACGCTCAAGCTCTCAGAGCCGTCTACGAAGGACCTACACCCGCTGCCAAAAGACTCACACACCAGGAAGGCCTGTGGCGCGATGGCTTTTGGGCAGAATATACTCGTGCCCCTCTTGAGAGCTGCTGGCCGCTAGATGAAAAAATCTTGCTCGGAAGTGTCGAACAAGGAGGTCTTGGATATAAACTTGGCGATATTGCATACTTGGGAAAACATGCGATTGCTTATGGGGCATTTAGGGCTATTGACCTCAAGGCCGGCGAAACAATCGTCATAGGACCCGCTACTGGTAATCACAGTGGCGCAGCTGTCCAAGTTGCTTCGGCCATGGGTGCTCGAGTCATTGCCGTCGGTCGTAATGCCGACACCTTGCGAAAACTCTCCGAAAGCACACCCAGAGTTCAGACAGTCACTTTAACAGGAAATCCAGGGGAGGACGTCAAGCTGCTATCCCAATTTGGAACCATTGATGCCTTCCTGGACTATACGCCAGCGACAATGCAGAGCCCACCATACTTAAAGACCTTTGTTTTATCTGTGAAGAGCTATGGCCGAGGCGTGCTTACTGGATTCCCATACGGCGATTTATCGCTGCCATATGGACTACTGCTGGGCAAGAACATCAGCATTAGGTGGTCATATATGTACCAGGCAGAGGATGTGAGAGGGCTGATTAAGCTTGCGGAGAGAGGATTGCTTAAGCTCGGAAAGAGTAGCGGCGCAGAAGTCCTTGATGGATACACGCTTGATCAGCACGATGAAGCGATTACCAAAGCCCACGAGCATCAAGCGTGGGGAAGACAAGTCAATTTTCAGTTCACAGAATGAAGAATATCTCCGAAGTATATCTTTGCTTGATGTTCTGTTATTCGTTACTAGTCGTGCAGAAATCAACTACCGTTATCCTATTAGAGTCTCTTAGTTCAGTTTTGAATCGGATAAGAACTTCATCGCAGGAACTCTCCCTTATTTTTCTTCTATGCTCTTTCTATGTCTTTTTTATCTAAACTACGCGCAACGTGACATTAAATTCTCCGTTATAATAGTATCTTCTCGAAATAAGAATCCATGCTATGAGGATCCACTCCCTCATGTGCCAGCAGAAGATTCACCACAGTCTCATATCCTTTCGCAACTGCACACCACAGCGGAGTCCAGCCATCATGATCAGCAACATCTGAGTCAATGTCGCCAGCAGCCAGTAGTAGTTTGACAATTGCATCATATCCAAAACATACTGCTCTCAACAAAGGAGTCTGGCCAGTTTTTGCATCTGAGAGGTTTAAATCAATCTCATCCACTGTGAGCAAAAATTCCACTAAAGTAATGTGTCCATACTCGGCAGCAATCCACAATACTGTTTGCCCATTTGCATCCATAGTATTCGGAGAGACATTGCCGTTATCCAGGAAGAGGCTAATGATGGTGCAATTCCCCTGACAGCAGCCCATGATATGGGCGAGCGCCCGTACTGATCCTCAGCGGTAGGCACTGCTCCATATTCCAATAACAATCGGACGATATCATCATGACCAAGCTCAGCGGCGTGTGATAGTGGTGTCCGACCAAACTTATCTCGAAAATTAGGATCTGCTCCCTCGGAGAGGCTAATTTTCACCAAGCCCATAAGCCTATGCTCCACTACATCCATGAGAATAGGGCTTATGCCGTGATCCAAAAGCAGACTGACTACAGCTTGATGTCGATTGATTGCTGCCTCCAGAAGCGCTGTTGAAGCATCGGCGTTATTTGTGTCAGGATGTTCGATCAGCGGCTGGACAATATCTCTATACCCCATCTGAGCGGCAACTATCAGGGGCGGTTTTCTGTTGCTAGGAATAGTTGAAACATCAATACCTTCAGCACTGAGAAGCGCCTGGACGATTCTCCAGTGCCCATTATATATTGCCGCCAGTAGTGGTGTTTCGTCGATCCAATCTTTGGGGTTGACATCAACGCCCTTGGCAGTGAGGAGCAGCTTAACCACCTCCTCATCTCCGTTCGCGGATGCCCATGACAGCGCCGGGCGTTCCCTGTAATTATCTTTTATGTTGACATTAATATCTTCGTGCTCAAGAAGCATCTTGATGACGTCTATGGAACCGTGCTGAGCTGCTATGATCAGTGCTGAGCTGCTATGATCAGTGCTGTTTCGCCTGACTTATTCTGACAGTTAATAATGCACTCGTATGTATAAAACAGCTCAATAACCTCCTCCTTATTTCGCTCAGCTGCCCACATGAGTGGGGTTTTTCCATGGCTATCTCTATGGTCGGGATCGTAACCATCTTCGAGCAGTATGGCAACAATCTTATTAAGTCCAAAGAATGCCGCAAGATGAATCCCAAGCACATCTCTAGGACCATCAATAAACCCAAAGTATATTGCAAGATCGATCTCAAAGACATCACTTGGATATTTCCGATGGTTGTGAAGGGACTGTGACATGTTTTTAGAGACTGTCATTGTCTGTACCGCGCTTTCCACATTTCTTTCCATATTCAGGAAATTGATGACCCAGTGCTCTGTTTCAGCTGCGGTTCCACTTACATGGTCTCCCCAGTAGAGAGATGAATAATCCACCAGGGAATAAAGCCCTAATCGTTCTTGAAATTCCAGACTGGTTGGGCATGCTCCCTTCCTGAATTCCTCAAGGGATAGATATGCGATGCAAATTCTCGCGATATCCTCATGCGCATGAGGGAACCATAGCTCCTGGTTCCGCTCGAAATACTCCTGCACGGTATAATGGATCAACCGTATAATATTGCTCCCTTGATCAATCGTAACAAGTCCTGCACAAACAGAAACCATATCTTCCACTTCCGGAAAATTATATCCATCCAGCTGGTCTTCTTCAATCTCAACAGCAAGGGCATGCTGTAGTTCTGTTGTAGTTAAGGGACGCTTGGCACAACAAATCCATGAAAGTACGTCCATGGCAAGTGTACAAGATCCCTCTCTCTGACCTTTAATTCTTTCCATAGCCTCCCCATACGCATAGTCATAGACATCATCTCCTTTGGGAAGTTTCTGAAGAGCAGTCTTAAAAACTTTGGCGGACCTCAGTCCAATTAATAACTCCGGATAGAGATGAGCTAACAGAAACCTAGGAGAACACGGTCAGAAAAGGGTCTTTGAGGGGCTCCCGATATATGACCTACATCCCGTCGACTGCTTCTATAATGGCATCACAAATTTCTTGTTGTAGATCAGGTTTTTTATTCACAAATAATGGCAATTTAAACATATGAGCATCTAAGTATGTTCGCACGTCAGCACTATTAGCGCGGATCTCCAAAAACGTCGACCTTCCTTCAAATTTGTTTTCAATATCTAAGATATAGCGTGAGGTGACAAAAAGATTGACTCCAGTCGCATCCTGGAGGCGAAAGAGTTGCTCTAGAAGCTTTTTCCGAGTGCTGTTCGAGCACTCGTCTAAGGCATCGATAATAATGAATTTTCTCTTGAACTCTTTCGCTGTGCCATGTAGAGCTTCTACGATCTCTGGAAACTGAGGGCGAGACTGTCTCTTCTCATGCTTTTCATACATGTTGGTCACACTGGACGGAATGGTCGCCTGGACCTGACCTAACTGTTTCAACAAGCTAGCCAGAAGATTGAAGGTTGTCTGTTCCCCCTGCAACTTAAAGTTGCAGTACAAGTACGCAATCCCAATGTGAGAATCATCCTGAAACTTCCTTTCGAGATGGTCAACGACAACAGAGGTAAGGATGGTTTTGCCCGCCCCAGGAATCCCAGGACAGAAGAGGATCTGCTTTGTTCCAAGGATCCAATGTTGAAATTCATCCGTTTCCAGAAGCCACTGTCCAGTCCCATCTTGTCTTCTGTTTAGAAAGTCCCCCTGCTGAGAGGCATAACTAACGGGTGAAAGCCAATCAAGAATTTTTTGCTGCTGTTGTTCGTTTTGTCGTCGATTCAGGTTCTCTATCACAGTCCTTGTCGCAAGGGATATACGGCTATTTTGGGAGTCGGAAAGATAGGCTCCTACAGTGGCAAAAATGACCTACTTATTTAGTCCGTTGGGGAAGAGCGTAAAGCTGTCAACACTCGCTTCAATGCGCGACCGAAATTCCGCGATTTCATCATTATTCCAGGTTGCTCGCTCCCAGATTCTTTTTGATTTCTCTCGCAGCCCATTCGCTGCAACTCCAAGATCCTGAAAGTCATCAAGCCGATCTTTCAGTTCATTAAGGACGTCACGACAGCCCTGCGCAATCTGATTTAGGTCGTTCTTCTGCTGATCGCTTAACCTTTGGTCAGGATCAATATCCTCAATGTCTCTTAGAACATTTGATAGTACTTTCACACTTAAATAATCATTTTGTCAATGATGGTCTATCATTTCCGTGGTTAAACTCACTCATCAGAGATAGCTTTGAACTGGTGCGGGGCATCGACGAAGCGCCTCCGGACATCGTTGACGATTTGAAGAACAGCGATAAAATCGCCAACACTGAAGCCGAAGCTCATTTTGCGATAGAACACCTAGATTTCTTGTAAAATATATAGTAACGCAGATAACTCTCCTAAAATCATCAAGCTCAATCATAGAAGAGCAAACATCAGACTGGAAGTTGTGCAAGGCTGGCGCCCCCCAGGCACCTAAGCGTGAGGCGCATGAAAGGAGTCAGGTGTCTAATATGTCTTCATGCTGTTCCGCTACAAGTTTTGCTATTGAAAATTGGAGGCTACTACTAAATAATATTCCAAAATAATCTCTGTTGGACAGAGGGGGTTCTATTGCATAGGCGCGTAATGTGAGTCTGAGTAGATAATAAGTCTCGATGGGACTACCGGTTCAACCTATTCGAGTGTCACGAGACAGCACACATGACCAGAGCTGAGATTTTGGGCAACAGCTTTGCTTGATAGTCGAACTATGTTGTGTCGAGGCTGTGCTGACAAACTAGAACATAACACCGCCCATGTGGGACATCGAGGAACGACGCCCCGTTTCCCCTAATAATTTTACGGGATAGTGATCAGCCTGAGTCCATCCTGTACTCACTGCATGCCGACGCCCCGCCGAGACGACCGTGCCTACTGTAGCCTGTTTTGTCCACTTGTTCACCAGCTGTAGTGTAACTAATGCTGATATGAATGGTTGTAAGCGATTTGCTGTTTATCCACGGCTGGGGCGTTATAACCGATGCAGCCAATGACGCCTCCCGGCACGTTATGGTGGGAAGCAAGTTTTAAGCCTCATTGCAAATACAATGATGACGGAACAGGCCATAGCCAATACGAAGTAGAAGAACTTCACACGGTGGCCAACTTACCAATAGGATAGCTAAGTACTAGAAGAATCCAACATGATTTTAAAAGGCAGACTCTCTCTCCCCTCCGCCCTACTAACATCTACCATAAGATAGCAATGTGTCCTACGTCTGGTTGATTTGAGAATCCTATACAGCATAACAGACGCGAATATCATCCATAACAATGACTGATGAAGGTTCGTATCTCCATGCTATGAGGAAGAAGTTCTCACTAAGGCTTTTCCAGGGAGTGTTACCCCCCTACTGGGGGTGGCAAATGCGGGGTTCAGGCTGTCGCTTTTGCTAAACGCTGTGGCATCTCAGATAGCCAGCTCAGGAATCGAAATCCACAGTATCTCCAAAGGAGTCTCACTGTTTTCATTAGCGTTGAAGCATGTGGGAAGAGCGTTACAAGCCACTGACTCGGTGCATGCCCCCAACTCACTTGACGAAGCAAAAGAGATAGCAGACCAGGGCTTTATGACTCTGAATGAAATCGAGGATATGCTTGATCGACTGAAAGCTTCTGAGAATTTGACAAACACACACGGGCTCTCCATACAACAACGGGTGAAATGGTGTTTCAAGAAACATCGCGTTACTTATCTTCTAGCACAGCTTGAGTGCCTCAAACTCAGCCTCATAGTCATGTCACAAGTGCAGCAGCTTGGTAAGCTAATAGAGACCAAAAGGTTGTAACATCAATCAACATTCACTGAGCTATAGACTAACCGTAAATTAGGAAAGAATATAGATCTAATCTTGATAATGAGATCGCACAAGAAAGGGCAGATACTCAAAATATGATTATCGTCCGATATTGGTCTCTCAGGCGTTTGGACCGATTACGAAATCTTGCTGAGCAGGAAGCTAAGGAAGCAGAGAATGACAAGATGAACTTATTAATAGGTTCTGATGCACCAGTACGGAGGAACTCCTCTCCATTCCAAGAATCTGACACTAGGTCCAAAACCGGTGGACCAGTTAGAGTACACGTCGTATCTCTCAGAGAACTTGATGCTTCCATGGGTGCGATACATGAGTCTCCAAAAGGAATGATAGGGTGCTCTGATTGGGTCATAAGCTCGTTACTTCAAAGTTGGACTCGCATTTCCGAGGTACAAGATGGTTTATTTCAGACCATACCGGATATCCAGATGAATAACCCGACCATCGATTCTGAAAGTGACGATGATCACCACAGTGAATTTGATGGCCATGAAATCAAAGGTTACTATCTGGAGGGGACAACGGATGACTGGAGAAAGCCACATTCACAACAAGCAAGAGAACATGCTGCGCAATTACGCAAGAAGTATTCAAACTACCAAGCGCACGTCGATAGCGACTCAGAAAGCTCAGTGTCAAGTGATCATTCCAGCGAGCGGAAGACACAAGGCGATACTATTACAAACACAGAAACTAAGACGCGGCCTAAAGACATCAAGAAGCCAACTGTATTGCACAACCAGAACACCGGTGAACCAGTCAGTGATCACGGTTACAGCACTTCTGGTTCATCATATCATGAATCTCGTCCACCACAGAGGCCTCATCACTATCCTCAGCCACCGTCTAAGCCTTCTCATCGCCAGTATTACCATCACGGTCCACAGGGAGGGCCATTCCCGCATCCAATGCCGTTGAGTCCTACACCTCAAGCTTCCCGAGCGCCATCCCATCCGAGATCTAGTCCTCCTATGGAGCCACACCGTCGTTACCAGCATCGATCGCCCCATCATTCTCGATCTCGCGATTCACAGAATAAACATGTTCGAATCCAGTCGCCTCATGATAGTGGGCGAGATGAGAGAAAGGACCGCCACAAGCACATGAAGAGAAGCTCGACCAGAGGAATATTAGGAATCAGTGCCCTTGCAGGATTTATGGATGCTCTAGAAGCATTTCACATAATCTGAGATTGATGATCGTAGTCTATTCTCTATAAAATCTTTAGTCTATTATGCTATAACTCTTACTGTACACAATTATCAAGTCATATAATGATGTATCAACAGTATCAGTCAACGAATATGTACAGTACCCGGGAAGATGAACGACAAATGTTATCTAGTTGAAATGACACCTAAAAGATGGATATAATTGCGCCCATATGCAAAGACAAAAGCAGATTTAGGATGCAGCTTAGATTGCCTTCATCCACCGAGCTAATATCAAGGCCACAATAATAAATGCTCCTATCACTCCCAATATTCCAAACCACCAGTCTAGATTGTTTGAGTTCTGACCGGGAACAGTGTCATTCATACCAAACAGTCCTGTGAGAAATTGCATCGGAACAAGAATCGCACCGATAACGGTCATCTTGGTTAAGAATTCGATAGTCCTACCTCCGGTCCGCGAAGAATCGACCGAAAGGCGAGCAAGGAGTGTCGCATGTGCGCGGGCCAGAAACTGCTCGAATTGAACAAGACTGGTCATCATGGTCACGACATGATCCTGAATGTCGCTTAGATAGACTCCCAGTTCACTGGATGGCGTGATACTATAGCGTTCTTCACAACGCCTGGCAAAAGACCTGATGACATCGACCTTGCCGCCGAGGAGATGTCTACCTCCACTAACCTTCTTGCGGCATTCGTGGATCTGGCGTAGAACCACACCAACGTCATCTAGGCGAGCTATAGCATAATTTTCTTCTATGGCTACAAGCTCCCGTTCTGCTTCGTGGACTAGGGGTTCGAATCCGTCGACAATATCGTCACTAGGAGAGTGTCAGTGTGGTGACGCTAGACAAAGGACAAAAACCCAACTTACATCAAAGCGTAGCAGATCCAGTCACTAGTCACATTCAAGTGACTGTGTAAGTTTCTGATACGACGCCGGACATTTGCAGCATGCGGGTTGTCGCCGAATGAGCAGCTGATAATCCCGTTTCGGAATACAATGGCATATGTATTAGACGGTCGGAAATCACTGCCTTTTCCTGACAGCTGCGACAGAGTAAGAGAGACAAAATAGTATTTCTCAAACAGTTCTGTCTTCTCTCGCGGCTCTTCAGTCATGATATCCTCAGTTGTCAGCGGATGGATAGCGAATATGTTAGCGAGCGTTTCGATCTCCTCTGGAGAAGGATCCGTGACATCAAGCCACCACACCCCATCATATACCCCCCCATTCGCGATATCATGGAACGGCCCGCTGTTGTTTAATAACTCCTCTATGGTAGTCACTTGGATTAAGGATTCCAATTCGGATAACAAGAGACGGTACCGTACTCTGTCAATGTCGCTGGACTGTCGGATACTTGCCCGATCTTTCAGCTTCTCCTCCTTGGCCGCATCGAGCTGACTATCTATTGAACGGCGGCGACGAGCACGATTTTTTTTTTTCTTAGTGGTGAGATTGCTCAAATAGGAAATGTCGCGATCGGGTCCGTCGGTAGTCTTTGATCGGAAGAATGACAATCCATTCCAAGAACCGTGTTTGAGAAAATCATGGAAGACAGAATGTTTTCTGTCATTTGATCCGGATAGACATGGTGCACTCTTTGGCTGGATTTCCAGACCAGTGTGCCGTGGTCCGAGGACGTCAACTCCCGCCGACTGCATCGTGAATGGGACCTAGCCAGAATGCCCCGCACTTTCTGGTCTTTAGCATCGGCAGTGAACAAGACAAACTCGAAGACATGGAGTACACAATGTTCTCCTGAGATTCAGTGCATATGAGAAAGAGAGAATTCTTTTGGAATCGATGTCGAAACGTAATAGACAACCTTGCTGGCGGCTCAAGCGGCAAAAGTGGCTGTGCCGCCTGCCAAGCCTCCCCGCCTAGACCGCAAAAAATTTCATCTAGAAGACATCTTATTTGTTTAACGCGGTTGCGCGTTTTACAGCGCCAATGGGAATTGGCTTTCCATGATTCTGTTCAGAAGTTAAATCCGTTTGCGGAACACTTCCCTTTGATTCTGATTGATAATGATAAGTCTTTTCCTAGTATATGTGTAGCAAAGCAGCCTCCTCATATGAAATATATTTAGCGACCATTGAAAAATGTGATCTGATAAATTAACTGAAGGGTAATTCACCATAGCCGATTAACTTTTACACTTCTTTATTTGAAAGATTGTATAAAATTAGATATAACAAGAGGCAAAATACATACTATACTGCGGGAACTTTCAATGTATGGTTGATCGAATCGTCGTAGAATGTTCCTTTCCGTAGCGGGCATTGGTCGATAACCTATCCTAAGAGCACTAAATATGGGGATAGCCCATTCTAAATAGCCATGATAAGCCCGATAAACTCAAGTTACAATGATCCAAGTAATCACCCAATAAGTATCTCCTAGAGTATAGGGTTTATAGATCTCAGAATTAATTCAAAAAAAAAAAAAAAATTCTGTTCCGTTCTTAGATTAGTATCGTTCTGTTAGAGGGTTCTGTAGACTGATTTGCCTCGGCGCTTTCCCCTCTACTACTGCTCGTCTTAAGAACATGTAGATGATTCCCTTTGTTAAATATTACTACAAAGTCAGCATAACTTGCATTTCGCAATAGCATAGGATCAGGTGCGTCAATCATCACGAAATGGTAGCTGAGAAAGGTATTTAGTGCAATAATAAAATTTCGTAGACTCCCTGCCCTTAAGGGCTCCTAATGGGCTTCTCTAACACATTCCCCTGGAGCTAGGTTCACTTGAGGAGAACCTAAATGGCCTGAGTTAGTTTTTAGGAATTCAATTATCTCCAAAGCAGCCAAATCAGCTGACATAGGTGTTCTACTTGCTGTAGGTAAAGACACGATTGGGCGACAGGAACCATACATTATTGCATGGTTGCAATAACCAACCTCTAAACAAAGATATCCTAAATCTGCTAGTTCCGTACTGTAGCTCTTCTACAGACCGGTCCACAGTGAAGATCATCTGTCTGTGCTTCTTTTAGCGCCGATTTCGCTTGGCGGACTGTGCCGAAACAGGTTTACAATACGAATACGATATCTTCTTATGGAGACTCGAGCAGGTTCCTATTGACTGATGCACTGGTGATACAAATAAATAATTAAAAGTGGAGTTTCACAAACTCTAGACTCATATATATAGCGAGAAACATATCACGTGCTACCCTGAGAGGCTGCCCAGTTTCACACGCTGCTAGCTGAGTTGTACGGATTATCCACTAGGATTGCCTTGTCAACATATAAGAGACTATGAATCAGACACTAACATATCGATAAGAAATCTCGACGTGTCTGTGGGGCAGGGTCTCCTTTTATGATCGACATCCTAAAAACTTATATTTGACGGTTGCCCTCAAACTAACCACAGCAGCTGAAATCGCCTTGAAGGGACGTTCTCTACCGTAATTCAATGTTCTTCTTTGACAGTGGTAGCAATACACAGAACGGTATATAATTTGATTGAAAAGAATTATCATACACAGTGAGTTTTTATTTCAGTTTAGTGAAAATTTACTGTTTAAATTGACGATAAAAGCATCTTTGAGCGGTTTATGGATCTGATCCACCCGGAATATTGCGACTACGAATGCCAGCGCTTGAAACTTTTGTCACTTTCATGGTCTACGAATAGATCCTATTTAATTTACAATGACTGGGTACCAAGATGACAACCCACCTCCATTTACAGAATTCTACAGATTACAGGAGCAACAATATGGAACACACGTGAAATGTACATTACATACCGATGATTTTAGAAGGAGAGCTGGTGATTACTGACTATACATGTGTACAGCTGATGGAAGGATCGACCTTGACATTGACTCACCTGCTTGTCGGGCAATTGCGACACTAGTTCGTCGTCCTAGAGAAAGTAGCATACCTCCACCGCCGTCATATACCGAGGCCGTCCAAGCAGCTGTGAAATTGAATATTGTCATCCAAGTTGTTGGCAGTCGGGGAGATGTACAGCCCTTTATCGCATTAGGAAAGGAACTCCAAATCTACGGTGGACACCGTGTGCGGCTGGCTACACATAATGTTTTCGAATCATGGATCAGAGATACTGGTCTCGAATTCTTCCCCATCGGAGGTGACCCTAAAGAGCTGATGGCATACATGGTCAAGAATCCAGGACTTATTCCGGAGATAAAGACTATAGGAATCAAGGACATCCAGAGAAAACGGCAGATGATTTCAGAGATGCTTGATGGCTGCTGGAAGTCTTGCATTGAAAACGACTTAATTACGAGGATTCCATTCGTGGCAGATGCAATCATCGCAAATCCACCAAGCTTTGCCTATATACACTGTGCACAGGCTCTAGGGATCCCGGTGCATCTCATGTTCACGATGCCATGGACAAGTACCAGAGCAGTTCCTCATCCACTGGCAAACTTGAAATACTCAAAGACTATTCCAGGTGTTGCAAACTACCTATCATATAGCATTGTGGAATGGTTGACGTGGCAAGGGTGGGCACCTCAAATCATCCAATACCAGGCCACTTCTAACAGCATATAGCATAGGTGATGTGATCAACGACTTTCGATCTAAAATTGATCTAGAACCGGTTCCAACAAATGAAGGGCCCAACCTTGCAGAAACTCTAAAGATTCCTTTCACATATTGTTGGTCTCCAGTATTAATGCCCAAGCCCAAGGACTGGCCAGATCACATCGGTATGTTATTTCTTGCTTCCACAAATGCTATTCTAGCATCCTTCTGATTGGAGCCAAGATGTGTGCGGGTTTTTCTTTCGTGAAGCTCCGGATTACAAGCCTCCTCATGATATTGTCGACTTTTTGGAACGTGGCCCTAAGCCAATTTACATTGGATTTGGGAGTATCGTGGTCGACGATCCTCAAAAGTTTACCAGCACCGTTCTCGAAGCAGTTAGGCAAACTGGTATCCGTGCAATCATCTCTCGAGGATGGAGTTCCTTATCTGGAGACTCATCCAAAGATATTTTATACATCGATGATTGCCCCACATGAATGGCTCTTTCAGCATGTTGCTGCAGTGGTTCACCATGGGGGTGCAGGAACCACGGCCTGCGGCCTTCGCTATGGCAGACCCACAGCAATAGTTCCCTTTTTTGGCGAGTAAGTCGGATTTTTATTTCTCTCAGGCATCTGGTAAACAATTTTCATCTTTACTTATACTCTGAGGCGCAGCCAACCTTTCTGGGGAAATCTGGTGGCTGCCGCTGGTGCGGGCCCGGCATTTATTCCATACCGTGAATTGAATGTCCAGAATCTCTGTGAAGCAATTCTATTCTGTTTAAGACCAGAAACAGCAGGAATCGCAAATGAACTTGCTGCGAGAATACAGCGAGAGTCTGGTATTCAATCTGCTGTTCAATCTTTCTATCGAAACCTCCCGATGGACAAGATACGCTGTGGTCTGCTACCAGATCGCCCTGCTTCCTGGGTATATAAGAAATCAAAAACTAAACAACCTTTGTTTCTGTCAAAAACAGCAGCGCAGATTTTGATCTCCCACCTCAGGATCAACGCTAAAGATCTAGAGCCGTAAGTGCTACCAGTTACAGTTACATAAGTTTGTAGCTCACCAACATCAACAACAGGTATGAGACTAAGAAAATATATATTGAATTACGGCGATGGGACCCTGTTTCTTCAACAGCCTCTGCAACTATCGAAACAGGGACGAAAATGATCAAAGCTACGACTGATATCTTCCTCAAACCTTATCAAGAATACGAACGTGGTCGCAAGGAGCACCCGAACCCTAGCATTGCGCGTTCATTGAGCAATCCCACTCCTCATAAGGATTCAATTTCTGATAGCGTCTCGGTAAATAGTCGTGACAGTGACAAAGGGAAAATTACACTAAAAACCACGGCCTCCATGATGGGCGGTTCAGCAAAAGGTGTCGGGAAATTTATCGGTTCAGTCTACAAGGGCCTTATCATCGATATTCCTCTTGCTACAACAGAAGGGCTGCGCGCTGTACCTAGATTGTACGGAGAAGAAGTAAAGGACTATGGTAGGGTCACTGACTGGAAGTCAGGCGGAATTGTAGCAGGAAAGAACTTTGTTGGAGGTATGGCGGATGGAATAACAGACCTTTTCATGCAGCCATATAAAGGCGGAAAGGAGGAAGGGGCCTTGGGAGTTGCTAAAGGAATTGCGAAGGGAACACTGGGTATCACGACCAAATGTTCCGCTGGTATGTAATCACTCCTTGGTCCAAAATGTCTATCTGATACATGCATATCTGATTTGCACCATTATAGCCGCACTAGGAATTGTAACCTACTCAGGTCAGGGAATTGTGAAGAGTATTCAAGACATAGGACGATCAAAGACAAGGAAACTGATTGCTGCTGCGAGGCTGAAGGAAGGAGAATATCTCGAAGATATTGCTTCTCAAATAGGGATCAACAGACGCTCTGTCATCACAGCGTTCGAGGCGCACGAGAGAGAGAGCAATTAACGTTGATGATTGAAATCTTTATTTGTATTTTTCATTCACAAAGCCGATAATCCAGCGCATACATGTGTCTTTTTTTGATTGAATTATTGTATTGTCTAGTCCCAAGAAAAAATCATGACTCCCAACCCCACACCTTTTTCAAGTTCGCCTGTGATGCCATAGATGGCCAATAATTCGCCTCCCGCGTGGTATTAACTACAATTTCCATCAACACCTGCTGCTCCCTGAAGTCTGTGAATCGATCGCTACAGATATTGATAGCAATACATGCACCAAGAAGCGCAGGCGGGGAATGTCGATTAGATAGCCCAATTCCACAAATTTCAAAGACAATATTCTTGAGTCTTTCATCGATAATATTCATCGATTCGCGCCGGGAGATTCCGAAGCGCGGTATATGCGGCGAGTAAGCTATAAGAAGGATTCTGAGAAAGCCTAGAGTCTGAGAGGCGAGGATATGGCAATCTTCGATGTACCAGATATGCGGGAATAGTTCACCACGCTCTTGGTTTGGATCCTCAAAATATATGGGTGAGAAAGAGAGAGGTCGACAGCGAAGCCACTGATTGTGCAGTTCCACCAGCTCCTGATAACGCGCAAGGCCGCGATCGGATCGATCGTCGTAGCAGTATTGTAGAGCGCGTGCACCGATTATGAGTAGCCGATTAACCCATACATGATCCGGAGCAGGAGTCCAGGAGAGATAGGATTGGGAACTTGAAAGAGACAAGCGGAAAGGTCGTTGTTGGGAAAATGCCACGTGGAATTCCTGGCGGAAGCCTATCCAAAACATGGCCTGACGGACTCCAGGAGAACTAAGTGCTAAGCTTGCTTGTGCTTCAATAAAGACATGTAGGCCCTTGACGGCTGTTTCGGTTGGTAATTCGATAAATGGGGCTGGAGGCAATGATATCAGTAGTCGAACCCAGAATGTATTTGCGTATTGGATGGGAGAAAAAAAAGAGGAGAGAGACTGAAGAAGAAAGGGATTGGGGCGTGTATACGTGAGAACGCACTGTCTAGTTCCTCATAGAACCGAAGGATGACCGCTGTAGCCAGAAGATTTTCATCCATAAAAGCATCTGGATCATCAGCGAGAGATCTTAAGTCCATGATGCATTTGTTATGATAGTATAACACTATCTCCTCATTAACCTTCAGATCGTATTCCAAGCCATATTCGTTAAGAATTTCCCCTTGCCGCTCCTTCGGCAGGGTACTGAAGTATCTTGCTGATGCAGCAAGTACAGCGTTGAGAAGTATTTGACATTCTCGACCTCTTCGTGGGATCTCGTTTGCGAAACTCCGGTCGGGGTCACAGAGGTCAAACTAGGAAGATAGAGTCATGTTATGTTTGAGTCAAAAGATAAATAACGAACGAGGATTAATACCCATCTTGCTAGGTCCTGAACGAAATATCTAAGTAGACATGCCTCCCTGGTGCAGATCCGAGGTAAAGGATGATGATGCACATCCAGTAGTTGGGATGAGGTGCCACTTGATCCTCCTAAGGTGATTTCCACAGAAAACTGATTTACCTCTGATATAGGCCCAGGATCGAAGAGGTTAAAGTTTGGCGTATGCGGACTAATGCCACTGTCACTTACAGCCGGTGGTGACTGAGATGGCGGGTCTTCATGAGAGACCCCGGTAAATCGCGGCGTTTCATCGATGTATTTCAGGGAGCGATCTTCTTCAACTCAGATCACACATTGTTGACAACGATTTCATATTACAACTGACCTGTTTGAAGAGGACCCGAGAGAGTATGACGAAATCTCCACTTGATCTCTACTCGAACACACTCTCTCTTAAGTTTTTGACATCGTATACATTTGATATCTGTACCCTCGCCTTATCACTGATAGTTAGCGGAACAAACGCTTCTTACATACAACCAGCTGATAGGGAACTATATGCCCTACATCGAACGTGTTGTTCTGTCTCATCAGTTAGTGAAGAACAAATTCAACAGGGGTGCGATCCTTATACTTCGGCAGTTCTCGCTTCGTAATAAGATTTTATATGTTAATAATCTCTCAAAAAGAATAAATAAAACTAGCTATGCGAGTGACTAAGTCGGACTCACCAGGGATTTTGTCTAGGTGGCATTCCAAATATTGAAAGTAGCTCTCTGCTGTTCTCGAGTGGATATTGAACAGTAGTATAATTATCATCCTCCTAATCTCCGGGGAAGAAGTGCGGGGAAGCAATCGCCGACAGCTCTTAATCCGGTAAACGTCAGCGGCTTTCCCCGCATTTTGTCACTACATAGCGCCGAGTTACTCCACATTGTAATATCTAACAATTGCCGAGCGAATAAAATGGGCCTCATATTTACAGGCTCTGCATATATTAGGAACGTGGGGAATTTATCTCCTCTCTTTAAGTAAGGTGTTTAGCCGAGGACAAATTATATCTCGCCTGTGCAGTAGCATCGAATTAAAGTTGATTTGTCTCCCCTCAAAACGTCGCGGCTCATTGGCTGCTAACCAAGTCATTAACCGTTCTATTGGAGGGATCTCCGTCTTCTCTTGAGTACATAGATTGTGATTCATAGAGTTCAGTTTTTTCCACCCTCTCTAGCTTCTCTTTCATCTATCAGATTGCATAACATAGTTATAGGAGTTCTCATAAAAGCTGAAACTTCTATTAGAAGATATAATCAATAGAGACAAAAAAGAACGGAAGCTTTGAAGTATCGCCGCGTTTATAAGATTGTAGTCAAAAATAAACAAGTTTCAACTATGAAAAAGTACTTAGCACTCATTCTTTTCACTATAAGCATTCCAATTCCATGAGAACAGAACTATTGGTCATTCATCATATCTGCCTTTTTACGCCTTCTCTCTAATCCAGATCTTGAGAGGCATTGGGCCCGGGCTCAGGTTGGTGGTCTCTGGTATAACAGGCTCCCACTTGGGAGATGGCAAAGCAAATTCATAACGATGGACTAGTGAAGCTAGAAGCACTGTTTGCTCGAGGTAGCTAATATTGCGACCAATGCAACCCCTTGCTCCAGTACTGAATGGGATAAAATAGGGTTGCAGTGTCTTTCCCTCCTCACCTAGCCATCGCTCCGGT
The DNA here is from genome assembly GCA_029606265.1 of Paecilomyces dactylethromorphus. NCBI lineage: Eukaryota > Fungi > Ascomycota > Eurotiomycetes > Eurotiales > Thermoascaceae > Paecilomyces > Paecilomyces dactylethromorphus. The sequence goes on along the minus strand of JAPVCE010000042.1, from coordinate 2,564,961 downwards.
CGGTAGACATTATGGTCTTTGAAAATGGTTTCATCATGATGAACGACGTAGGCCGACATACTGACAGAGGTATCACCAGGAATATACTCTCCCAGGATGGTTGTTCCCTCAGGAGGGGTACGGCGAGGTAACCCAAATATCACGGGAGGTAACATCCGCAAGCTCTCGTCTAGACATGCACGAAGATACGGGAGATGTTTGACTTTTGAGTAGGGAGCGACAATTTCATCTTGGCCAAGGACCGCATCAAGCTCCTCGCGGAGCTTTGCCATGCAATTCGGGTTCTTCAATAGGAAGAACATGACGTTGTTCAATGAGATAGCTGTGGTATCAGAGCCAGCATTCATCATGATACTGATTTCAGCCAATATCTCGCCCCATTCGAGGTTGTGGGGCACACCATTCTTGTCCTCCATCATTGCGGAGAAGAAGTCGTCCAGCTTCTCACCAGCTTGGTATCTCTTCAGTCGGGTTGTCCCCCGGTTGTACACAATTCCGTTCCAGTCGTCATTCAACCGCCACCTTTTCCTATATGTCGACGAGAGAAGCTTACTGAGCCGGACAAACGTTTTGTACCAATCATAAGCCCAGACCAGATTGTACGTTGCACGCGCCATAGAAGACTGACATTCGCGGAAGGAGACCTCTTTAACTGTTCCATCCATTGCCTCTGACTTGATCCGATCAGACCCCTGGTCTATAAATCGGAGATCTTCACTGAGGCCAATGTTTGCAATCGCAGCTATGGTAAACAGGCTGGTCCACATGCGGTAGTCGATAGTGAGGTCTTCTTTCTTCGGTAATTGATTAGGAGGCAGTGGAGACGTGCACTTCCCATCGAAAGCTTTCATTAACCGACCGGTCATATCGATGACTTTGAATTCCCACTCCTCCAGGTTTTTGAGAGCATATGCGCTAGAGAGGATTTTCCTCTTCCGCGCATGATCACTTTTGTCGACAACGTCTGCAAGATGAGCATGCGTTCCTGACAACTCAGAATAGAATTGGTCCTTGACACATGTTGTGCCATGACCGTAAATATCTTTAATTGCCCTGGGGTCCGCGTAAGACAACGAGTTTGGACCGACTCGAAGAACAGGGTGCTTTTTGTGTGCTTCGAACAGATTTCGAGAGCGGAAACCTTTGTGTGCTTCGTAGACGAAAGGCAGATCTGAGAAACCAGAAAGAATATAGAAATTCGGATAGCGTCGAAGACCCTTTGGATCACGGAAGTATTTGGTGATTGGAATCACCAAATAATATATAAATGCATATAGCAAAAGCACAGCGAGTATTATTGCGTACATGGCTATCTCAAAACTGCTTTGAATACTGAGTAAATCCAAAAGGTTATCACATACATTGCGATTCTGAGCTCGATATCTAGACGTTAATATAGTGAAATGCGGGGAAAGCAGTTGATTTCCACAATTTCGTAAATGATGAAGGGTACATAATGGTTGATTGTATAACCCAAATGTCAACGACCAAAAGAGGCAGATATCGGCGAGAGTACTCCAGATGAGGCTAGCCCCGGCGATATGCATGTAGCGGTTCTCCTGGTAACTTTGTTAGGATGGAGGGAATCTACAATATATTTAATAATGTCTTGTCGGACCACAGTCCAGAAATAATAAATAAGATAGTTCTGAATATCTTTGAAACCCTGAGACATCTCTTTGGTGTAGCTGGCAGCCACCTCAGCTCTATTCGTGGACTACATCCACATACTAACAAGTCACCGGGGGGAGCTAATATGCAGATCCAACCATCGCCCCTAGCACATTCCCCATATCCGAAGATCTACATGGCGTTTAATCCTAATATGATCATTATCTCGATAATTTATCCACGTAGATTATGCTTATTGCACTTGACGCTTTTTTCTGCATTGTGGGTAATTGTTGAATAGCCATAATTTTCGGGAATGTGGGCCGCATGCTTAGGATAGGCCTTGTTCCAGGAACAGCCCCCTTCTCCCTAGGGTCTGCGGCCTATGTATAGTTAACCAAGACATTTAGTGTAGTAAGTACGCTTTTTAATAACCTTCCACTTACCAATTTTGCGGCTTGGCATTTTTCTTCAGTGTGGAGTAATTGCTTCGGGTCATATTCACTAGGTACCATCTCCTCTTTGGAGTCAGCCAGATTGAAATTCCATATATAACAGTCTCAAATAGGAATAACTCCCAGTTTTATATATTTTAGAATTCACTAGGCAGGTTCTTCTACATGGTATTAGCTTTGCGCGTGGGTTTGGAAATCTTCACACATTATTCTTTCTACACCTTTCTTCTTATTTTGGCCCCTCTCCATTTTTAAATTATTAATCTCGGGTCTTTTACTCTAAATCCTAAGTAAGTTCCAGATTAAGGTAATTCCAGTATGTAGCTGCTATGTATCATATATACGCGCAATATATAAGTAGAGAGAGAAAAATTAGGCATCCACTTTATATTTTATGGCTTTGTCTGAGGGTAGATTCCATTTGGGCGCGATCTGGAGCTGGACGCCTTATGGCCGTGCCCTTTAAAAATCCTTCCTGCCGCAGAAAGTCTTACAAAAAAGCCCTAAGAAGCCAAGCCACAGCCATAACGCAGTCCTTTCCTTGTTGGGCTGTCCAATCATGATCGTATGCGAGCGAAGGTTCTCTCGCCAAGTGGGGAAATAATACTTTCTGGCCCCCAGATTTGTTCCAAGAGTTTGTCTGAGTCTTAAAATAGAGTGGTGACGTCTCCCTCCTAACTAAACACTGCTATCATCTTAACTTGAAGAGAAACCCAATGCAGTAACTAGTATCTCACCGTAGACAAATAATCCAATAAAAGGAGAGAGCCCTTCGTCCTAAATCCTCAACTAACCTGTGTGTGATGGGAAAACGGAATCTATGATTACGATCACGAATTATGTGGGCCGCCGTTCATCCTTGCTTGCCAGCAATTGTCAAATTCTCGTATAATTCTATTTTGCTGCCTATCTCAGAGCTCTTGGCAGATATAGACAGCTCGTATAGAGGTTCAATATACACCGCCATGTATCTCTCTTTTTTATATCGTATTATTTTAGTTTCCAGCATACAAAATCTTTCCATTGCAGTTCCTTCTTATTTTTTTTAAACAAAGGCCATTGACCCAACAGCGCCGTTTACTTGCTCCCACTACGCTACAGACGTAATTTCCAGTTTTCAGTGGCCAGCCACCCAATTAATAACGTTTGGCCGGATTTGTCATTTATAGTTCATATTGTAGCATCGTCCACATTGCTTCAAGATCTGTCTCGCGAGCTTGGATTAGGTACAGCCATGCCCAACCCAACCACCACCACAACTCATACGACGAGCACATCCACCTCGACGGCATCGGCTACCTGTACCAGCGTCGCTCCCGGAAAAGATGGTTACTTGCCGCCAGATGCATGTGGAAATATTCTGCTCTATGTGCCATCTCTCGGAGCGGCGATTTTCTTCTGTGTGCTGTATGGTCTCGCGCTGATCGCCCACATTAGTCTGGGTATCCATTTCAAGAAGGTATTCCATCGCTCTCTTGTTATTATTGTGATCAAAAAATACCGCGACTAATCGGGAGAGTGAAAAGAGATATACTTGGGTCATTGCAATGGGTGCAGCTTGGGAACTTACTGCATTCATCATGCGTTCGCTGCTGGCGCTTCATCAGAATGTCGAATCCTACGACACAGTGTATACAATTTTCTTTCTGCTAGCTCCGCTATGTACGTTCATCCCTCTCCTTCCCCCTTTCTTTATCCCTTTCGATTAATCCTGTTACTATTGAACGGCAATACTGACAGATAAATTAGGGGTTAATGCTTTCCTATACATGACTCTTGGCCGTATGATATACTTTTTTGTGGATGACCAGCGTCTTGGCGGCCTGTCTGCTAAACGCTACGGCACATTGTTTGTCTGGCTCGATATTATCGCTTTCATTGTCCAGCTGGTCGGCGCCGCCTTCACAACCCAGACAAACGCTGCTGAGTCCACCATCATGCTCGGTGTCCACATTTATATGGGCGGAATTGGTCTTCAGGAATTCTTCATCCTTGTCTTCACCGGCCTTTTCATCGTACTCCATCGTCGCATGCTGAGGGAGGAGCGGTTAGGCTTGCTGGATTTGGATAAAGTTCGACGAGGATCAATGAATTGGAGGACGCTGTTCTATGCCATCTATGCCTCTTTGTTCCTGATTACGGTATGTCTATGTTTATATGTCCATTCCCACAGCATTATTGGTGAGATATTAACGCAAATTAGGTCCGTATCATTTTCCGTCTTGCGCAATATGCTAGAGGAACCGACATCAATAATCCCACCGTCTCGCATGAATGGTATGAATATGTCTGGGATGCCGCTCCAATCTTCCTTACTCTTGTCATCTTACTCATCTTCCATCCCGGCCGTGTCCTCGTTGGTCCGGATTCGGAATTCCCACGTATCAGCCGCAAAGAGAAAAAGCAACTAAAGCAGGAAAAGAAAGCTGCAAAGCGTGCCCAAAAGGAAGCCAAGAAGGCGGCTCGTAAGGGTTTGATATGGGAAGCAGGACAAGACAAGGGCCACAACGACATTGCTTTCGAATCCCTATCTAGTCAGGAAGATGGTACGGCCACAGCAACCCCCAGATTCTATAATGATCACCATCATGGAACAGACACGGAGTACCGGCCTGCATATAATTAAGGGTAGAAGTCCTGCTTTTCTTTTCTTTTGTTTTGTTTTTCTCCTTTAGCGTCATGAAGGAGGTCAACGAAAGTTATACAAAGCTATATGTTTTTCTAGCATTGGTTTATTGATTGAGATTAGAATATGAATCTAGACTTGGCATCCTTCACAAGAGTTCTTTTTTTTTTCGAGAAATTAAGCGAAACTATTAGTTACTAGCGTAGAATGTTTTTGAGTTTGTAAATCAATCAAAACAAACCGGGACGAATAATAGATCATGCCTCGCAAATAAAGAAATAAATACTCCTCGATCTATAATCTACTATCTGTAATTTAGATTAGATTGAATTATAATTTAACTTTGACTATCTTAATTAATTTTTAAAGGAATAATATTTTCTTTCATTATGAATAGCTAGTGTGACATGAAAATTAGTATATTGTAGGTCGATGCTAATTGTCACGCAACTACTTTTCACGTGCAGAAATAGGTGATTTAGATTGGTTGAAGACTATGATATAAAGCTTACCGGTGTAGCGAATTTAGAAGTTTCCTGCTTAGGCAGCGGAACTCCTTTGACAGCATCACAATACTTCTATTATTCACAACCTTCGGAAACTCTCCGAGAATGCCAATGCGTAGATCTCCAGGCATTTAAGTGGACGGATACCTAAATAGCCGCCCACGTGGCGCTACAAGGCACGCCAGTAGCTATTCAGCGACAGGCAAGCCAACACGTGCCTCGAGGGAAGAGAAGAAGATAACAAGGTTAACGGTGAATTCCTTGTTTGCTAGCTGGAGTGGGTATGTACTATAGGCCTGAAGCCCATTTAGTCTTTCAACCGGGACTCTCTAGTCATGTTCTAGAAGGGATAGATAAGGATAGATCAATGGATACCAAGATAGAAATGATATAAATATCGAGAAATAGCTCAATTTTTGGATAGAAGCCTGATATAGCCAAAAATAGGATTTTGCTGAAAAATGAAATCAGCCTTGACGATTTGGGTCATTATCGCCAGCTCCGTTGGAGCTAGCACATGCGGTAAACAGTGCGGCCACTCTGCACCGCCAGTCCCTACAATTTCGCGCTTTCCTACGGTCTATCGTACTGCACCACAGATCACAATTCCGTATTCTGTTCCATCGGGATATGTCTTTGGAAGTAGAACGACACCTACGAGCACGTCTTCTAAACCGTCTGTTACCGCCGAGTGCATCGTAACGCCCCTTGGATGGGGCCAAGATGACTCCGGGCAGATCATGGCCGCGGTCGATAGATGTGGGACAGATGGGATCATCACGCTGCCGGCACCATACGTCTATACTATTAGCCAGCGACTCTATATGAAGCTGGTTCGTACTCAGTTTAATATTTTTGGAACGCTCTCTTTCGAACCTAATCTTGGGTATTGGATTGATAATTCCCACCGCGTGGAATTTCAGAACCAGAGCACCGCCTGGATTATCGAAGGCAATGACTTTGTCGTCTCCGGTGGTGACTGGCAACAAGGGGGGATCAATGGAAATGGCCAACCATGGTATGGTAGGGCAGCAGGACATAGTAACCAGTACGGCCGGCCGATCTCGCTTTCAATTTGGAAGAGCCAAAACGCCACAGTCAAGGACTTCTCAATTCGTCAGCCACAGTTTTGGTCTTTCTATATCCAGGACTCGCAAGATGTGAAGCTTACTGGTATCTATATCAACGGCACCAACACCGATCCTGCCGGTAATTCGTCCAACTATGAAACTAACGTCGATGGATTCGACTCTATTCGCGTCAATGGTCTGGAGACTGCAGATTGGGTTTTTCACGGCGGTGACGATTGCCACGCACCAAAGGGCAACTCTACCAACATGGTTTTCCGCAACTTGACGTGCGTGGGTGGTGGAATTGCGTTCGGTAGCATTGGCCAGTACCCGGATATGCCTGACTATATAACGAACGTCTCTGTTTCAAATATCAGTGTCACGCAGCAGATATCTCCTGTCTACGGAGGAGCGAAGGTCAACGGTGGTATATATTTCAAATCCTGGGTTGGAGTCTCGGAAGGCGAGCCTCCTCAAGGCGGCGGTGGTGGTACTGGCCGAGTCTCGAATATCACAGTTTCGGATGTGAAGGTCCACAATATCACACAAGCCATCTACATCAATAAGTGCTATTATAAGGTGGCGGACCAGGCGAACTATTGCGACACCTCCACCCTTAATTTCGAGAACATGACTTTTACTAATATCGAGGGATTGGTTGGGTCCAGTTATGGCATCTCTCTGAATTGCTCTGCAAAAGCTCCTTGCTTTGATATGCACTTCAGTAACTTAGATCTGGTGACAGCCAATGGCAGTGTGGCCGGTGCATACTGTGACAACGTAAACAATGTCACTGGAATTAAGTGCTCATCGTGATCATGAACAATCAAGACTGGAGTGTATAATCCCACTTTCAATGCCTGCCATAAGGATAATATACTGGTGCCCCCTAGTAATCTTGTTAGCATGTGGGTACGGTCCCAGAATACGAAGCTGAGGTGGCCACCTACACTAGAGAGATGCTTCAGAATCTCGAAATTATTCTGTCTATTGTTTCTACCCTATGATCTGGAACAATAGTATAAAAATATTATGCGTCCTCGCCATTCTACGAACAAAGTTACAAGGGGGAACCAGTAAATCTAACATTTTTTTAGAGAAAAAGCAGTAGTATAAAGAAATAATCGGGTCTCCCATTTCATCTTTAACACATGTAATTTAATACCCGACAACAGCTAGCTTTTACCTTTGGGACTTCCTAGAGAAGGAGCATGTAGTACTGTGAAGGATAAAGAATTTTAATTGGTCTCGCGCTGTATCCCGACGATGATTCCGATTATGAGCAGATCACCAAATGCCCACAAGGTTTTTTTCTGGCGGCTAGAAAACATCCGAGGCAAATCCCACCACCGTGTCATTCTTGAGAGAGGCTGCTCCTGCAACGCCAGTGATTCTACACCCGATGATCTGGCAGCCTCTTATCCGCATTTCAATTGATGTCATCTTCCAGCAACATGTCCAACCGTAGGGAGAGTAAATCGAGTGAACCTATGATAGAACTGCGGGTCTATTAAGGTAAATTGATAGTCTATAACGAGGCGTTCATGATCTACAACGGCAGATAACCTAGATAGAATGCCCTGATGAATTCATTCCCCGGCACTAACCTTCATTGGGTGTATCATCGCCGATGTGATCTGCTTCGGGAAGCTCGGTTGGAGATCCACGGTTGTGAATAAGCTGGATGACCATTTTGTCGGCTGATCAGGCAAATTGGGAATAATCCGATAATTTGGAGTCTCGCGTGATAGTTTTACAACTTCTTTTTCTACAAATTCTTTTTGACTAGATTTATCTTGTCTCTATGCTTTAGTCAGCTCCTTAGGCTTGCTAAGAGTCTCTCCCTTTTTCAATTTTCTACTTTCGTCGATAGTTGTACTTGGGTGGAGTATTTTCTACGCTTCACCTGCCACGAGAACGTTTCATGGAATCTCTCCTTTGACTCACATAGTTCAGATGAATTCTTCAAGCAGTTTACAAAAATAAAATCCATTAAATCTCTCCTATTATGACCCGAGGACCTGGCAGAAGAATCGCAGGGTTCGGGAATAAGCTTAAATCCTTCGTCTCAGCAAACCCCAAAGGGGAAGTCGTTGATTACAGGAACACACCTACGCGTTTACTTCTTCCTTTTTTAGAAGTTCTTCACTTCAGGCTAAAAGCACGCGACGAGATGTAACGGTAACCATATTATAAATGATTATCTAACTTTTTATCGGACCACGGGCTCCATCGGTGATCCATATCGGAAGTTCCGACTTCCCCGAGGCTCCGGGCTGTGTGGGGTAGAGGACGTGTCACGGACATAGATCAGCGCGTTTCCTCTACCTCCGTATTCCGTCAGATGATTGAGAAATTTTCTCTTTTCTTTCTGTCTCCTTGCTTTTTTTCATATTTTGTTTCGCGCCTATTTCATTCCCATTGGAAGATATTTATCGTGAAAGATAAGAATATATACATGACATTCTTTGAATCTGAAGATCTGGACATGATATATACATTTTCGTTGTCCCAAAGAGAATGTGAATCAAATCGCAATCGTTCTATGTGCAAGCAGAAAAGGGCAGATTCATGAACGCCGTAAATATGGCATATCTATGGTATATGCATATCTGAGCATCGAACATCAAAATTTCATCGGACGTCGTGAGGGCATACAAGCACCCGCGGATGCGAATACTAAAATCCGGGCAAAGGGGGTGCGCCAAATATACCGTCCGGTACCCAGCCATCGATTTCCATGCCTGAACTGGGAGAGAAAAAGTTTTGATTATGGCTAAAGTCGACTGGTGGATTCGGAATCCCGAAGGCTATCTGCTGCGGCATTGTTCCCGGTAGGAAAGCAGCAGGTTGATTAATGTTAACAAAGCTGTCTTCGGGCGACGGCCAGGGAACTGTGGCTGGTATCTGAGCACCAAAAGCTCCTGTGTTATCGAAGACGGAGCCTTGAACCATGCTCTGGACGTTGAAATGGCCAGTCTGCTGTGTGACCATTGGATCGAACTGGGGACTGTTCTGCATTGGGAAGGAATGCTGAGCGATTGGGACGCTCGGTGGTCGAGATGTCTTTGGTTGAAATTGGAACCCAGTTTCTTTTTGGGACTGTCGGTTCTGGAACCGATCATACCAATTTCGAGCTTTGCCTCCAACAACTAGCAGCCAGCGGCTTGGGATCTTATATTTCTGTCCACCACTTGCTTCGGTGAGCCTCCTGGTCATCTCTTCCAGATACATGTCCACCTTGACACTCTGAGGCCCAATTACTTCACCAAGCGCACCTGATCGCACTGAATAATATATTTTCATCAGTGCCATGATACCCAAGATGACTCGGGTGTATATCAGATTAGGCATCTTCCGAATGGTGTCCGTATCGCACTCGAGGAAAGCATCGAGTATCGAATGTGCCGCATTCAACCACTTCATGGTCATATCAACTCGAATGGCGCTCAAGGGTGCGTTTGGCTGCTGGGCACTGCCCTCTTCATCCGGAGGAGGGAGCGTGTAATGTTGCCGTTTAATCGCGTCAGGATCTCGATATGCTTCGCCAATTGCAAGTTCATATATTGTCAGATTCGTGTGATAGTACTCGAGCAGAAGAGGCACTACTAGCGGGTTAATATATGTCTGCATTACGATAATTTCTTCGATGCTCTCACCAGTGAGCAGATCTGGAGGAGTATTCTTCTTCCAGTCCTGCATCCGGTTATCGAACCACCTCAGTACAGCCTGGACTCTGGATTCGGTCAACGGAGCAGTGGAGCTCGTATCATCAAGTCCAAAAGACGTCATTGCTTCATCAATCATCTTTTGCAGTTCAAACCACGTTGCTGTGCGCCGGTCAATAATGTGTGGCGAGCTCGCTAGGTGATTTACGCATTCCTTCACCCAATCGTTATATAGCAGCATATTCGGTCGACGTGTCCTCATACCGATTCTCCTCCAGGTCAGCACATTCTCGTAATTTGAATTGACTTTGGTTTTTTAAATACTTACTGAGAACAGAAATGATAACATCCTAAGATCGCACGAGCTTGTTCAGTCATATGCTCGTCGAACACTTCATGTTGTTCTTGACCTGCCTTTCCCGGTGAGGGCTTCTTCGACACCCGTCGCTTGGACGCAAGACCAATCTCTAGAGCCATCGTCCCAGCGATGTGGGCATATTGGTAGAACTGGATCTTCAGCGGTGAGTTTGGCGGATAAGAGAATACAGTCATGATTAAAAGTGACTGCACTAATTCAAAGGATTTCTCTGCCTCTATAAAAAAGCGCTCTGCGTAGACCCTCACAATCTCACGATTCAGAATCTCGGCCAGTCTTGCATCTACCGCAATAGAAGCCGCTGCAAGCACGGACAAAAAGAGCACCGGTTTTGAGTGTCGCAACTGCGCCACGTTGACATTTGTCGGTAGCACAACAACCGGGAAAAAGGCAGCCAGATCGTTTATGAATAGAAAAACAAGCTCCCGTGCTGTCTCCATCGTAATTATGCCGCGGTCTATCACATCCTCACTTGCTCTCGCATCAGGAGAGTGGCTGCCCTGCGCGTTGGGTAATGACAGAGCTCCCAAAGAAGCACCACTAGCACTACCGGGTGTAAGCGTCGATACAGGGGAATAATCTGTCGTCCTGGGCGGTGCTATGGTACTGTCTTGAGTCATAGGCGGCGCATTTCGAAAATTTGCTCCAGGTTGTGCAAAGTCGACCTCATCGGTTCCCTCATTTCCCTCATCAAACTCATCCTGACTGCCCTCATCTATAGCTATGCGTTTATCTTTCAGAAGGACTCGCATGGCCCGCATTTCTCTCTCCAGTTGTGCCACCCTCGAGTCTGTCCGTTTCCGCGGCCGACGCTTCTGCGGAGCGACGAAGATACATGCTCGTTTCGCTTTCGCACATCTCTGGCATTGGTTTGGTGTTTCTGGGTTTGGTAAGCAGCGTACTTTGAGCCCTCTGCAAGATTCACATGACCGATTCAGCTGCGTTGTTGACTCTGCCTGTTGGACCGAGCCGGGATCGCCCATGAGTTGTACCGCCGACATCCTAGCTAAAGAATACGTATATATGCCCGCAGTGGGTGGATTATTCCTCTATAGTACGGGTGCGACCTATGAACACGTGAATAGATCTGATGTAAAGCCCATTGGATATGACAACGCTCGACGATCGGGAATTTGACAGAGTATCAGTATCATGGGATAGCGCGAATTGGCGATATGGCTTTGTCGCATCATTGGAAGAGAGCCTCGGCTATTCTTAGAGGAACTCTTGGACGCTTGACAGGCAGTTATGGCAGCGAAACTAAACAAGTAGACAGTAGCATGAAGTCGTCATTCATTTCCCCAGAGAAAAGACACCCCAGCTTTTCGTTCTCAACCCGCAGCTGGAGATTGACTTCGAGTTCTTCGAGCCCCACGTTCATCAGGGGTGCAACAGTAGTGATCATGTGAACGCGGGATCTGCCTTTGCCCCGTTCCCGAACGGCGGATTCAGGAACTCTAGATTTTGGATTGATCCGACCATCTCGGGGGTGGCTTGCGAAGATCTGGGGAACCATACTGACGGCTATTTTATAGGAGATGCATTCCACATCTCACGTTCTTTTGGATAGCGTGTGAGAAAGCTAACAACCGGTGTCGCACTTCCTTTACTGGGGTCAAGATTATGGAGTAGATCTGCGCGATCTCTCTACATGCTCAAGCTCTTTTGGTTCCTCTGCCGGGGAATCGCGCCTTGGCAATATCAAAGCATACCTTTCTCATTTATCATTCTGGGATCTTGCGTAGGAGAAGAACTACTGCGGGGTGGATATCCTGAGCAACTTGGGGATTATTATGTACTATTTATCTTCTGCTCGCGGATGCCCCATTCAGGTCACGTGGAAACGGACCCGGAGGTCAGAAATCATCCGGCATTCCGGACCCCAAACTCGTCGCTCAGTTTTCCCTTTCTGAGATTATCTTCAGTTCACAGTGGACGATTTGGACTGCCATGTTTGTTTTTTTCCTTGCCCGGCCTACGCAGATCGATTCTTGGCAGTGGAAGAGTCAATCTGGTGCCAAGACTTGTTCTCTTGTTTTGACGAGAAGGACACGCAGGAGGGCGCTAATCAAATGTCTCATGGACGAATTCTGCACAAGTTGACGCGGCCTCAATGGCGTTATCGGACGAGGAGACGCGTTGCCATCTTATACCAACCAGTCTAATGGCGGAGATCATACCCACTAGAAGCAGAGAAAAGTTGAAACAGTCAACGTGCCAAGAATCTTCCAGGCCAAAAGAAGACGCCTCGTGTCATCCAGGCCTCGGCGGTCCCGCAACAGCCCTTGGGTGTGGACTTATACACAAACAAAAAGAGCCCGGTCGTCAGATTTCGGGAATCGGCAAGCTAGATACAGTGACAGATTCTGAAGAGCCACAGAGCGTACGCGGAGGGCTGAATGCCAAGCCGGGAAAGCTGGAGAAGACGAGCCATCGTCGCAGTTGAGTCGCTTAGCATTAAAACTCTGACTTGCCACAGCTCCACGAAACTGTGGGCAGAGGAGCCTCTAAGGCCTGATGGGCATCTTGGCGACCCAGAATGGAGACAAGCCCCTAGATTTAGAGTAGAAGATGAGCTTACGCCCCTGGTCTGCCAAGTGCTGCCAAGTCGCCCGTGCATCGTTCGTTTCCTGGCAAGGCAATGTGCCACAATCGCTGCTATCTATCGCATGTTGAATGTTGAATCCCAGTAAATCGTTCCGTGATAACGGCTGATCGATCCATCATGGCAAACGAGTTCCTGACCGGACAGGCAATTTAGTAGATCCTAGTCTAAAACCCGACGACCCCACGCGTGACGCCTGGTCGAGCGCAAGAGCCTCCCTGCTCCTTTTTTATTCTCCGTAACTGCGCACGCGACATCTCTCCGACCTGGGACTCGTAATAGGGCCTCCGTTTACCTATTCCAGCTTGGATGAGCCTATCTCGAGGCCATTGATTACCTTTTAGCTTTGAAACATCATCCGTTGGCTTCCAGCTGCCATCTGCCGCTCGTTTCCGTTGCTCTCAACAGGGCACCACCTTCAGCGTATCTGTCTTCCCAGTCCTCTAGTCGACGAGACACTACTTCCATCAATACATTCTCATTCATCTATAAAATATTCGGATTGGAGCATGCGTCGATAGCCATCCACAGATTGGGCATACCTGGGACGGACGATCATATTAGAGATGCGGTTGCTACGACTTGGTGCGCTGCTAACAGCAGCCATCGGGTTGGTCCGCGGTGATGCCGATTTTATGAGTGTACGAACAAGTCTAGCGAAGGATTATAGTGGAAAGGGAGGCGATCCTGCAGACAAATACTTTCGTGAGTGTGCTCATCATTAGTTTTATTTGCTATGAGATAAAGCTGACTGGTGATAGATGAATCTATGTACGTTACTTCTCTAATCCTTTGACGTTGGAAAGCAGCTTACTGATATTACTCCGCTGATTCAGGTTCCATCCTCACTACGATGGCCGGTGCGTATATACGAAAGAAGCTACAACACGGTCCGATACTGATTTGCACTACAGTTTCGCCTCTAAACCTCTCCCGGAGTCAGAGAGTTTGCCGCACCTGACTGCTCTCATGCAGACATACCTGTCGACCATGGCCGACATAGGAGCAGAGACATGGATTATGCACGGAACATTACTGGGATGGTGGTGGAACCAAAAGGTTGGCAACCGTAGATGAGCGAAATCCCATTACCATGCTGACGGTCGATAGATTCTGCCATGGGACACAGACCTCGACGTTCAAGTCTCCGAACCGACAATACACTTTCTGGCTGACTATTACAACATGACGGAGCATCACTTTAATATACCCGGCGTCAAGGATGGGCGCACCTATCTGCTCGAGGTCAACCCGCATTACGTGATCCGAACGATGGAAGATACCCACAATGTCATCGACGCAAGATGGATCGATACCTCGTCAGGTCTGTTTATTGATATAACCACTGTACGAGCAGATGATGAAGCGCGCGCCGGGGGACGTCTGGGTGCCTTAATGTGCAAGGATAAGCATCACTATGAAGTGAGTTTATTCTATACAGTCAACGGAGAAATGGGCTAATATGATCAAAGGAGACCGACATCTTCCCACTGCGAGACAGTTTTTTTGAGAATATTCCCGTCAAGATACCATATGAGTACACAAACATCTTGGAGGAAGAATATCATGCGAAAGCCCTTACCTTGACCAGGTTTCAAGGGTAAGCCGACTGCACACTTATCAAGATAGCTCTCTGGATACGCTAACATTCTATCAGCCACGAATGGAACGAGGAGACGAAACTATGGGAGCCATATCACAAGAAGTAGATTTTCTCTATACTCTTCAGCACTCTTGCAACTCAGATACTTATCCAGTTCGCAGGGTAACATCCAAACGATCACGAATCTACCCCGCTGCCGAGGGTATCCCCGTCCGAACCACACCTCTCACCCACCGTCGAAAACGATGAGCAACCATTCGACTCAAAGCCAAGTTATCATCCATCTACTTTCCTATTCAAATCCTCCTCCGTCCAATCTGTGCGAGAAAGATACCCACGTCGCAACCCGAACGATGTAATGTTTTTTTGACTATCAGCATCATACTGTACGATGTTCGGCGATATACTTTGCAATTTCTCTTTACAGCCCATCTTATCTGCATCTGAACAGGCGTTCCCGGCGAACCTAGCATCTGGTCATGTCAAAACGGTTTATCTACAGCACTTGCATATCTTGTTCTATATTTCGATTCGCCATCTACTTTGTCTCCTTGAGTGTTTTTGCCTTGGAGTCTTTGGCTCGAGTGAATAGCATGTATTCGTTGTATCTTGTTGAAGAGTTTCTTTGTTTTTAGAGAGCAATCCTGTCTGTGAATTCGCGTCGGTGTATATATTCATATTACTGTCGGAACTGATATGTGTCACCCCGTGTCAGGAGTTGATACAGAAAATATGGGTACGGTTATGACGTTGATATTCCTGTTGATAGAGTTTGGAATATGTTGCTGAACTGAACATATTGGTTGAATTCAATATAATTATTATCAGGACGTTAAGCATAATAGGCTATTTACAGGTAATCAAGACAAACAAAAGAAACTAGGTATGGCATAAGATGTAAAGTTGTAAAGTTGTACGGTACATTGATGTGCTTCCTGTTTGTCATTTCCAAATAAGTGATCGAAAGATGTGTTAATGGTCATATGCATAATTCACAACAAAATCTGACTATTAATAATCAAGGTCATTAAGTACTAGTTGTGCGTCTCGTCCCTTGCATAGGTGGTTCTCCCATGGTTCCACAGATCAGAACCGGGATACCCGGAATGAGGAACGGATGCATGCATGAAGTAGATGCCATATTGTACAACATCTGATAAGGTAGCGCGTGCTTCTATTCTATATGTAGGTTGTTTGTTCTTTATTTCTGTGTTTCCTCTTTTGAAGTGTTTTTCTTTGTATATATTCCCTAGACAGTTCGTAGGGTGTGAATAGCTAGGGTCTTCATTTACCCTCTTCAACCGCCACGATGACGAGGGCGCAGATATCGTCGACTTTTCCACCGCGGTACCATTCTGCAGGAGCATAGCGCTGCGCTTCTTTTGCGAATGGGCCGTCGCGGCGGAAATCCATACTAGCAACTTTGGCTTCTCCAGCAATTGACAACGCCAGGAGAGATTGGAGGGTAAGGCCGTGATGTCTGGAAGTGCGCTTCTGACTGTCCTTCTCCGGGGAAGATTCAGTTGATGAGGGCAGGACTAGGGCGCCTGGTTGGGTGAGCGCATCGAAGTTCTCGGAAACAGTGATTCCCATATTGGCTGTCCCTGTCCATGCGCCGGTCATGACCATACGTGTTGTCACAATTTTAAGGATATCTTGATTGCTGAGATTGTCGAAGACACCATCTGTTGCGAGCACCAGGACATCACCATGCTGCATGTCGATATTAGTTACGGATGCATCGCGAGGTAGGTCTTCAAGGTAATTCCCTCCAAATATGGCAGCCTGTACGCGCATTCGCGGTGGGATGATACTAAGCTGGTATGGAGTGTTGAATGCGTGGGTTTGCGGTTTGGAATAGTGGTGGACAGCGGCGAGGCGGAGAAGGACAGAACCTGAATCACCGAGACTAGATTAAATCAGCATCACTGTCACTCAATTGGATATGTGAACCTGCTGGACATACTTGGCTAACTCGACCTTCCCATCCGTCTGCGCAACCCCCACGGAAGCTGTGCTTCCTCCGGCCTGAATTGATGGGTCTTCTACCAGCATGTCATATCCCTTCTGCAGCAAATTCTTTGCATGCAGTTTATCCGCCTCTAACTCCCATTCGAGCGCTGTCTGTGCCATGTAACTACACAGACCATGCGAAAAGTCCGCCGGATCAACTCGGGATTCTGCCCAGCCTCCAACTCCATCCGCGACTGCGAACGCAACAGCTGAAGTCTGCGTCTGTCCGATTTTACTGACGAAAAAGGCATCCTCTCCACTTGCCGGTCTTTGTTTCTTTTTAGTAATTGGATCCGTGCCCGTTACCACACCAAGAACATCGTGCAGCTCCGGGTCGAAAGTGTACGCATGTTTGTCCGGGTGGAAGCGGCGGCCTTTGGCAGAAGACGAAGCTGCGATGCGATAGCTGATGCGAGGCTTGGACGCGGCTCGAGGGGTTGTAGAATGGAAGGATCGTGTTCCTAATCGCTCTAATCGACGTGGTTGTCGTTCATTGTAAGGTTTCGAGGGCAAGGAGCATCCATCCAGCCACGTAGATAAGGAGGTGCCACTTGCGATATTCCAGAAGCTCGAAGCCGCAGAGGCCGGCAGGCCACTGCAGGCTCTGCTGATGAGAGTCGCCGAGATCATCGGCTGTCGTAGTGACCGTGCTCGGAACTGGAGGGTCCCAACCCGTGTAATTCAAGACCCTCCGGTAGCGACGGTAATAGGATCTTTGCCCGTGGCAGCATTTGATTAACGGGCGGCAATTGCCGTATTGCCAACCCCAGTGACATGCGCACCACCTAGAAGTGCACTGTCTGCAAGAGGAATGAGGGGAGATTCCGTAGGAATGAGGCAGACGTGAAAAGAAAATAAGGCCAAAAAGGAGGGATGTTCCGCCTTAGTGTAAATGGCCTTTTGATGTTTTCCTTATCGGATTTTTTATCACATCCTGGTTAGGAATGGCGCTAAACGATATCCGGATAGCTCGATCGGTGTTTTTATCTCCGAGCTTTGATCAATCACTTTAAATAGTTTAGTCTTCCTTTCTACTACTGCAATCTATATATCTTTCTCGCTAATTCATGCTATGTCATATATACTTCACTTATTAAATATTGCAGAGCGTTCCTTGATCTGACATTCATAGTCTTTGTTTGTACAAATAAATTTGTCTATATACACAAAGTTATACAGTTTGTCAGCTTCTTGTTGGGCCAGTTAACATTTGTGCCCAAATTATAGAATCATATGCAATTTGCATTTGTTAATGGACATATTTGTTAATATAATAAGCCTGCAACTTCAGTCTACATATGCCTATGCTTTCATTTGTTTATATCACAATGTGATACCTCCCTGGATCGCTTAGTCGTCGTTTTGACGACTAAGCGACTCAACAGTCATGAGGTCTCATGGTTACGCTGTTGTGGTGTTTTCACCACATTCAAATTCACAGGTCAATCTCTATCCTGACCTTACGGATCCTTGACCTGAGAATACTTTGATATATTCCCATTCTCGCGTTGCTTTGTTGCCCTGAATCATACCCATATTTATCTCAGACCATCTATCCACCATGGGCGAGCTGTCTGATATCTCCGCCCTGGAGATCGTCAAAAACGCAAAATCCCAAGATGTGATTGATTTAGACACTGGATATGGTTCCCACATCTTTCGGATCTCGTGCATAGTCATCAAGATCCATAACACGAGCTATAACCACTACGGTATTGAGAAGCGCATCTACGAGAGGCTCGGTTTCCATCCGTGTATTCTCCGCTTCCTTGGTGAAGTTCCCCCCGGTTGTGTCCTACGTAAGGGCTTGATGTTCGAATACCACGAGCTGGGATCTCTCGCTGAGCGTATAGGGACGAAGTCGCAAGATCCACAGTTAGTCAAGTTATCCTCTATGATAGAACCATTCTCCTAACGTGATGATGAAACAGATGGCCGGTCAATGCGATGGAAGCCGTCCGTTACATCCACTCCAAAGGAATCATCCATGGAGATATCGCCGCTCGCAATTTCCTCGTGACTGATAGGAACAGTCTTGTCCTCGCTGATTTCGGCGGCTCCAGCATTGACGGCTGTCCCTGTTCTGTTCTCCCGTCCATCAGATACATGGCACCGTCCTACATCGAGAACGTTGCGTCAGGCCCAACTGAAAAGCATGACCTTTTCTCATTGGGGACCATCTTCTGGGAAATCAGTACTGACGAACCATTTCATTTTGGTCGCGGTAACTACATGGTCAAGACGATATTCCTTCAGCGCAACTTTCCTACTTTAGGACCTCAGCAAGACATTTATAACCTTCGCGTCATAGTCGACAAGTGCTGGAAGGAACTCTACAACAACGCTGAAGAAGCGTCTCGCGAGCTTCATTACGAGATGATAGTTAGATGAATTTGTCTATGGAGCAGGTGTCATATCACACACTCTATTTGCAGCCGGACAGGGACAGATGTGCATTCGGTGGGGCTCCTCATGTGGAATTTCTCATGCTGTAATTAGTTATTATGAAACGGTGCTGAAGCTTTCGGGTGGTCGACTTCAATCCATGATGTGCCGTTGAGCTCTCGCTAGGTAGTTATGATAGTAAACCATTAGGGTTTGCCTTTTTTGTCGGCCTTGGGGATTAAATTAAGCTTAAATCCTGCCTGGAATATTTTTTTTTTTCGGTAAAAAGGGAGTAGCTCGAATAGCTGAATACCATTGCTACACTTTCGTGCTTCGATCTTCGACAAAAGAACCCTTCGGATTCGGAGGTCCCGTTAACTTTATTCTACCACAAACCGAGCTAAATTGCGTTTTTCACTAGTCCATTTATAGTATAAAAACAGTAAAGTTTGTGTCCCCTTCTCCAGTGATTATTACAGACTCGAGGTTTTATTCAGCTTTAGAAAATACATCGCATGATTGGAGCCCTAGGCCGGCTAAAAATAGCCGGTTATTTAATCGCGTCGCAGGTTCCGTTGTAACCCCGACCACTTGTTTCTTTGCTGAGCTTTCATAGACAGTTACCAATTGCAATATATTAAATAGTGGGTCGTAGTGTTTAATCTTAATAAATATGTATCCAACAAATAATTGAATCTCGAGATCAATCACAAAATCACGAAATTTTCGATCGCAGCTAGAATTAACAAATCTTCAATTTTTGCACGAACAAGGCTCAATGGATGTTGGAATTCGTCTAGATGGAAATGGAGACGGCCATGGTTCTCAGGGTACGGTGTCAGGACGTGTGATCTTGCGGATTTTAGCAGCAACCGATATTTCTACAATTGGTGTTATCTTCGATGGTGAAGCTACCTCAAAGATAGTTTCAGAAAATGGAAGCACATCAACACAAGTTCACAAAGCATGTACTTCTCTGAAGGCCTGAATGGAATTTCCGGCGTTGGTCCTTAGATGGTACCGAAATGAACTAATAGACATGCAGATCATTCGACAGCTGCAGGTAGTATTCCCACCAAAGAGAATGACGGATATAGCCAGAGCTCGGTCATACGCAATTGGTGTTGGAACGCATGTGTTCCCTTTCCAGATAAAAGTGAGTGACCTCCGGGTCGTATTGTCGTCTGTCATTGCATGATTTAGACTGATATTCGTTGCAGCTGCCTCAAGTTGTGGAGAATGAACCGGACGCCTCCTTTTTAAGTAAGAAGCGCGATCAATACATGACTGTCAGAACAAAATTGTATAATATGTGTCAAGTGATGCCGCCTTCATTCCGCACTCCGAATGATGAAGCTATAGTCAACTACTCTCTCGAGGTAGTTGTGAGAAGGCCCAATCTTCTCAGCCGGCCAGTGAAATCAGTTGAGTTACACTGGTCTTTCTCAGAATCCAAGATGTACTGTCTTGCTGATGTGATCATTGATGATGTATCTTATAGTCCATACCGGTTATGTTCAGACCTCAAAGTCGGGTTGTCCACCCGGAGAGACCAGTTGTCCGCCAACAAAATGTCACCGGTCGCATGGGCAGCGATGGCACAACACTTTCATATTTGTTCAGTGTATATCTTACTCATGGCCCGATCCTCTTTCAACAACGACCGATTCCGCTGCAAGTCACCGTGACGAAACTCTGCTCTTCGCGCTATCCTGTGACATTACACAGTTTTCAAGCGATGCTTATCGGTGTCACAGATATTCGAGCCAGAAGGTTAAGTCACAGCTTAAGCCATAGTCATGTTATCAAAACACTCAGCAACATGGACTTGGTTGTCTCTCATCCGGACTATGTCTCTGGGACAGTGTGTACCCTGAATAAGGACATCTATGATAATTGCCCAGTGCCTGTCACAGTAGTGCCAGGCTTCGACTGCGGTAACATCCGGTTGAGTTATGAATTAGAAATCAAATTGGGATTCTGCACTGGTGACGCTAAGGTAAGTGCAGATAATTCCTCACTAGGCGCAAGATGGGTACATGGATTTATCACTTACTAATATGCCAACTGCCTTACAGACTGGCAACGTCACTCTGGAATTTCGTCTCCCTGTACAAGTCGTATCCCCTTTTCCTGGCACCTTCCTTTCATCAGATGTCTCCTAAAGGTTGTTTGACATTCTTTGGCAATTGAACTTGGTTTAGTACAACTCGAGGCGCGGAAAAATTGGGTATCTCCTTTGGCGCTTAGGCGATTAGGCAGAGGTGTCTTTAAATGAATTTTTTATTGCTTTCCGCGGGAAAAAAAATTGTCACTTCGGAAGGGATAGGATTCTATGATAAATGTGTGTTTGTCTTCTCTAGGACTTAGTTGGCAAATTCCAACAATCTTTCTCATTTTTCTCCTACACAATCTGTAGAAAGACAGAGCCATCTGAGTTTTGTATTAATTCTCTTCCGAAGAGTCAATAGACTCTGTTCTAGGCATCTCTGCTAATAGTGTGCTAGCCTCATTCCACGGCCAAAGTTGCTCGATTTCGCTAAACATTTGGGGCGTACCTATGTGGCTATTCTGACCCGCAGCTGCCACGGATCCCTGTGTTGAGCTTTCTCGCGCCGCAGACAATGTTACTATGCTGCTTTCACCACGAGAATCTTCGGGCTCTTGCGACGCATAGGTGTGATAACTTGATGCCAGAGAAATGTCTCCCTGGAACTGTCCAGAGTGAGTCACAACTTGATCGAAAATTTCCTGGGAGATGGATACAAATGTCTCAAAGAGCGTGTACATCTTTGCAAGCGGCGGACTAATTGCGCATTCCGATTGAAGGCAATCAGAGATTAGCTTCAGGAGTCGGAAATCCTCCGACTGAGAATTTGCAACGGCATTGCAGAATACTACGAAGAATGCCGTTAAGGGGTAAAAAAGAAGGGTCCTGGATAATAGTCAGAGATTTAGTAGTGGCAACAAAGGCAGAGTCAGAGAACGCACCAGTGCAGGAAGGCAGCAGAACGCTGCATATCCCTAGCAGATTCATGTGACAAGCATATCGACACCATGGCTGTTAATTGGTGCCGTGCAGACTGGAGACAACCCTCAATTACAATGCTTGATCTTCCAGTGCTCATTTGAGCGATGTGGTAGATATCGGTCTTCACAGTGTGATAGGCAAATCTTAACGCGGAAATTTCATTCTGAATCTCCATCCCCTTCCAGTGCGGAGATGGCGATCCTATCTATCCAATCATTAGCAAATATCCGTTTAAAGTATCACTGGATTTACTTACCCTGGATATCCGTTCTTGAAGGCGGTCCATCCTCGAGAAGAGATCGTTGCGGATCCTCAGGAGGGATGAATTGTGCCTAAGGTAAGGAATAATCATTTCCTGGATTTTGGCAATCTCAAAATAGATCGCCAACAATTCGGATATATTGTGGTTACCGATAAGGTGACGGTAGTCTACGTCACCAAGTTCGATCTGAAAGCTTGACAATCCAAGTCTGCAAGCAAACGTCTTATCCAAGATGTAGCACCACAAGAAACAGAAATATGCTTCTTCACTGGTCTCCGTTCCGTTTAGAACGGCAGAATCGAGGCCCAGGTCACGACAGACCCTACAGGCAGCTTTCGTAAGCTCCCAGCAAAGGGTAGCGTCACCCGAACCCTGGTGAAGGAATATCTGCTATGCTGTTAGAATTATTTTGTTAAGCAAACCTAAATGATTGCGACATACCCCACATAGTAGAGCTTGTAACAAGTGCAAAGAAGGTGGAGATAGAAGAGGAATCCTTCGGAGTGCAAGCTTTGCTGCTTCTCTATACTCAAACGCACTTCGAATGAGTTTGGCTCTGAATTCGTTTTCCTCCAGAATATTGATTGTAGTGAGAAATTTATAGACAGTAGCATTGACGCAGATAGTGCACATATCTGCATAATCTCCTGGCCCGTTATTGTAAAGATATAAGGCCATCTGCTTCAGTGTAGCGTTGGAAACATGCTTAAAAAAGTCTGAGACATATGATCCAAATCGATCACTACCGATATCTACGGAAAAATTTCTGATTAGCTTCGTGGAGGAACCGGAGATTAACACTCATAGCCTGACTTACCCCGCAGCATACAATCTAGAAACTCGACGGAGGGTGTCTTAGTTATCCATGGACTTTGGCTTTGTTGGGCACTCGCCACAGGCTCACTGTGGTCAGTAAGTTGATCCACGACGTATAACGCAGTCTGGAGAATACGACGTCTGTCACAAAAAGGATCGCAGATCTGTTGGAGCTCATAGGAGATGATATTCCTACCATCTGTAACTGGGAGCGTATTGTACTGGGTGTCGTACGTTGTCGATGTCATGGAAGAAGCAGGAAGATTGACATTGTCTTGAAAGAAAGATATCGGCTCATTCCTGGAAGAGCCGTCTTCACTTGCTTGCCCGGTCGCTTCCAATGGAAATGGGCCACAACTCTCCCCCGAGCTGACATAACTACGGCCATCCACCGAGGGCGGAATGGACAGAAGCCTCGAAGCGCGGTCAGTCGTCGCGTCTCTTCTAAAAGGTGTATGTTAATATAATGGTTCTATGATTTTATCATATTCATAAGGAAGTTACACATACCGCGGTGAACTTGATTGATTTTCACGGACTTTTCGCTGTCTAGTTCGTCGACAGGGGACATTTCTGTCCTGGCAATTACCACACGGGTCATCGCGATCGCAACGAACCTGGGAGTGTTAGTAGTGTTATGTATCAGATATCATGGTACCTATTAGCTGAAATCATAGGGAACTGTGAAGAGTGCTATTGAATGCTTATTATCATACCTTCCGCAGATAACACAAGTCGCACTATAACACTACGATTAACTTAAGCAGGCAACTGACGGGTGTGGAATCCTTACCGCTTCCCTTACAGGCTTGGTCCGAGCTGAAGGCGTTGGAGATTGCATCATGAAATTAAGAATAGCCTTGTAGGACAATTAATAGCAATCAGCGTTGTGGGTGCGTGACAACAATTATACTCCGCTGACCTGCTGGCCGAGAGCACCGCATTGCATATCCTCAAAAAAGACGTTTGATGCTTCCCAGAATAGGTTCTAACTATATCCTGTCACTGCGCCACAAATTTAGGTAATATGTGTTTTTGTTCTTTTTTCATGAGAACCCTACTAGAAAGAGCGGGTCTTGAAGATGGTTTACATGGGGAATTCCAGCCCTGTAGCTTTTCAGGGGTAGAAGTAGACAACGCTGCAAAACCTAAATAGACCAAAACCTTTTTTCCTCTCCACATAGTACAACATACTATATGCCTTTTTCCGCAAGAACTGTGGCTTAGCTTTACTTCTAGCCCGGTTGACTATTTCTCCTAAATATGTAACAGAACGTAGGTTAATTGTGGTGGCGGGCTTCTCTTGGCGAAAACAAGCGAACTTCGGCGTTTCGTTTCCTCAGCTCCGAATAATTTCGCTTCTAAAAATAGGGGCCGCCAAGAGAGCTCCGCCAGACCAGAAGCGCTGCTAACTTACTCCTTACTCACGATGGTTCATTCTAGAGGAGAGAGTGTGAATTCTAGGGGCAGAGAGGGGGCTATGATCTTGAACTACCATAGCTCCTTCAGTTATAGGAAGCGAAATATAGTTTCTTTTTAAGTCAAGATACCAAAAAGCACGAATTTGTCACGGACTCCTCCTATCCAATTTCACGAACTCTAAATTACAAGGCTATCTCTGAGCGAAACAACACTGGATTGACGTCTTGGCTAACATTATTAGAGCCCCATGAAACGAAAGATGCTAATCCCAGCCGTCGAGTAGAGGATAAAAGCGAAGTATCCGGTTGTGCGAGGGGTGGCTGTCGACTGCAAGATATTAGCTGACTGCAGTGTAGAAAACCCGTCAATTACCCAAAGGAGCACTCACTGTCAATGAAATTTTATCCCAGCGCTCGGAGGTAACAGCCAGAGCTACTATAGCATTGGAAAAAATCCAGATACTAACCAACCAGGTCCGGAAGCTTTTGTATGAGTCTTCGCGATTGGTTTCCTTCTTCTTCACATCAACCTCCGGGGCGGCAAGAGCACGCCTCACTATCTTCTCGAACTCAAAGTCGATATCCGCCTGTGGCTTGTTAATCTCCTCGACGACTAATTCGTGTTCATCTGTCCTCTGTAGCTGGGCGGATGGAAGAGATTCTGCCCGTCCAGACTCTTTAGTACCCCAAGTCACGTCGTGCCAATTGCACAATGCATACACCATCATGACATTTATATAAGACGTCATGGCTAGTATGTATTGCAGGAAACATGTGAACATGTGCCATGGGTCTAGATAAAGGAACGAGGAAAGGAAGTATATCCCAAAGGTCGATACGACTGCAAGCATAATGATTCCAGGACCCCCAGACGAAAAGAGGTCCTTGAGGTCCATGCCTAGAATTTGATGTACAGACGTTCCAGAAAACGCATTCGAGACGAGATAAAATGATAACACCAGTACGTAGGCTTGAATCAAAGCGAAGATACTAAAGGACGCAATATATGCCCAGTTCGATCTGGAACTAGCTTTAGCAATCTACGATCCAAGAGACCAGCACAGAACGTACCCTTTAGGCCTATTTCCAAGTGCAAGAATAAATTGCAATACCAACATAGCCATATAGACGTATTG
Organism: Paecilomyces dactylethromorphus; assembly: GCA_029606265.1. NCBI lineage: Eukaryota > Fungi > Ascomycota > Eurotiomycetes > Eurotiales > Thermoascaceae > Paecilomyces > Paecilomyces dactylethromorphus. Next base: position 2,539,377 of record JAPVCE010000042.1, on the reverse strand, counting down.
TAGCATTGTATTAAGGATAGGTGTGACTGAATTTCCGAAGGGCCACGCGTGGTGTTTATTAGCCGAACTAGGGCTTCCGACGAGGTTCATGATGACTGAGGTCGTAAGCCAGTAAGATGCTGGGACCCATATTAGTCTGGTTTCAAAAGAGCAGGGAGAGAGTGTGTACACAATGAGAAGAAACTCAGCAGTGTGTTAAAAGCCATATAAAGCATCTGGATATGTAAAAAGAAGAGGCGAATGGGGCTATGGCCACTTTTATACACCCCGCTGAAATGCATTAGGGAGTACATGGTCGCTGCCAGGGAGCCATTTAACCATCTTCTTCTTTGGCTGATAAGTTCCGGAGCATTTTCAGGAACGTCAGTCTCTGCTTTAGATGCCTTCACATAAGTGAGGTGCCACCTTGAACCAGCCTTGGCCACGAGCTCAAAACATAGAATCCTGTCTTCAGCCAGAAACATGTTCTTTTTGAAAATGTTCATTCCGTCAACCCCTTTTTTCCCTAGCTTTGCAGATAAGGTATGGTCTCCGTGAAAGTATTGTTCCAATGGACGGCCCATAATTGCGCGAAATCTGTACGCAGAGAATGCTCCCGGAAGGACACTTACGTATCCGAAGGTGCTCTCTAAAGGCTTATCCAGGATGTTGCTCATTTTGTATTCAAAATTCTGAGTAGCCACCAATGGATTTAAGACCTTGACCATCCTCCTTCCTAGCATTGCATGTATCTCACCACATGCTCCTCCAAGTCTGGGGTTATTATGAAATGCTTCCCAGAGAGCGAGCAATGACTTCGATCCAGGTTTCGTGCCTGCATCTATTAAGATACAAATTTCGGGATTGAGGATGCGACCAAAGGCGTTAAATAGCCACCGGTGGGAGTTTATCTTCTTGGAATTCTTCTGTTTCAGACAGAACATCATCTGCACTGGAGGTAGAGGGTTGCGATCATCCGCCGTTGGCCGAATCAGTTGCTGATCTGGAGTAACTGATATCTGGGTGGTATACTCGAACTTTTCCATTACCACCAGAGTTAGAAAGACGCACATAGGAGCTTAGGTAAGGACCTACAATATGAGCAACGGTCTCTCTCCCGTCAACGTCTTTTTTCATGGCACTGTCCTGGAAAACACCGATGGTCGCTAGAACGTCAAGGGTTTCCTTATCACAGGGGTCCAGGCCATCAAAGACAATACAGACCACAATCTTCTGCCATGCAGGGCCCCCTTGGTGCCAGAACTTGGATCTTTTCAAATTCACGATATCACGGATATTTAGCATTACTCCATGGAGTGTCCGTGCTGTTAGGATCTTATCCTCGTTGTAGTATGTGACTGCTATCAAGAGCTCAGTATGACGGTTATACATTGCCGGACGTAGATGATAGCCATTTTTCAAAGTAAAATCATCCGGATCGCAGGTCGCTGCGGTATCTAAAGTATTATCAGTCTCTCTTTATCTGGTTTATAGAGTCCATCAACTAGGTGAACTTACATCGCATGTGCGTAAATTCCTCTGGTGACTTTTCATCCCCCCTTCGATATTTCTCCTCGATTGCATTCACGACGGCGCTAGGTACAGGATAATCGACGCTCAGAACTGAACCTTGGAGCAGTTTTACTTTCCTGGTAGGATATCGCTTTAGTTGCATTGCTGGAAGCGGTCTATCGAGCTCTTCGTAACCAGCTGGAGTATTATCGTATGTATATGGTGACGCGTAAGGCTTGTTGTTGTTATAGCTGGTCGGATGTTCGTCATCATCCGCAGATGTAGTCTTCAGAAGACTATAATCTTGATTCCTTCTTCCATTCACATCGACTAGATGGATATCATCTGTATGTTGATATTGTTCTAGCCTCGCATCTGCCACTCTGAGACTGCCGAATGATTGTAGTAGACCGTAGTTGTTGCCATGATATGGTTGACCGGCCCCTAGAGGATCGGATCCAGGGAGTTCTGCGACAGTACCTACCGGAGAAACCGGAGAACCTTCAGGATATCCAGGCCAGTATCCAGGAGAGACAGAGGTATCGTCTTCTTTTCGAGTGCTTGCCATTTCCAAGGCTTCTCTCCCAACAGATGAGATCGTACAATAGCAAAGCCTCCTAGAAAGTTATCTCAGAAGGAAGCGAGTAGCTGACTTGCACATTGTCATGCACACGAATGTGCTAGGACAAACTGCAGAGACACTATCGGCACTGACCCTAACGTTCAATTTTTCTTAAAACAAGTTCGATACGGACATTCCCCTTGCAGGTCACTTCATAGACAGATTGAATCTACTTCAAATTCCTCCCCGGTACTACAGCTATTTTACCTCCGGCTATTTTTATCCTGTTTATTACACCATGTTTGGAGTGATTATCATACAAATACCTTCTTTAAATTCCAGAGATGTTCAAAAATGCAGGTAAGTACAGATGACCGTTCTCAAGAATTATCAATATAGTCTTCTTTAGATTAGAAGTCATGCTCGTCATGATCTATTTCCAAAACACAATGCGCATATGGAAAATGCTGATTTGAAAGTCTAAGCCTGTCTTCGCCAAGACATCTCGTGTTTTGAAAGATGCGTAAGTGGGTTAAGGTTAGGGCAAGTTACAAATTGCTTGGCATGCGATCTCCGGCTAAAAATACTCGGCCTCGGCCATGGTCACATTGCGAAGATATGCCAAGTCTACTAAAGTCCGAGTCAAGTCTTCTGCTACACACCTCGAGGGTTCTAGATCTCCCTCAAGCCGCTTAACCAAAGCATATCCGATCAGCATTGCCGTGCAACCAGCAGGAACAAAAAGAGAACTCAGATACAATGTTCAATTAGCAGAGTAATAGTCCTATTGAAACAGACACTTTAGGTTAGACCCTATACCGTCCTTCCAACAATTGAAGATAACAGATAATTTACAACATCTATTTCTCACGGAGCCCTTTTTTCACTATGCTAATCGATGTATTTATATTCTGGTGGGGACCCACATGAGGTATTGGTCTTTTTATATATAAATTCATATGGTGCCAGGGATCTGCTCCAAAATAAATGCCGTAGGATCCCCACGTTGGTTTCTCATATTGTACTCAGATAGATCAAATAATATATGGTCCGCTGCAGATAATTCCAGTATTCTTTATTGAATAGAATCACCCACATAGTGAATTGTGTCTGGATTTAGATGCAGCTGTCGCTTGTAGTTGTGGTCTACATGCATCTAGGATGGCGGGGATGACGTTCCGCCCAGCCAAGCATCCCGCAAGCCAACCCGACAGTTCGGTCACCCGAGAAAAAGCTCCAGAGCTCGGCGTCGCCAAACCGAACCCAACTTCCTCAGCACAACCGCCTGTGCAGGCACTCTCAAGACTCGTGAAGCTCTAATATCTTCATTAAATTCTCGCGATTTGCATCGGATAGTTTGATTATAGCAGAAAACCCAAAAGACAGCCCAAGATGATGCACCCTGCGAGGCAGGCGTACGTGGAGGAGGCTGCAGAGGTAAGAGCTTCCTGTTACTAGCTACTCTCACGCTGTCAAAGCTGAATTCACGGTCCCTGAAAAGTGGATTATCAGCACGTTTGTCGCTATTTTCTCAAAGATGTTAACTGACTGTATCTGGCTGGTTTAGGAGGACATGGGCATCGACTTGGCCAATGTCCGTAAGTACAGCCCAACCACAGCCTATCCGTGAACTTTTCCTGACTCATTACAACGTCGAATAGCTGTCGATCGAAACTATGACCTACCTCCCGGTGCTGCAGGGATCGCCCCCGAAAGGGCGTCCGCCATCCTGGAACAGTTTTCGCGAAAGCGAAGAGCTGCTGCCATCGCTGTCCCTACAGACGACAATCGAGTGCGCGCACGTTTGAGAGAGCTTGGAGAACCCATCACATTGTTCGGAGAAGGCCCGGGAGACAGGAGAGATCGGCTACGAGAGCTTCTGACAGACCTTGCGGAAAGGCAGGAAGCTGCTGAGGGAGACATTGAGATGCGCAGCGTGACAGCAGAGGCGGAGGAAGAAGAGAAAGGCGAGGAACAGGAAGAATTCTACACAGAAGGATCAGACGCGCTACTTCAAGCGCGGAGGGATATTGCGCGATTTTCGTTACCGCGGGCAAAGGCTCGAATTGCTAGACAGAGAGAAGAGTCGACCATTCCGCTACGGACTCATATTAAGCATCGCAAAGCTATTAAGGAAAAACTTCAGGGGTTCGATCTTTACGGTTCTCAGATTGCTGGTGAACGACCTGTCAGTATCACCCGGTTCTCACCAGATGGGCAAACGATTGCCGCGGGAAATTGGTCCGGAGGGATCAAGCTGTTATCGGTTCCTAATTTGGAAGAGAAGGCTCATTTCCGTGGCCATAATGATCGAGTTGGAGGTATTACATGGTTTCCAGGAGCTACAATACCTTCCTCTGGCGTGTCAGAATCTTCAGTTAACCTGGCTTCTGGAGGAGGAGAAGGAAATGTTATCCTCTGGTCTCTCGATAGAACGCAACCTCTAGCTACGTTAGAGGGTCATTCTGGACGCGTCTGCCGTGTGGAATTTCATCCTTCTGGGAAGTACGTGGCTTCGGCCTCCTATGACACTACCTGGCGGCTGTGGGATGTTGAGACGACCACGGAGCTTCTATTGCAGGAAGGTCACTCCCGCGAAGTTTATACGGTTGCTTTCAACAATGATGGCTCGTTGTTGGCTAGTGGTGGTCTTGACAGCATTGGCAGGATCTGGGATCTCCGTACCGGTCGTACTGTCATGATCCTTGAGGGTCATATCCGAGAGATCTTCGGTCTTGACTGGGGTGTGGACGGATATCGGGTCCTATCTGGTTCAGGTGATGGATGGATCAAGTGTTGGGACTTGAGGCAAGTCAGGAATATTGGCGGTCTCGGAGCACACAAGAGCATCGTGTCCGATTTGCGATGGTATAAGGGAACGGAATCGTCTGATTCGTATCTCCCATCTGCTCCGACAAACGGAGCCATGGAGATAGATAGCCCAATAACACTGGAGGAAAAACAACCCGGTGCCCCGCAACCGAAGAAGTCTGGCACTTTCTTCGTCTCGGGTGGTTTCGATAAGAACGTCAACATCTTCAGCGCTGATGACTGGTCACTGGTGAAGACCTTGAGCGGCCACTCGGGCAATGTCCTCAGTGTGGATGTCAGCAACGACGCCAGATGGATCACCAGCTGCGGTCACGATCGGACAGTGAAGCTATGGGGAATTGAATAGTCGCACGATGGTCTTAAGATGTTTGATGAACAGGCCCGGAAAAAAGTCACAACTGAGACCTCTGCAACCTTAACAGCCGTTATGAAATCGGTTCAGTGTATTTATAGTTAGAAAGAGCTACAACTAATAGCTATGATACCCCACAACTACCTCGATCTCGAGCCCTATATTGCCAGAGCCGGTAGACATCCGTTCCGAGCATACCAATTCAAGCCACCATCCCAGATAGTGATTCTTTCTGGATGAGTGTTTTCTCCCGATCCCCGTGGGACTCATGACGCCGTGAAGGATACAATATGAGAAACCTACACAATCCACGCAACAACTACACCGCTATCCAATATAGCATGCAGTCAAGCATGTCGTGTATACTATTTTCTTAGTATTACAGCTATTTATTCCCAATGATAGATGAAATAATATTTCAGCAATGTACCTTCAGGATAGCTATCTCATCTACAAACAGACCTACTCCACTGCAACGATGCTAATCACCCATACTGCGAATTCAGACCGCATAATTCCTAATGGCTGTAGATCTACAACGTCGCAGCAATATACATCTCTACTTTAGAGCTGAGCAAAAATGAAAGATAAGGAGCAATCTATCTAATTCAGAATGCTATCTAACCGCAGACTTTAAACTCAAAAAAAAAAAAAAAAAACAACAATGCTAATTCCAAGTGCTGATCGAAACTCAAATACACAACGCCATCCCAAAATCAAATCAAATCAAGTCCGTATAGCCATAGATGTAAAGTTAAAATGCTGAAACACCATACCGTACCATACCATACCAAATCCCTGCTTTTATATGCTCCCGTCCCAGATTTTCAAGTACCAAAACCAAAGACCAAAACGGAGTGGAATTGAGAAATGAATGTCATAGTCAAGGTGCCCGCCTCTGTGCTATGATGATGTCTAAAAAGGATGTTGATGTAAAGGCAAATGTAAGGGTTGAAAGAAACAGTCTAGTGGGAATTGTATCAATCCTGTATGAAGAGGATGGGTAGAATGGGGTAAATGTGGGGAAACTTTAGGAACGTATGAGTAAGAAGATGAAAAAGTTATCCAGTTAACGCCAACTGAAGTTGGGCAATGAATGTATATGCCAGATGAGATAGAGTGCATAAGTTGAGGGCACAGATGGAGAGGTCAAAGTAGAATGGTTAGATGTTCAGTTTGATGACTTTAGTCGTCAACGTCTTCGTCCTTGCCCGGATACATGATGGATTGGTTGATAACTGCGCGAACGTGGTTGAACAAGACGAAGAGGAACATCATAACAACGCAGACAGTCATAGCAAAACCGACACCCTTGATGCCAGGGCTATTGAATGCCTTGCCGAGAGTGATGGTCGCGATGGTGAAACCAGTATTCGGGAAGACCATTGCCCACCAACCGAGGTGGAAAGCAGTGGGTGGACTACGGATGACAGCAACAGCGGCGATGCAGAAGAACCAGAAGCTCAGAGCCCAGAGGAAGGCTCCTGAAGTGACCGCGAGAAGTTCAATGACGTCCGAGTCGCCCTTGCTGTGGATAAGCGGTGTGTCGTCTGGAAGTCCTTGAGCCATTCCGATGAGGGCAAGGGCCGTGAAAGCTGGCGGACCAACGCAGATGAACATACCAGGCCGATGCTCTCGGTTGGGGAGTCCGGATTGCATGAGGCGGCCGATATAGTGAGCGTACATCATGCAGCTAATAGACAAACCCAGGCCTTGGAAGGTAATTCCGGCGCCGATGATAGGGATCGCGTATTTTGCAGGCTGCGCTTCAGCGACAACAGAGGCAATAGTACCGCTTAGCATGATGGGAAAGGCTGGCAAGATCCAGGATGGCATCATGGTTTGGAGGTTATAGGAGTGAGCAGCGAAGACAAACGAATATTGCACAACTGCAACGCAGAATGTGCAGGCGCAGTAGATCCAGAAGAGAACGTTGATGACCATCAAGAAGGGTTCTGTAGCATCATCCCCGAAGTATCTGTGGAGACCTGTAATGATAGTCGCAATGGATAACCAGAAGGTTGGAAAGAAGAGCCCTTCTCGCTCATGTTTTAGAGATTCCAGGAAGCCACCGTGTAGGATGAAACGTATGGCCATCAGAGAGCAGAGGACACTCATGAAGACCAGATTGATGATGTACACAGCCAAGCCAATGTACCACAGGCCATTAAAAGTATTTGGCTGCGCTGCAATGAGCAGAGCTAGACCTCCTGTGCTCATGGTAAGCGTATACCAGGCCCATGTGAAATGCCGTATCCGATCTCGAAAGCCCAGCTTTGGTTCGGACTTCAGACCATTCTCCAGACTTATCACAGACGTCCCTCGACTGATCATCTGTCTTTCTGACACCGTTGTTGAGTGTGAGGTTTGAGGGTATGGTTCCATTGGATGCTGTTCGAACATGCTGGAGGACTCGTTGGTCGTCTTCCCGGACGGAAACATGGATAAAAGAATTGAATTAACTAGTTAAAAAAAGGAATGCAATGTACGAAGAGACGGATACTAGCGATCGGATTCACGTTGTATATGTAAATAAAGGGAGTGGATGGGCATTATATGATTTCAAAGGAGGAAAAGACCGGGGGATTCAGGAAAGAAAAATAGCGAACATTCCGCGGTCAGAGTGAGGTGCTATCTGGAACACATGCAAAACCCAGGCCGCAGCAGAAAGGGGAATAGTATTATTGGCATGTATATCTCCGCAGAAAGGCAGTAGCAGTCTGCCTGCCCGATAGATTTCGTCGGGAGCCTGATGCCAAGATGATTGACAGGAAACCCTGGACTAGCTGGAGATCAGGGGCGCGAGGTTCCAAGGATGGCCACTAGAAAAGACCCGTAATGCTGATGACCGACTGCCAAGTGGACTAGTCATACCTTGGACCCATAGATCCTCTGTCTAAGACCGTGGGTCGTTATCGCTATGCGTTGGACGTCTAGATGTACGAGGGAGCAGGATGTGAAGATAGGATACCAACCTCACTCAGCACAGGGTAAAAGTTGTGCAGAATAATGCATTCTGTCGAGACCATTGCAGGATCCTCCCAAGCCCTTGGCAGTATCATTAAACAATCACTGCTGATAGTGACGACGGTGACGTCGCAACAAGCTTGGCTTTGTCTAGGATGGCAGTGCAGCGTTCAACCTGCAATGGTTGATTTTTTGATAAGTAATCATGACCATGACGCGGCAAGCATGCTCCCTGCGCTGATCTTTCAATGACGATGTCAATTGGCCTTGATTTCCTTCTTGGTTCTTTAAAGAAGATACTCATGTCTAAGCCTCCGAAGAACAACGGAAGGCATGTCTTTAGTGGATCTTGACATCTATAGTCGAACCCTAGGAATCCGGAAAATATCGAGTCATTCCCTCCAACAAGGACCTTACAAGGACCCATGAACCTACCGGTCAATCTCCATCTCTCCGCTATCTTGGTTCATTAATGCTAAAAGGGCTTGGGATGAACCGCCGTTCGTCGGGAGAAGAGAATCGCCAAGCATTCCCTCCTGGTGGGATCGTCACGTCCACGAAAGCGGCCCGCTGCCAAGGTCCGGTGGCTGTCGGGATCAGCAACGTCTCTCGGACTGGAAAACAAAGAAAAAGGGAGAAGATCCGGACGGCTGTGGTTGCCGGGAAGTTCGTTGTCACCCTCCGCCCATGGGTTCGGGTCCCGTAGATGCCGAATAATGCCTAGTTAATCAGTCGAAAACCAACGCAATCTATCTCCCAACCATCGATAAACACTCTGGACGTACCACATTGTGGCACCCGTTCATCTCGATATTCTTTTCCACAGCACGGCCAACTAACAGGTCCTTGATCCTTCTTCCTCCTTTTCGGAATCTTGAGCACGAACCCGATCGACCACGTTGTGCGGCTGGGATAAGCCTCCCCCTGACACGGTAGCGCAACGCCTCCGCCAAGATATCTGAAATCAATAGACCAGCACAGGCTCCTTCTTGGCAGACGATGTATTTTGAGACACAGTCTTATCAGAGCTGGATCGCCTTTCCCGGAACCCGCGACGTCTTGGTAGCACAAAGATCCGCTCCAGTAACCGTGCTATGAGCTGGCGACGAGCGACGCCGGGAGACCAAGAGAAAGCCAAGAACAACTTCACCCCTTCAGCAGAGATAAGGGCTCTGGGCAGGTAATAATAATTATAACACGTCAAGCACAGCCTCTCTCTAGCTTGGAAAGATCCGCCTTTGCTCAACTTGGCATTCCTTGAGAATTGCGGTGTGTACTGCCCGAAGTACTGTACTTCACATGAGTACGGAGTCATCTCCGGCAGGTGCTAAGAATAAGAACTAAACTACGGAGAATACTTATTGCAACGCCCACCCTGTCTATGACAACGTCGCTGCTTTGCTCCCTCCGGTGTTTCAAAAGAAAACAAAATACCCAAAAAGGAAATATTGAACTTCCAGTCTCAGTACTTACTTGATCCCCAGAAACAGAAGTTACACATCCAGCTGTTGCTGGTTCCAACAGACACGCTTCAGTTACTGACACAAGCTGCCGATCAAACTCAAGAGATACTCCGCCAAGGTGATGGAAACTTGCCAAGAAGAAATGGAATTCTCTCTTGAAAACAGCTTTTTTTTTACGGATTGGATCGATAACAGATACTTCCTCAGGCAGTAATGCATTAACTCTACTCCATACCCCATACCAAACTTTGTGCTGCCAGCGGGGCGATCACCCGAGAAGTATTTTACTCTTTTCCACTCAAAGTTTATCCAGATTCTACAAAATGCCCTGGAGTGATACCTCAAAATTTTGTCTATCGTGCTCTGCTCTGGAATATTATACATCTCCCGTATTTGACCTTCCGTCGTCCTCTCGACGTCGATGCAAAAGGATCGAGTCAACCAGCAATATAATCATGGATGCGAACATAGCTGAAACTCTCTATTTCAAGGCTGATTCTTGGATTCCCAGGAGTCAAGCATACAGGTCGTACGTATGAAT